>CM056491.1:11872070-11927838 GCA_029783415.1 Anisodus acutangulus | reverse complement strand
GGATAAAGCTCAGCATTTCTCTAATTTGAATCAAAAGTTGCTTTTTACTCCTTCGCCTTTGAAGGCTGGTTACATCCAATGGGGAGTCTTGGAGTAACTGGTAAAATTATTGTCATGTGACCAGGAGGTTATGGGTTCAAGTCGTGGAAACAACCTCTTGCAGAAATGTGAGGTAAGGCTACGTACAATAGACCCTTGTGGTCCGGCCCTTCCTCGTACCTCGCACATAGCGAGAGCTTAGTGCACTAGACTATCTTTTGTTTTTACCCTTTTAGTATTTAATCTCACATTGTAATTCATGTAGTATTATTTAATCTTATATCATAATTTTGTCACCGTATTTCAAGGCTTAATTGTCTGCATCTAACTTGCAAAAATGTAAAACCACCAAAGCATAAAAGGAACCCGACCATAGTGTTAGGTCTGGATATGCTATGGAACAATAAAAACAAACTGGAAATAAAATCGAATGTCAATTCAGTTCTGAATGGCAGTGACAATGTCGTCTGACACAAGTGATAACACTTCGATAAAACAGAAAAACCTTTGAAGAGTAAATTACAGTGGAAATAATAAAGAATACAAAGGTTTAATATTTACATAGGTTATATAATAGTCAATGACCGAGAGTATTGTATATATTTATATACAATTGAAGAAATTCCTTCTTTTACAATTTTACAAAATAAAACTAAAAGGAATTAAAATGTTGAAGTCGCAGATGACTTCTGCCTGAAAATTCTACCTAAATAGTCATAGACAACATCTCATTATAATTGTTTCATTTCATAACAAATCTAAAATCTAAGCATCAATTATAATGTTGGACAGAATGTTGTCGACAAGCTCAGACAACACTTGCGATCCAGTTTTCTGAGATGAATTCTCGAGAGCTCTCTTGATATTTTTGTAATCTGTTTCTGGATATCGATTCACTCTTGTAGCCTCTTTATTTATAGTAGAGAGCCTTCCTTGAAAATTTCATTGATTGGTTGTGGAGGTTGAGGGAAATGTGGGCAGCTGGTATGGTTTGTTGGAGAAGATCATGGAGCAAAATCCTCTAACTTTTTGGAGTTGTTCCTCAAGCATAGCAACGGCTTTGACTTGTTCTTCTCATGTTTTTCATCAGCTCTTATTTACCTTGCCAAATCACTTTTACTTCGTAGTAATAATCCCACGAATATTGCTTCATTCTGTGAAGTAAGACAAAACTGTTTTTCATAAAATGTTGGTCAGAATGTTGTGACATTTGTTCCAATATTTTTAATTTCAAATTAGTACTTAAAACGATATGTTTGGTAGAATCTTACAACACCAAACTCAACATTAACATTCTCCCCTTTTTTGCCTTTCTTCACAAAATCAATTATAACTTGGGCAAATGACTTAAGATAATGTCATAGATGTTGTCCCAACAAAACATTATAGTGATGCCCCCCCTTAACCTGTGATGGCATACAATAAAAACATAAGTATACCAGTGTATACCAAGACATAAGATTAAACACAATATTAGCACATACATTAATATACAGATCATCCAATGTACAAAAGAAAATAGAAATAAATCATTGTCAACAAATATCCACATCAACCCATTGATCAAACATTTACAGCTTAGGTTCAGCAACATCATTCAGTTTCCTCCTTGCTCATCATACAACAACAACAACTTTCTACCCCTGCATAACAGCTTCAACTTCCTCTGCAGCATAGCAGCTTTAGCTTCCTCCCCCTGCAACATAGCAGCTCTTACTCCCCCTGCAGCATAGCAGCTTCAATCAACTCCCCCTTTTTGTGAAGAAAGTAGCATCATGAAATGGTCTCTAGCTTGTATCAGTACATTCCTTGCAGCATTAACCTCAGAAATCTGTTGGTTGATTTTTTTTCAAATTTGATCCACAAGCCATTTTGTAGACAGTGTAGACTGTCTTGGACCAGTGTTGCCCAGAATGTTGGTGACATTTCTGGAAACATTTTCACTTTCAGCTTCCTTCTTCCAGGGTAAGAAAACTCTACTTGATCGATGAGTAGGAAAGGTAGAGGACCTTGGCCTTTTACCCAAAGATGAAAAATCAACAGTTTCATCAACATCTATAGGGTTATTATCATCTCCAGGATAGCTAATATCTAAAGGTTCATCTAAACCTTTAAATACTATAGCTTTAGACAAGTCCTCTGCGGATGGTGAAGAAGATAACCGGCAGGGTTGCTGCTGTTCATTCTGCTCAGACGATTCAGTGTTCATAGGAGGGCTTGTACTCATTGGGAGTGTTGGTTGGGCTGATAGTGGTGTTGACATTGGAGAGGTTTCCATTGGTAAATATTGTGGAGAAATTTTTAGGGATTTAGGTTTTGAGATTAAGAATGGAGTTTGGAATGGTGATGATTCCATCGGATAAGATGATGTATACCCGATGTGATTTTCCTTCTTTTTTTATTTATTTGGGAAAATCGGAAATGATAAAAAAAATGCAAATGAGAGGATTTTATATACATGGCAAATCTTTCAAAGCAACAAAAATTCTTAGTTTTAGGAGTTTAAGATTTATCTAATAACTTACACCTAAATTTTCGGGATAAAAAGATAAGCATCACGGTAGGAATTTAATCTTATCATATTAAGGTTTGAAATTCCTAAAAAAAAGGCATAAAAATAGGGAGAAAATCTAATTTTTCTGGAATCAGTTATGAACAACATCCCAACAAATATCATAATCTGAAAATGTCAACAGCAATGTTGGCAACATTTTGGACGACACAATTATTATGATCCTTCAAGAATTTTTCATGTTGACAACAAATTAAAACACGTTTTATACGTATTTTATGAGTTTGATCACTGGACCAATGTAACATTTTTCCATCGTGTCCTTGGTCTAATCATAAAACACATACAAAAAGGTTTCTCGTGTCAAAAGTGAGAATACTTAATTTAGTATTTTCAAATTTTCTTTTGAAACACTCGATACTCCTATAGAATAGGTACGGTATCTTTTCAAAGGGTTTTGCCCATTTTGCACAGTTGTCAATCATTTGTTAAGGCTTTGTCTTATTTTGATACTCTCTTTTTATGATATATATGATTTTATATATTATCGCAGAGAACGGTATCACGTTGGAATCACATTCTTATTGAAGGATCATGCTTGTATGACCAAAATTAATGCACTATGCAGCAACAATAATCAGTTTATGATATTACATAGATAAATGCCACCTGAAATGTTGGACAATGTTTCAGCTGACATTCACCAAAAATGCATTTTTAGAGATTACAGAGACCAAGAGATTTCTTCAAACTAGAAAATCTCTCATGGTCCAAAGCTTTTGTAAAAATATCAACTAGTTGATGAAGAGTGTCAACATGTTCAATTTTGACTAGCTGTTTTTCGACTAAATCTCTTAAAAAGTGATGCCTAATATCAATATGTTTTGTACGTGAGTGCTGAACTGGATTTTTGGAAATATTTATAGCACTCAAATTATCACAGTAATAAACTAAGATGTTATTTGTAAAACCATAGTCGTCTAACATGTGTCGTAGCCATATTAATTGAAAGCAACAATTTCCAGCTGCTACATATTCAGATTCAGCAATTGAAAGTGAGACACAATTTTGTTTACAACTATACCATGAAACAAGATTATTGTCAAGATAAAAACATCTTCCACTTGTACTCTTCCTATCATCCACATCATCAGCCCAATCCGAGTCACTATATCCTATTAAATTAGGATTAGTGTCTTTACCAAATTCCCGACTCACATGAGCCGACAACATATCTAATGATACGTTTTATGTCATTTAAGTGGGTGATTTTTGGACAAGCTTGGAATCGAGCATAAACACAAACATTAAACATAATATTTGGGCGACTAGCAGTAAGATAAAGAAGGCTACCTATCATAGATCGATACAATGTTGGGTTAATATTTTCACCAACATTATCCTTACATATCTTCTGCGAAGATCCCATTGGAGTTTTCATTTGTTTAGCATTTTCCAACCTAAACCTCTTAACTAGATTCTTGGCATATTTACACCGGGAGATGAAGATTCCATCTTCACTTTGCTTAATCTGCAAGCCTAAGAAAAAAGTTAGTTCCACAATCATGCTCATTTCAAAAGTTGATGACATAGATTCAACAAATGACTTTAGAAAAGACTGTGAGGTCGAACCAAAGACTGTGTCATCTACGTAGATTTGAGCAATAATAATATCTACACCGTGACGTTTAATGAATAAAGTACGATCAGCTTAACCATGGTTAAAACCAAATTCAATAAGGAAGTTAGTTAGACGACCATACCATGCACGAGGGGCTTGTTTCAACCCATACAAAGCCTTTTTGAGCTTGTATACATAGTGTAGATGGTAAGGATCTTCAAATCCTTTTGGTTGTTCAACATAGACTTTCTTATCTAGATAACCATTCAAAAATGCACATTTTACATCCATTTGGTGTAAAGTAATTTTTAGAAAGCAGGCAATGACAAGAAGAAGTCTAATTGATTCAATTCTAGCCACATATGCAAAGGTTTCGTCATAATCGATTCCTTCAACCTGAGTATAGCCTTGTGAAACTAGACGAGCTTTGTTTCTAACAACCGTTTCCGATTCATCTGATTTATTTTTAAAAATCCACTTAGTTCCAATTACATTTGTATTACTTGGACGTGAAACAAAGTCCCAGACTTCATTTCGAGAGAATTGTTCTAGTTCTTCTTGCATTGCTCGAATCCAAAAATCATATTTAAGTGCTTCTAAAATATTTTTTGGTTCTAAAGTAGATATAAAACAAGAACGACTAACCTTTTGGTATATGGTAGACATACACACATACCTAACCATGTCTCTATAATTGAGTGGTTTTTCCCTCTTGTTTTAATTTCCTCAAAAACTCCCCCTATCACCTGACTTGTTGGATGATTCTTTTTAATCCTTGATGAGGGGTCCCTTCGAACTTGATCTAGCAATTCAGCATTTGACTCTTCATCTGCACCGTCTGTGGTTTCTAGTTCAGGTTCAGATGTTGCTTCGGATGTGTTAACATTTGGGGCAACATCTGATTCTTCAACAGTCTGCACATTTTCCACAGAAACTATAGTGTTATTTTCGGTTGTATTTCCTATAAGATCAGAAAAATCATCAAAAATAACATTTATAGACTTTTGTACAGTTTTGATCCTTAGATTGTATACACGATAAGCATGATTATTTTGTGAATAGCCAACAAAAAATCATTTGTCACTCTTAGAGTCAAATTTTGCCAAATGATCTCTATCATTTAAAATGTAACAAATACACTCAAAAACATGAAAGTAATGCAAGTTAGGTTTCTTTCCATTTATAATCTCATAGGGTGTCATCTTTGTTCCAGACCTTAAATAGACTTTATTAGCGATGTGATTAGCAGTATTCAAAGCTTCAGCCCAAAAATGTTTTGACAATTTTTTAGAACTAAGCATAACTCTAGCCATTTCTTGCAATGTTCTACTCTTCCTTTCTGCTACCACATTCTGTTGAGGAGTTTTGGAAGTGAAAAACTCATGGAAAATTTCCGTTTTCTCACAAAACTTTGTGAAGGAGTTGTTTTCAAATTCTTTTCCATGGTCGGATCTAATCCGAAAAATAGGAGAATAAAACAAGTTCCTAATTCTAGAGTGCAAAATTTTAAACATGTCAAAAGTTTGTAATTTTTCTTTCAAGAAATATATCCATGAATATCTATAAAAAAGCATCTACTATCACATAGGAATACCTCATCCCCCCTGAACTGTCTACCTCAATTGGACCCATAAGATCCATGTGCAATAATTGAAAAACAGTGAGACGTACCTGAACGTTGTCCGTCATTTTGAACAACATTATGGAAAACACGGGTTTGCTTACCTTTTAGACAATCTTCACAGACAGTTTTACCTTTATGGCTAAGATTGGATAAGCCCTTAACCGCTTCATATGAGACCATTTTTTCTAGATTGCGGTAGTTGACATGCCCCAACTTTTGATGACATAGTATTGTGTCATCGATCTTGACATTATTGCATGTTTCTTGTCTTTCAACAAGATATCAATTATCACTTGTTCTAGTACCTATCATGACACACTCATTAGCTTTATTCGTAACTTCACATGCATTCTTATTAAATTTTACCTCAAGACTGTCATCACACAGTTGACTAATACTGATCAAATTAGCCATTAAATCCTCAACGTGTAAGACATTTCTTAAAGCTGAAAATCCAGGAACATCCAAGATCCCTTTTCCAATTATTTTGTTTTTACTGCCACCTCCATAAATTACGTTACCTCCATTGAATGACCCATAATTCTTTAGAAACTCCTTTGTACCTGTCATGTGGCGAGAACATCCACTATCAAAGTACAAAAAACTTGAAATGTTAGTTGTTAAAGCAATTATCGCAACATTACAAGTTACATCCTTTTTTAGAACCCAAACTATTTAAAACATTTTTTGCTTTTCGACTCAGAAATGTTGCTTCGAATGTTATCCGAAATGTTGGACAACCTTTTAGGCAACATTTTCCTCACAGAATCTTGAAGTTTGAAACAATATGGTTTTAAGTGTCTAGTGGAGTTACAGTAATGACAAACAAACTTCATATTCTTTGACATATATGAGAGCCTATTATTTTTATTCTTTTTTCTTTTATAAAGCATATTTTCTCATTTTTGTCAAACAAACTAGAGCATATGGTTTTAAGAGAGTTTTCGTATCCAATACCTGCATGTGAAGGTTTACTAAAGCTGAGTATCTCATTCAACTTCGAAGTCCCTGTGTTGAGATTGTGGAAGGTTGCTTCGGCTAAATCCAATTTTGCACTAATCTTACCAAATTCTGTATCCTTTTTGGTAAGTGCAACCTCTAATCGGGTTATTGTGCCTTTTAGATCTTCATTCTCATGAGTTAAATATTTTACTTTTTTGTCAAGTTATTTGAATTCTATGATTAAGGCTTTACAAATACTTTGTAATTCATTAATCATGTCATCTTTGCATTCAACTTGATCCATACACTCGGCCTCGCCACTAGAAATAAAACCACTAAATCAATTAACATCAGGATAGTTAAAGAATATGTACCTCTCGGATGTTGCTGGGGATACAGATGTTTCCTGAAATGTCGTGACATCTGAGGCAACATTACAGACGACATCTTCATTATCAGACAGGGACCGTTCGTAAACAGTTGCCAGCATTGCTTGTGATTCAACTTCTTGATCTCATTCCTCTTCTCCTTCGTCATCACTAAGAGAAACCCATATATTCTTACCAAATTTTCTAAGAGCTTTTGCACATTCATTAGCATAATGACCCCAACCCGAGCATGCATGACATTGCACAGAATCGAGTTGTTTGGGATCAAATTTGGTACGATCTGAGTTGGTTCTTCTTAGTGGACTTCCTTTTTTAGTACTTGGAAGGAACTTGGTGGGATTTTGATTGAAGCCTTGATTTTGATATTGTTTAGATTTAGATTGATTTCTATCATTGTTGAACTTCCTCACCATCGAATTGTATTTTCGAGTGAGTAAGGCAACATTAGCACCTTCACCAAGTTCTTCAATATTCTCATCATCTTCATCGATTTGATTCTCCAAGGATTGAACTTGAAGTGCCACATTCTTGCTTTTATAAATTCCCTTTGATTCTCAATGTTCATCTCATAGGTTTTGAAAATGTTCATTAAGGTATGAAGGTCCATTGTGGCAAGATTGTGAGCTTCTTCAATATCACAAATCTTTAAATTGAACTTTTCAGGAAGAGAACAGAGAGCTTTTTCAACAAGTTGAGTGTTGGTTAAAGGTTCACCAAACACTTGATATTCATTTGAGATGTCTATCAACTTTTCAAAATAAGATTTAATAACATCCGCTTCTTCCATCCTTAAACGTTCATATTTGCTCATGAGCATGCGTAGCTTTGTTCGACGAACACTTGAGTTACATTCACAATGAATTTGTAAAGTATCACATGCATCCTTAGCCATAGGGCAATTTTGAATGAGCTTGAACATGTATAGATCAACTCATCCAAAAATTGCATTTAAGACATTTTCGTTAAAGCTAGCATTATTGGTTTCTTCCGACGTCCATTCGGATTCAAGTTTAATAAGAATGTCACCTTCCTCATCCGGCGGCAACATTGGAACAACATACCCATTGGTTATAGATCTCCATGCCCTAACATCAATTGATTTGATATAAGAACGTAGGCGAATCTTCCAATAGGCATAGTTTGAACCATCTAAAATTGAAAGTCTACCAATAATCGAAATTGCCTGATCCATAACTTTAAATAACAAGACCAAGCACTTATTGTGTTAAGTGTTGACTTTGATATCACTTGTTAGGTCCGGATATGCTATGGAACAATAAAAACAAACTGGAAATAAAATCGAATGCCAATTCAGATGTCAGTGTCAATGTCGTCTGACGCAAGTGACAACACTTCGATAAAACAGAAAAACATTTGAAGAGTAAATTGCAGCGGAAATAATAAAGAACACAAATGTTTAATATTTACATAAGTTATATATATTATATAACCTATGACGGTTAATGACCGAAAGTATTATATATATTTATATACAATTGAATAAATTCCTTTTATTACAATTTTATAAAATAAAACTAAAAGGAATTAAAATATTAAAGTCGCAGATGACTTCTGCCTGAAAAATCTACCTAAATAGACATAGAAAATATATCATTATAATTGCTTCAATACATAACAAATCTAGAATCTAAGCAGCAATTATAATGTTGGACAGAATGTTGTCGACACGCTCAGGAAACACTTGCGATCCAGTTTTCTGAGATGAATTCTCGAGACCTCTCTTGATATTTTTGCAATCTGTTTCTGAATATCGATTCACTCTTGTAGCCTCTTTATTTATAGTAAAGTGTCTTCCTTGAAAAGCTCATCAATTGATTGTGGAGGTTGAGGGAAAGGTGGGCAGCTGGTAGGGTTTGTTGAAGAAGATCGTGGAGCAAAATCCTCTAACTTCTTGAAGTTGTTCCTCAAGCATAGCAACGGCTTTGACTTCTTCTTCCCACGTTTTTCATCAGCTCCTATTTACCTTGTCAAGTCACTTTTACTTCCTAATAATAATCCCACGAATATTGCTTCATTCCGTGAAGTAAGACAAAATTATTTTTCATAAAATGTTGGTCCGAATGTTGTGACATTTGTTCAAATATTTCTTAATTTCAAATTAGTATTTAAAAAGATATGTTGGGTAGAATGTTACAATACCAAACCCAACATTAACACATAGTATAATTAAAATTCAGCAAAAAGAAGAATTAAAAGATACTTGGAAGAAATTGCAAAGAAGTGGATAAAGTGAACTTAATTTACTTTTCTTCCTAAAAGTCGATCCATTGATTTAAACTCTGCTTCTAAAAAAATGAACCATGGATAAATGGAGGAAAAAAAAAGTACTTACCTCAAAGCACAAGAACTTTACATCTTTGAGATGAATCAGAAGCTATGTACATTAGCCAGTAGGCATTAAAGCCATTGGCATAAAAAGGGTCACCATTCAGCATGAAATTGATTCCTCTAGTCCTGATGAACCCCTCCCCTGCTTCTACTTGAACGAATAAGCAGATTTTCTGCACAAAGAAAAATAGAAAAAGTGTGTAAGCCAAATGCTTCTTCATCTCTTTTTGGTTTCGGAATTGTGGGTTTAGAATGCCAATGAAGGCAGGATAAAGCATTTTATTAGCAGCTTAGAGTAGCCTGGGGATCTGTAATACTTTGTGCTAAAGTAGGGCTGGCCAGTGGGCCGGGACAGCCCGACCCCGACCCCGACCCGACCCCGTCCAGAGCCCGCCCCGGTCCCGCCCCGACCCCACCAAAAAAAAAAAAAAAACGGGGGCGGGACTCGAACTCGGGACGGGACGATGTCTCGTCCCGCGAGACCCGAGCCCGCCCCAGGCCCGCTTGACCCGACCCCGCCCCGACCCGGTCCCTAGCCCGACCCCGACCCCGCCCTTTTCCCCCCTTTGCAAAAATGGCCGTTGCACCAACAACCATTTTAGATTATGTCCGTTGGCCAACGGCCATTTTAGGCCCCCCCCTCCCCCAACCCCCTACCCCTTAATATTTATTTTTAACCCATAAGTTATTATATTTACACTTTAACCCAATTTTCTAACTATAAATAACTCATTTTCTCTTCATCTTTCTCACAAATCTTCCTACAATCTCTCTAATTTCTCAATATATCTCTCTACAAGTCTACATTGTTTGCTAAATATTCAATTTTATTTATTCATTTGGGAATTGAGAGTGAAGTTGGCAACTAGCTTGAGGATCTTCCATCGAGCAAAGTTTCAATTTTCAACTTCTCAATTACACGTCGACGTTACGTCGGCGTTTGGTACATTCGTTTCTTCATTAAATTATTATTGTCTGTTTATTTTATTTAGCGCACTTAATTTTATTGTCTTTAATTATTTATTATCATAATTAAAATGGAAGGATTAAAAGGTACGTTTAAGGGTAAGGGTAAGGGTGCTTCTTCTAGTAGGGGCAACCAGGGCATGAGTACTTCTTCTAGTCATCTTATTCCTACACAGAATGATTTTGTTGATACTCAACATTTTCCTACAATACCATTAGATTTAGACCAGGAGCTATTTTCTGGAACTCAAGAAGACTTTAATTTAGACGATGATCTAGATGATATACCCACTAATGTTGATGACAACACACCCACTAGTGCACCTTCAACTGAAATACCTCGTATTCCCCCTAGTATGAGACGAGGTCCAACAAAACGACCATTAAAATCAGATGCATGGACATTTTTTATAGGGACATAGAGAATCAAGTAGCCATATGTAAAATTTGTAAAAATGTTTTAAAATTTAAAACTGAAAAAGGTCACGGTGGGGCGGGGTTTAATTAGACACGTAGTAAGTGCTCATCCACTAGGTATGCCCAATACCAGGCTTCAAAACCGGTGCAAGAACGCCCGCTCCATCGGGACAAGGTTCACATATCGACATCGTCCCGGACCAAGTACATGGTCAAATTAACTCTATGACGGGGAATTGTAGGCTCTAAATACAATAAACATAGAGATAGGGAAGCAATATCAAAATTAGTTCTTTGTGGAGGGTTTGCCTTTTTCATTTCCTTCATCTCCTGCTTTATTCATTACATTAGAGATATATATAATCCTCGCTTTTAACGGTTTTCCTAGATCAACTGTTAAGAGAGATGTATTTAAATTTGCATGAATATCAACAATATTTACGTTTTCATTATATCATTTTAATGGCAAAGTATCTATCACGCCTGATATAGGTCGTAGTACTAATGACCATGATTATTTAATCAGAACTTGTCATTGGATAGATTATAAATGGTCTATGCAAAAACGTATTTTAGCGTATAGATATATAGATGATAGGCACACTGGTACTTTTATTGCAGAAAATATTTATCAAGTGTGCGATTATTACGAAATTACCGATAAAATTATGACTATTACATTAGATAACGCTTCTAATAACAATTACGCAATTACAATTTTAAAAAATAGTTTAACTCCATCTTTTCCAGACCATTTTCATATAAAATGTGCGTGCCATATATATAACTTAATTGTAAATGATGGTCTATCACTTTTTGAAGACATTCTTAGTAAAATACAATTTGCAATAAACTTTATTTTTAAAAGTAATAAAGTACAACGTAGAAAAGAATATAAAAAAATTTGTCATGATTGTGGACTACCTTTTAGAAAAATTCCACAAGAAGTATCCACTAGGTGGAATTCTTTATACGAGCAACTACTTGTTGCTTATGACTATAAATTACCTATAACTTTATTTTTTAACTCTCATAATAAAAAGCCAGCTGATATGATTTTAGATAGTGATTGGGAAAAAATTTCCGAACTTATTGTATTTTTAGAGAAATTTTTTTCAAGCAACAAAAGAATTTTCCGGTATATATTATCCTACTATTTCAACTATGTTATTTTATATAACTATAATATTTTTATTACTTAGTGAATATATGAAAAAACCAGCTTATAAGGCAGCTATTAAAAAAATATTTTATTCCTATTCCCTCTATTTATATTATTGGTTCTGTATTAAATTCTACTATTAAAATAGACGGTACTAAATCACTAATTGAAACTATTTACGATTGTATAGAAGTACTACCACCTCCAAGTCCCAAAAATCTAAATCACCCACCACCTATTGAACAAACTAAAGAAGAAGTATTGTATAGCGTAGAACACCAATGCAAAAATATATATAGATTTTATCAACAAGAAAATGCTAGTAACTTACCAGCTTCCATACCATCTTCTTCATCTTCAACACAACCTCACAAAGACATCTTGCTTCGCGCAGTATTGAAAGCCTCGTAAATAGAATGTGCGGTCGCATTCTCTACTACTAACCAAATTAGCGAGTTGGATATTTTTGTTTTGCGTGGTTCTGCATCAGTATCAATGAAGATGGACATGAAGACTTCTTTGAAATCTTTGGAGGGGAATGAGAATACCTTTCCGACACTTTCATTGATGGCTCGAGATGTTTTGAACATTCAAGCGTCGTCAACTGCGTCTGAAAGCGCTTTTTCTGCAGGCAGATATCAAATAGGAGACCACAGACACTCATTAGCCGGAGACAGCTTGGAAATTGCAGTATTATTCAGAGATTGGATACGAGCAGAGCGGAGAAGGTGCGGTCAACCGGAGATCAACGAAGAAGATGATGAAAACTACAACGAAATCTTAATCGAAGGTAGTGGAAGCGACGTGGATCAATTTGACCAACAAATACCAATTCCAACCGAAGAACCACATGAAATCATCAAGCAATTAGAACAGGTTTTTTTGAGAATGTAATTTTTTAATTGTAATTTTATTATGTAATTTGCAACTTTTGGACAACACCACAAAGTTGCAATTTAGATTAATCAATCTAATTTTAAGAAAGGGTAGATTCTATGAAGACCGGAACCATCCAATTTCAAACTAAAGGTAAAATGTCAAGTTAGTCGGTGCGAAATTTGTTAGTATAAGGACAACTATTATATATAGAGTAATATGTTAACGGTATATGAATGTCTCAAATATATCATAGGATAAATTTAAAATATTTTGTATACCAGAAATGTAAAATTTAGACTTACTCGATGACTTTGTTGCAACATTTGAGTTATAAATCTATATTATATTAAAAGCACGAAGGATTTTAAAAATATTGATTGCATTTTTTGTCCATCATTAAAAAACTCTACAATAGACAAAAAATTCATTTACTAATTTCCTCAAATTATTATTTAATTATCCTCATAATATTCATCTATAAAAATTACTTAGAATTTTAGTAAATCATTGATTCCTTTCGCCCACTTAGAAGTTTAGTCAAATACTACTACTGCTATGGACGGCAAGTCAGCATGTTGGCAACGATGCATAATGTTTAATTGATTCTAATTAAGTGATGGACTCTATTTCCTTTATAAATAAAGAGGCTTTGCTTACAAAGTCTCAAATTTACTACAAACATTCAAGCAGGTTTAATTGATAAATATAGCAATTGTTAGCAGGGAATGTATTCATATATGTGGTTTCGTGATTTTTATATTTTAATGATGTAATCTTATAGAATTAAAACACCAGTTCATCTTTTTTTTATCTACGCACAAGCAATTTTGTGTGCTTTGAATCTTTTCATTGTGCATGAAAGAAATAATCTCCTTGATTATTTTCATTAATTGAAAGATATATATATAAGTTACAAATAGGAGAATCATATTCCTATTCTACTCCTAAAACCTTATTTAACAGTGCAGTCATGCTTTGTGAGTTTCTGGTGCCAGACCAATTGATATTCTGTAACGGAGCTCTAACGTTTGTTGCCTTACTTGCAATATTCTTTAATTTAGAAAATTATCAGTTTGTTAATCGCTATGTTGATGAAATACTCTATTTATTGCAATTTGGACTAACATATGTGTGAATAGCTTCTCCTATTACAATCTAATTATAAGGTGCACGTGAAGGAAAAATATTAAGGTAGGTAAATTTCCTGATCATCATATATTAGTTTCAGTGCAATTACTTAATCAAACGCTGTTCTATTATGTATCACACAATTTTTGACGTATTTTATTTCAATTACAGTCTATGCTATTTCAAACTCTATCAAATATTATATATGCGTACAGGGTTATGTTGCAGAATGATGCCGAAAAAAGAATTGGCAAAGCAGCGTCTTGTAAGCCACAAGCTACGGCAAAGTAGCACCTTGGGTTGTAGGCAACAACCTACAAAAGTCATTGGTTTAATAAGGTGAGTATTAATTATTTTTGGTTGAAAGAAACTATGAAATAATCAGTTGATGTAGATTTTTCTTTTTGTCTATTTTAACAAACTCATAATGAGAACGAGTATGACAATTATAAATTTCATGTGACCATGATATCCGATACTACGAAACATCTATTAATATAATAAAATAATAAGATGATGACCTAATGGTATGCTTTACTCTCTTACTCTAAAAATAAATTCTTCTCAAAAATAGACTTTAGTATTACTCCATCATTGTTTGGTTTCTATTTTCTAATAAGTATTTAGTTTCTCCCTTTTTATATTTCTTTTATTTGTTTCTCTATTATTTCGACAAGGCAATAATAAAAATATGGATCCTACTTTGAGGAGGTAATTGATAATGAAATTTTGGAGCCTATTTTAAAAGGGCAATAATGAAATAATTTGGTATGGTTGCAGAGCTTACCATTAATATGGTGGCTAAAAAGGGAGCCTTAGAATAACTGGTAAAGTTGTCTCCGTGTGATCAGGAGGTCACGAGTTCAAGTCGTGAAAACAGTCTCTTGCAGAAATGCAAGGTAATGTTGTGTACAATAGATCCTTGTGATCCGGTCCTTCCCCAAACCCCGCGCATAGCGGAAGTTTAGTGTATCGGGCTGTCCTTTTTATCATTAATATGATGGTACTATAATGGTGGCAAAGTTCTCGAAAGGTATTGCAATTTGCATCCAAACTCTCTCGTCAGGATATATTTCTGCAACAATATCAATTGTCGATCCACTTCTTTATTCTTTCTAAGTCATGGCGTGGTGGAAAAATTAATAATTATAATTAATAGAAAGTTCATTATTTTTTGTATTCACAATTATGATATTTTAAGAGCTTCTATCATATGAATTAGACCAAACTTAAATTTGAGAAGAGTTCTAAAGTGTATAGTTTTGGATTCAGTATCATATGCATTGGACCAAACATCAATTTGAGAAGAGTCCAAAAATGTATAGTTTTGGATTCACTTTCGAACTGGACAGATTATCGTACCTACAAGCAAACATGACCATGTATCCATATTTCACATGAGAATCAATTCATAAACATGACCATGTATCCATATTTGGCTGGGTCCGGGATTTCTTAGACACTTAATTTCAAAAAAGCGGTGAATATAAACACTTAAATAATTGAACAAGATAGTGTAATAAAAACATCTCAATGTTGTTTTTGTGCCTTTTATATTATTTAATAGAAATATAATTTTTTTTGTAATACAATTTCAAAATTGTAACTTTGTGGTGTTGTTCAAAAGTTGCAAATCACATAGTAAAATTGTAATTAAAAAAATTACATAGTTATAAACACCTTTTCTAATTTCTTCACAATGTCTTATGGTTCTTCGGTTGAAATTGAAATTTGTTGGTCAAATTGGTTGACGTCGCTTCCAGTTCTCTCGGACAAGATTTCGTTGTAGTTTAAATCGTCTTCTTCGTTGATCTCTGGTTGACCGCACCTTCTACACTTCGCTCATATCCAATCTCTGAATAAAACTGCAATATTCAAGTTGTCTCCCGCTAATCAGTATCTGTGCTCTCCTATTTGAAATCTTCCGACAGAAAAAGCGCTTTCAGACGTTGTTGATGATGCTTGAATGTTCAACACATCACGGGCCATCTTTGCTAGTATCGAAAATGTCTTCTTATTTTCCCTTCAATACTTAAGCAAGTCTTCACGTCCTTCTTCACGTGCCTATCATCAATATATCTATATGCTAAAATATGTTTTTGCATAGACCAATTATGATCTATTTAATGACATATTACAGTTAAATAAGCATTGCCGTTAGTACTACGGCCTATATCAGAAGTGATAGATACTTTGCCAGAAAAATGATATAATGCATAACGTAAATATTGTTGATATTCATGTGCAAATTTAAAAACGTCTCTCCTAACAGTTGATCTAGGAAAATCGTTAAAAGCATGATTATACATTTCTCTAATGTAATGAATAAAACAAAGAGGGGAAGGAAATGTAAAAGGCAAACCCTCCACCGCAACTAATTTTGTTATTGCTTCCCTATCTCTGTGTTTATCGTATTTATGACCTACAATTCCCCCCGTTGTCGGGTTAATTTGACTCTATACTTGGTCCGGGACACATGTGAACCTTGTCCCGACTGAGAGCGCATTGGCGCACCCGACTTTGTAGTCTCGTATTCATCCCACTTAACTTTGTGAAAGCCTTGTACATGTCTCAATAAACCTCCCGTCCCACCCTGACCTTTTTCAATTTTAAATTTATGAACATTTTTACAAAATTTACATCTAACTACTTGATTCTCTTGGTACCTATAAAAAAAATCTCATGCAGCTGATTTTAACTTTTGTTGTGTGGGGCCTCGACTCATATTAGGGGAATAGGAGGCGTTCCGATTTCAGTTTGAGGCAGAGACTCAGTCTGAGGTTGAGGTTGTTGAGATGCACTAGTGGGTGTGCCATCCAGATTATCGTCTAAATTAAAGTTTGGTTCAATTGCAGGATATATCTCATCATCTAATGGTATATAATTAAAAAAATTAGTTTCATCTATATGAGTGTAATCAATCAAACCATCCTGACTAGGAATATGATGACTAGAAGAAGTAATCATGCCCTTGTTACCCCTACTAGAAGAAGCACTATTACCCTTAATCATACGTCTAAATCCTTTCATTTTAATTATGCAAATAAATAATTAAAGATAATGAAATTAAGTGCGACAATTAAAACAAAGTAACAATAATAATTTAAAGAATGAACGAATGTACCAAATGCCGACGTAACGTGGACGTGTAATCGAGGTTGAAAATTGAAACTTTGCTCGATGGATGATCCTCAAGCTAGTTGCCAACTTCAGTTACAATTTTTGAACTTTGATACAATTATACAAATGAGCAAATAAAATATTTAGTAGACAATGTAGACTTGTAGAGAGATAGATTGAGAGACTGTAGGAAGATTTGTGAGATAAAATGAAGAAAAGATAAGGTACTTATAGTTGATAAAAATTGGGTTAAAGTGTAAATATACTAACTTATGGGTTAAAAATAAATATTAACAAAAATGACCGTTGGAACCGTTGCACAACGGTCAAAATCTAAATTTTGTCGTTGTTGCAACGGTTAATTTTGCAAAGGGGAGGGGGAATCAAGATCGGGGACGGGGCGGGTCAAAGCGGGATGGGTCCGGGTGGGACGAGCCCAGATCCCATCCCGATTTCGAATCCCGACACCGTAAAATTTTTTAGGGGAATCGGGGCAGGGCGGATCGGCCCACTGACCACCCTTAATTGTAACCGTGCAATTCATAGACCTTTAGCGATACTGTGTTTATGGAAAGAGCAGTAACTGTAACTAGAGAACAGCTAACCTTTCCAACCACAAAATTAATTAGAAGGGGAATTTTTTTTAAGAAAGAAAGGAACAACTTTGTGTGGACAATTAATGTGCCGATATTTTCTGGAAGCTTTGTGAATTGTGATACAGCTCTCTTATCTGTTGCAATATGAGCGATGTCTTTGTCTAATTTCTACATTTATTGCGGTGCACTTTTAATAACCTCTAGAAATAGAAGTTTTTCCCTCGACATTTAATGAGAAATTTGTGCTGCAAAATATGATTTTCACTGAATCAACTCACCAGAAAAAAAATATGGTGAGAAATAGATTCTCACTTAAACCGTGTGAAATTTTTCTATGTGAAATACTACTAATTAGGTTTTTTCCATCGACATTCTGTGAATAGCCACTGAATATTTTTCAATGGGAAAATAGAATTTTTTTAATAGTGAGTGATCCCTTTGACGATCATCTGGTTGAGAATTCAATTCTTATCATTTTAAAGCTAGATCTACCTGAAACAGCCAAATTCGTGAGGATATGAAAACTATGTAAAGGGGAGTATTGTTACACAATTTTGGATAAAGCTTAAATGGATCTAATTAAAAAACGGTTACCCGGTCCTTATCCAGGTTTTTAAGGCATGTAACCCGCCATGTGGCTACAACTTACGAACATCAAGGTAGGGTTTCAAGTTTCAACAGCCCATGTGAGAATAGAACCGCAAGCAGTCCCCGCGACATAGTTAGATGGCAAAGGAGGGGAACTTAAAATTCATTTGGAGGTCTGCAACGTGGGTTCGAACACTGGTGGGAGCAATTTGCTCTCTTTTGGGGTAGGACCTTGTAGGTGATATCATTTGCTCTGTTCTCGTCATTCAGGCACATCCCGCGATTTACTGATAGTAGTGTTGAGGGACCGGTACTACTATCTTCAGGAATAGTCTGGCGTAAGCCGGAAAGCTGGATATAAAAAAAAAAGAATAGGACATCAAGCAACTCTTCTTTCTCTTGTAAATTTTCCGTACCCTTTCTCTTCCGAAAGATGATAATGTTGGAATTTGGACTTGTGTTAATTGGTTATAGCCTGAAAGGCTAGTGATGTGGCCTAAGTGGTGGATTAATAAAAGGCCTAATGTTAAATTATTATGTGTGTAGATAAATTTGACCCAATAATTATTAACCTGTGATGGGTAGACACTCTCTATGGATAGAGGCCAACCCCTATTTCCCTAGCTATTGGAAAACCTAGTGTATTACGTTCTTGAATATGCGGTATAGTGGTTGACGCCCCATCAGTTGAGATAGCTAGTGGATCGTGAAAATTGGTCTAGGCTTAACTGCTGATTTCTATCGATGCTGAAACAATGGAGATTATCAGTACGCTTGCTTTATTCTATATCAAGATTTTTTTTTTGTGTCTTAATCTCTGCTATGACTATAAATTAATTATCTTATGGATAAAGTGTAACATTTTTTATGTAGTAGTTCCACTTCCATATATGAAAAACTTAATTGTTAAAGATAATTAAAAATTTACATTCAAAATTCACCTAGAAAATTAGGGTAGATCTACCCTCACATCTCATATTCGTTAATTATGGTACTGGGTATGTGATATTCTAATAAATAATCCCTCCCAAAATACTTGTCACATTACGTTTTTCAAGAGTTACATTATATAATTTTTGACTAATATTTTGAGCTATATTTTTTTATCATATTAATATGAAAAATGGCAATTTATAGTACTTTTCATATAATTTTTGAATATCTAAATATCAATTTTAAAATATTAAATTAATATAATATAATTTAATTTTAAAATTTAATTAAATTGATTTTGAAAAATAAAAATATGATGAGTATTTTGGGACTGAGGAAGTATAAATTAGTACTTTCTTGATTCTCAGAGACACAATTCACAATGGAGCTTGTTGGTCGTACTTGGTTTGGTTAAGAACATTTGGCGGTGAATGAATGGACGCATTAAGAGGCGAGATCTGCGGCGAGATTTACCATTTACGTACCTTTGAAAAGTGGTATGTCGAACCATCTATCATCACAAATTTAACATAGGTAGCCATGGGTCCCTATTTGGCCCCACACTCACCAGTAAGTGGGGCCAGCTGCTGAAAAGTAAGTAGTCCTAATAGAGTGATACCATACTTGCACAAAACTCATCAGCAAAAACCACAGACAGAATCTTGTACCTCTTGACCCTCTTGGATTCAGTTGGTCAATGGTCTTCATGTACCTGGTAGCCCTACACCATGAGGCTCTAATCAGATGGTTTTTCAAAGGACAATCAGTAATCAAATTCGTAACCCAAAACCTTGGATCAGTCACGTCAAACAGTATTTCATATCATCTCACAAATTATTATTGGAATAACAAACAGAAAACAAATTGTTTTTTTAACAAGGAAACAGAAAACAATTGTTGATTTGAGTTCTTAACCAAAATAAAAATACTCCCCAACTTGATTATATCTTTGAATATACTTGTCGTCATATGCTTGTGAGTTGTGACCAATATGGTTTAAGCAAATAGGTTTTTGCCATCTTGGTCCGTCCAACCATTAACCAAATGATGGAATTGTTTGGGCCTCCATTTTAGGCAATTGGAAAGTTTAGGTGGTCACTTGATGATAACATGATTATTTTTTCGTTGCTAGTTGTTGGACCAAAACAGTCACCGATTCAAATATCAGAAGGATATTTTAGATTATAACAGTAGAAGGACAACGGATAGTGCAGCAACTGTTTTGATTTAAAATTCCTGTTAGTTCTATGAAAACCCATTATTTTCTGACCCAAAATTCAACCAATACGAGGTAATACAGTAAATGCCTCCTTCCAAGACATTGCACAACTGTTTTGTCCAACCATCAAACACCAAAAACGTTCCGTGCCAAATAGAGCTTTAAGGATATTTTCTCGGTTATTTACTCTCGTGCACTGCACGAGTATTAAGCAACTTGTCGGTCGGCTGAAGAAAGAGTTCTGTAGGCAAGCCACCTCTATAGTTATAAGAACCGTTTCGTCGTGGTGCTAACAACCCCAGAGCAAATATTTTATTTATTTTCGAGGCAACTGTACATGTGGAATAGCAGAAATATGCTTTATGTATCAAAAAAAAGAATATATGATGATATTCACAAGACAGTAAGATTGATCTCCTGCTTCCTTGCACACCTTAACCTATTCATTAAGAACTCATAGTTCTGATCCAGAGTCACCCTCAAGACTGTGAGAAGATTGATTCAAACAAGATGATTCTCTTCCAGTAGAAAAGTAAGACCAGGCCAAGACAGCAGAGCCTAGTGTAATTGTAGCAGCAATCGACCCCCATATCCATTTCTTCTGCCTTCTCTTCCTTATTTGCCTAATACGCCGCGCTGTCTCTACACAATCCAAACAAAAACACAGGAACTGTCATTTTCTACAAAACAAACAGTGTCTACTGGTAGATCTCGTTCTCAACCAACTACAAAACCACACAGCAAAAAAAAAAAAAATCACTACTTAGCATTTACCCTGATAGAGTGCAGCTACGGAGCTTAGATAATCAGAGAAGCAGCCTGAACAGTTGTCACTCAGAGTAATATAACTATCTCTATAAGGTCTTAGACGACACACTAACCTACAAATTGGCCTATGAACCAAATGTACTCCTGATGTAAGTTGTATGTTAGCAAGGAAGTTACAAGCCTCAATTTGGTCTTTCATACAATTCTGCAAATCGGATTACGGGTATGCATACAATCTAATTTGACAGATACTAAGGAGTCATATGCCTTGTATATAGTATCTTTTACATGGTTAAGAATTAAATGTCCTACTTTGACTGATATGATTATAGATATGAGAATTAGGATCGAGTCTATGTTTAGATATTATATAAAAAAACTGCATTTATGAGTGAAAAAGTGCACGATAAAGTTTAGTTGTAAAATACACAGATAGCCCAAGACATTGATTTTTTTGATAGCCCAAGACATTATTCTGGATGCACTAAAGATGAAACATAAACATTTGGCATGGAACAGCAGGACGGCATTTGCAGTTCAGAGATACTACTAAATGATAACTTTATGCATCAGTTGGAAAAGAAAAACACCATATCTGACTTATGCTTAAGTTTTAATTCTCTCAGGTAAGAGAGGAGGCAGTTGTCATCACGGCTATGACCAATACTCCAATGAAACTATAAGTGAAACTAAGTAATAAAGGTTAAGGACCTAGTTGTTCCTATCAACATATCTCATCTATTTGGTGGAAGCAACAAGTCAAAGATTGACAGACACAGAAGTATAAAGAATAAGTGAAAGATCTCCCCAGGCATTTGTCTAAACAACCCCGAAAGAACATGCATATACCTAAATGCACAACAACACATCAGCCTCAACTTATAAGTAGTAACATGTAACATAAACTCACCTATAGCTTCCTGATTCCTCTGTGACATCTCTCGATTCACAGCTTCATAATAATTCAACCTGTCCCATAGTCGTTCTATCTCAAAGTTCTTAGACTCAATTTGAGCCTCCATTTCTGCCTCCACCTCAGCCTTTGCTAGTCCCCTTCCAATGGAATCTGATACAAACCGAACGATGTGGAGTTGTTGACACAAATCTTCCACCTGATCATCTAGCTGTTCATTGTCCAATCCCTCTCCAGTAACAGGATTAGGAGGGAAGTTCAACCCCAAGAGAGATAAGCGTTCACGAATCCTTTGCCACTGGGTTTGCATATTAATTAGAGCTTCTTCTACTTGCTTTCGCTTTTCAATTTCCATTAGCAAGCTCAATCTTATTTCTCTAAGCTCACTTTCAAAATCATTTGCAGGTATCTGTGACCCATTATCTGTAGATAGTTCTGAAGAGAGAAGGTGCATAAGACAGCCAAAATTATCTCAGACTAGTATTACAGTAAGCTCATGGTGATAACATACAACAGTCAGTAACTTATCATAAAAGGCACAATGGTAACAAGATTTTTATTAGAATACCAAAACTTGCATACATGACTGAAAAAAGTAAATCCAACAACTATACATCAGGGAAAAGACAAGGAAGCCAATGTGACAGCCAGGAAAAAGAAAAGGAAGAACATAGTAAAGAGAACCTTCTAACTATTACTAGTGAAGAGTAACACATAAACACCTCAATTTCAATTCAAATGTAAGCATAGAAAGACATAATCATGAAATTATCACATTATGGAAAGATGACTACCTTCCCAAGCATCATAAAATTCTCCCATCGGAGTCATGTAACTTAAACAGCGCTGTAATCCACCATTATTCTCACTCTCACCATAACTCCTGACACTCAGAGATTCCTGTGGGTCAAAGAAATCATCAACTTCACCACCTCTACGCAAATTGAATGCAACAGACTTCATTGTACCATTTTGCCCAGCTGAACCATTATGCAAATCTTGGTGAAGAAGCTCCCCATCACAGAGGTCACTCTCTTCACCACCTTTAACCAAGTTATCAGCAGTGAATAACAAAGTATCCTCTTTTGCACAATCAACTGTCTCACTAGAAACGGAAGGGTCATCAACAGATGTACTGGGGAGCTCCTTCTCCATATCTCTTAAATTCTCATCCATCTTCTTCTCTCCATCTAGAGCTTGTTGTTGAGTGCCGAAATCATCTTCAGTGAAACTCTTTGAAAGCCGTGGACCTCGGCGCTTGTGATTGATTATGTAGGGCGATGGAGGAAATGACGAAGGAGAATCAGGAAGTGGTGTTGGCTTGGGAATTGTGTATAGTGCAGGAGATATTTGAGTCCAGTGGTCATTCCTATCTGCTATTACAGAGGACTTACCATTGGTATCATCCATCTTTACATTAGACTCGCTAGTTTTCCTTTCTAGTTTTGAACTATAACCATTCTTGCTCCTTTCAAAACTTGAATTAGGAATGTTATTCCTCCTCTCAAACTTTGAGTCATGAATGCTCTTGGGAGTTGTCATGGATTTCGAGCCCCTGGATTCTATTAATCTATCCATAGCTATTGCTGTATATGTCGGCATGGCTTACTATACCAGCAACACCTATACGAAATAACAGAAAGAAACTTAGAAACATATCACATCAACCAATTAATTCATTTACTATTAAGAACATATAAAAGCACGTCCTAGCAAATAATCTAATCCTGAAGATGAAAGATAAGCAGCATAAAAGATAGGAAAAACTAAAGGAAATTGAAGTTGTTCCAAACTCTGATACTAAAGGACCAGGCAGAAGAAATTCCATGGAATTGCCAAGGCAAGTCGACAAAATCTGGGGGATCTTAATAGCTCAGTTGGTTGGCTAACTGAACGTTCACCTTGTTGGTGAGGGTTCGATTCCTTACCTTGTAATCCCCTCCCCCATTTCCCCAACCCCTATGAAATATATATATATTTTTTTTTTAAAAAAAGACGATAAAATCTAGAAATGCTGGTATTTGTTAATCCAATGTTTAAATTCTTATGTGCCAAACATCTTAATCCACCTAAATTTACTTATCCGCTAAAAACAATATGGTTCGCTCAACTTTTGAATCTATTCATCCACACCTAGAAGAAGAATCAATATGAATGAAATAACCAAGCTATAACAAAAGCTCAAATTGTAACTATCGGTCCAAATGATCAGATTAAACGTTTCAACAAAGACAAAATCATAACAAACAACGGAAAATATATCCAGAGAAAATGATGACTGAATAAAGCAATACACGTGATAGAGATGAGATAGTTACCTGAAGATGAGAAAGAAG
Source organism: Anisodus acutangulus (assembly GCA_029783415.1). Taxonomy (NCBI): domain Eukaryota; kingdom Viridiplantae; phylum Streptophyta; class Magnoliopsida; order Solanales; family Solanaceae; genus Anisodus; species Anisodus acutangulus. The sequence goes on along the minus strand of CM056491.1, from coordinate 11,903,337 downwards.
GAGAAGAAACCCTAAGGGAATGGGAGGGGAGTCAGAGCATGAGAAAGATTAGAGGTGAAATTGGGATTGTAAAAGGTCATGATATTATGATTAAAGGTAGAAGGTGAAGGTTCAGTGTGGGAACAAGTTTCCATTGATGCACACACGACTTGTTCTCTCTCTGACCCTGACCTTTCGGACAAGGCAAAAGAGCCCCAGTTCCCACGGGAATGCTTCTTTCTCTGTCTGTTTGTTAAGTCTCTCTTTTCCTTCCCGTGCGTGTGTTGTATGTTTATGTTCCTTATTTCTCTCTATCTTTCTGGTGCTTCTCCTGCCACCACCTCCCCTCAGTCAAATATAAAATTCTTTTATTTTGTCGGACTCGTTCTTAATTGAAGGACTATTCTAGATTGATTTAAGATTATAAGTTTTGTGGTTTGGCTAACTTGGCCATGTTAGTTGAGTTACAAAATCTTATACTTTCGTTGACTTTAACAAAGATTGAAGCACTTTTCATTGTGAGTTCCCTTTATTTAGTCTAAAGCTAAAAAGAGAAAAATCATGGGAAGGCCAAAATGAATTTTGTTTCTTAATTGACGTGTAGAAGGACCATATATTCCACCAAGTTAGTCGATGCAATTTATTGAACGAATTTCTGCCAAGTGTAACACCATAAGGACTTTTTCTTTTCCGTAGTCAACAAGAAGGGCTAGAAATCTCAAAAAACAACTTTGCCCACGTAGGACCGTTAGCTGAAAAAACAGAGCTAATGCCACCTGTAAGGAGTGGACTGGCAGTTATAATTGGCGGCTCATTTTTAAAAAATTAAGTTTGCATAGTGATAAGGAAGGGTCGAACAGAGAGTGAACGGATAGACTATTAAAAGTTCAATTTTAGTGGATATCTGTGACATTACAGCATTCAGTTTTGACATTTTGGTTATTAAATTATTTTATGATTTTTTTCTTCAATAGTATCATAATCATTCATATATTGGGATGACATGACTTACAACACAAAAAAAAAATGAATAAATATTATGGAGTATAATAACGGAAGTACTCTAATAAACAAGTTCCATATTTCTAGAATGCTCATTTTCCCTCCGCTGCTCTAAGTTGACTTTCTTTTATGATCTGTTTAGAAGTGGGAAAGGAAATCGGAGTTCAAAGTGGAGAAAAATAAACGGCTTTTTCTTCTTCTAATTCACTAATTAAACAGAGAAACATGAAAATAATTAGATTCGAACTAATGACACAATTAACTATTGATAAATGGATTACTCTCGCAGAGACCTCTTCCAGTCTTCCTTTGTTTCTCCTTTTTTATTCCACCAACGAATATTTTATACTGATTTATGCTTAATGAAATAAGAATATGTAAGTGTATAAGAAAAGTTAAGAGTTGATATTTTAATACCCCAGGCAAACCGACGTCTTTCTCTCTAAAATCATAATTACCAATGATGCCACTTGAGTTTGTCCTTAAAAGTTTTCAGTGTTTTGTTAGTAACTTCATATAGTTGATAGTAAAAGAAATTTGAAATATTAGACCATGAATATATAATGGTGAGACTATGCTATACATCATTGGAATTTGGAGTCATGAATTAACTTTTACTAATAATCAATACCATTTCGCTTTAACGTCTTCCACAGTTGCCTGATTCAGAAAATAAATTATTTTTCTGGAGAACGCTAAAATAAATTTCTCTAGGTATATTTCACATATATACCTTTGCAAATTCTTGCGCACATATAGTGCAGTGTGTTTGTGTGAGTACATTGATATGTATGTACATATATATTATATGTAATATTGTATATATATATTCTTCCCGCCCATGCCACTTACTCGTGGTCTAGATTCTAGAAACACAAATAAATAGCCTGACATCTAGGTATTGTATACAGATCTTGGTTGTTCTTCCATTTTTTTGTTGTGAAGGCGAACCATAATGCTACTCTTTCGAAATACAAGAGTAAACCCCTTGATCGACGCAATAGCCTGCAAACCACGTCAGCCGATTAACCACATTTGACAAGCCATGTGTGAAATGCTCAACCAAGAAGGTTTATGCAGAGAATCGAACTCGTGACCTTGCGGTCCCGCGCTCTCCTGCTACACCAACTTGACTATCCTTGCGGGTGATAATTCTTCCATTTTCTCCTAAAGAAGTATGGTGTGCCACCAAAAGTTATTAATCATTAAGTATCTTTTTATTTTTAATCATACGCTCGCGTTAGCGTCTTAGAGCTTTAGAACAAAGTTATTTTTATAAGAAGTCCTTTACTTGAAGTGGGCCCTCTCGGCATGTATTCAAATTAGTCGAGGTCAATAGTAAATACCAGAGACACTGGGTTGAAAACAAAAACTAAAGAGGTTAAATGTTGTGTATTCAATATATATGTGTACTTCTTATTCAATATGAATTAATGCTCATCACCACATGATACCGCTGCTCCAAGTTGACTTTAATTTCTTTATCTTGTTTATACTTTATATGCTTTTTAGAGGAGTAGAACGAAAGAGGGCGGTGGATCAAAGATAAGAAGATTAAAATATTCTTATTAATTAATAAATTATGAAGGAAATAAGAACATTATTATGTCACATATTCATATATGTACGTAATCATATTCATCACACTGTTGGGGTGTGTGAACAAAGACCCACATCAAAAGTGGAAAGAAAAAAAAACGCATTTTGAAGAAAATCACTTGGTCAAAAGCAGACAATATCAAACCATATAAAAGTGTCTGGCCTATTTTAGCCCAACACACACTTCATGGCATGTTCTCTTCATCAGGCAAAACCAGCAACCTCCGGCTTGGTGTATTATCAGAAAGGGTGTCAAATGAGCCGTTTGGGCTGAATTTGGGCAGGTCAAGATGGGTTGAATCAATAGATGAGTCAATGTTCAACCCGCCCAAAGCTTACATGGACTAAGATGGACGGGTCAAGATGGGCTAAATGATGGTTATAACCCAACTTGTCTAACTTGACTCATTACTTTTATAAATTCCAAACTTACCTTCTATGATGTTATTTTATTTTGTATGATATTTAATTTTTTCATATCTTTATTTTTAAAATAAGAATAATATTTTAAAGATTTTTTTCATTTTTTATAAAGTAAAATAAATATATAAAATAATGGATGGGAGGGCAGGGGTAGTAGTGGGGGTGAGGTGGGGGGGGGGGGGCTGGGTAGTGGGGTAAGAAAAGTTTCTCATTTTTATACAAATTTAGTATAAGTAAAATAAATATATAAAGTAAAAACTTCGGATGGGGATGGGGATGGGGGGGGGGAAGCAAAGTTTTCTCATTTTTTATAAAATGTTTATTAAAGTAAAATAAATATAAAAAAAAAAAAGTTGGGGGGGGGGGGGGGAGTGGGGGGGGGTGGGGGGGGGGGAGGAGGGGTTAGGTAATGGGGTACGAAAAACTTCTCACTTTTAAATAAAAATTTATATATAAATAAAATAAATATATAAAATAAAAACTTCGGGGGTGGTGAGGGAGGATAAGGGGATGGGGGTAGAAATTTTTTTATATTTTTAATAATTTTTTTATAAAAGTAAAAAATAATAAAAAATAAAAATATGAGAATAGAGTAGGGCATGGGGTGGAAGGGGTAGGAGGTAAGAATTTTTTTTATATTTTTTATTATAAAAGTAAAAAGAAAATGAAATGAAAATTTGAAGATGGGGTAGGGCATGAGTGGGGGTGGAGAGGGGTAGGGTGGATGGATAGTGTGGTGGGTGGTTGGGGTGCATTAGTGTATTTTTATTGTTCCGAAATAATAAATAATTTTTAAAATAATTATTGATAAATAAAAATCTTAATCTAGAGTGGAGCTCTAATCGTTAAGATTGAGCATTTTCGTGGGTTAAGTTTGTGCATCATCATGAGTTCATTTGAGCTGCTGATTTATGATGGGTCAACTTGGACTAGCCTAAACCAACCAATCATCACTTGACCAAACTCATGAAACCTTGAGCGGATTGGACGGATCATTTGAGTTTGGGCTAATTTTGTCACCCCTAATTATCATGATTAATTTCCAATACTATCAACAAGTTGAACCCAAAGTTCAAATTAAAAATCGTGCACTGACATTTTGCAAAATCAGCTCTCTAGCCTTTGCATATACACAGTTTACCCGTATATCCCGAAAAGAGAATTAGGAGAAGATAAAACAGATCAGAAACAAGACAAGGATCCTAATCCATAACAACAATTTAATTTGCATGATTATTAATACATGGACATCTTGACATGAATATATATCATCATGATCATATCACCTCCAAATATTAAGGAATTGTAAAATAACATGATGCTATGAATAGTATTTTTTATCAAATGTTACAGATGATCTTCCATACCAGAAAATCAAAATCAAGCTGCCCCACCATAATTATCGAATTTCTTTAATCAATTTACAGCCGTGGTGGAGTTGGAGGAACTGAAGTCTGCAACACATCACCAAAACCTCCCTCTCTAACATACTGAATGTACCTTGAAAATTCAGGCCTAGCAGTTGCCTTCTTCTTTTTCTTCGTTTCGAATAGACTGAATATTGGATGAATCTTGCTGGCTTTCTTTGCTTCTTTATTCAACTGAGGACTCATCGGAAAATTCTGCTCCGATGACTTCTCTTTCCTGGATGGACTAAACATTTTAGATGCTGGAACACTTGTGTTTCTGATCAATTTTGGCTCTACTAGTGGGGCTGATGGTGCCTCATCTTTAATCAATTCATCATATCCTCTATAGTCTCTTCGTGTACTGAGTGCTCTAAACATGGCTAAATTAATTAACTTACAAAAAGAAATAAACAGCTCCCAGATCTATTGAACTGGGGGGTAAAATGGTGGAAGAAAAATGAGGAAATTAAGATATTGAAGATGAAGAGAATTGCTAGTGTAACAAGGAAGTATTAAATAGTTTCGTTGGGCAGCAAGGGGAGTTATTTAATTACTATTAGTTGATGTATTCTGACACAAATATGGTCTGTGGCCTTATTTTTCAAAAATTGCGTACGACTTATGAAATGTGAGGGTTGAAATTTCGTTTTCTTGGCGAAGCTAACAGCTAACTGGAAGCTTTCCTTGTTTGACTTTTCTAGTGCCAAAAACAGCTAATTTAATGGAAGTGGGACCATATGGGAACATACAAAATATAGAGCTAGCTTGCAGTGTGGGCTTTTTTTATTTTTAGTCAATTCATTATTTTTATTAATAAATGAGTATATATATAATTTATAATTTTTATAGTATGAAAAATTTTATTTCTATTCTACTCTCAAAACTCTATTCTATTTGTATAAAAAATTTATAATTATGATAAGTGTATAATGTTAATTAAATACAATAATATATTATCTAAATATACAAGTATACAATGCTTGTGTTATTCTTGTGTTTCCGTGATATATATGATATACACAAGACAGTGTATTACCGTGTATATCGCGGTATATTTATCATGGCAGATAGTTTGATCCTAATTTCAACTTTGTTTCAAGTATTAAATCATTTCTTTAATTTCAGAATAGAGACATTTTCTTCCTTCTACTTAAGCAACACATAATTCAAATGATGGAATATCTTATTCCAAATTATTATTTTCAATTCATTCATAGTATAAACAGAGGGTCAAGTGAACTTATGACTTTCTATAAAATCTATTGATACTTTTAGTATTTTTTAAAAACATGACATGCATCGAGTTTGAATCCACTTCTTTTATTCGCAATTTTGTGGATAGATTTTTAAGCTTTGGCCAATTAACAAACTTACTCATACGAGCAATAATATTTTTTCTTATCTTAACTTTTTTTTATTTGTCACTTGGAATTACTTACATTATTATTATCAATTAATTTTTATAATTAATTTAATTTTACATATATAGATGGATAAGTTGATAATTTAGTGTAATAGATATCCTAAAATGGGAAAATGACTATAGTTTATGTATATTGCAGGAGAAAATTTTGACTATAAAGTTAGGGGAAAATGATGACTTTAACCTGTTTAATTCATAGGAAAGTTTTGACAAGAGAAAAAAGAATCACCCAACCCCTTCCTAATTTTACATTTTGGTTTACAAGGCCCATATGATATCTATCTATCCAATATTCAATGATTAATAACGCCTCATACTGATCAAAACATGCAACCGCAGGCGTTATTCTTCTATATATGTATGCCCAGGCAGATGTTCTTTATGCAAAATGAGGATGGGTTTTCATGAGAATTGTTTGATAAAATATCAAATGCTGCTTTCTGAAGTATTCAATAATCTGGATTATTAGAAATAGAAATATAAAAGAAAAAACGTAAAAATCATAACGCTCTCCTAGTTGTCTGTCAAACAACATACAGAGAGAAGACACAGGATGAGACAAAAGAGACACAAACAGCAATGTGATTCCATCTTACCTCTTATAAAATTGAACAATTTGGCGATAAATATTCATACTGCGTTAATTAAAACACTTTATTCAAACGTGAGACTTTCAATAAAAATAACATTTAACATATGTAGTACGTACACGAATGAATCTTGTTGTCTTTGTTTGATGCCTTTAATGCGTATCAACAATCATGTACTTCCAATATTTGTACAATCTGAATCGGTATAGATAATTTATCGAAAACTCATAAACTAAATTTTTTATTCCAGAATCTTCCGTAAAGAGAAGGGAGAAGAAAAAGAACAAATAAGACAAATTCCTCAATCTATAACAAGTTTGCATATTAGCTATATACATACTTCAATACAATTGAATATCATGCTCATCAACTCCAGATTGTTTGATGCCTTAAAATTACCACACATAATTGTTAGAAAGTCCCACCTCGATAGTGGGATGGATAATTGATCTCCTTATATAGACTTGGGCAATCCTCCCTTCCTGAGCTAGCTTTTGGATTGAGTTAGGCCCAAAATCTATTCCTTACGATAATGATTCATTTATAAAATGTAATCAATTGATCTTCTGTACCACATAATCCAAACTAACTTATAACATGTCTTAAATTACTAATTTACTGCAGCCATATTGTTGGATTTGGAGGAAGTCGTCTGCAAAACATCTCCATAACCTCCCTCTCTAACATACTGAATGTACCTCGAGAATTCAGGCCTAGCAGTTGCCTTCTTCTTCCTCTTCGTTTCGAATAGACTGAATATCGGGTGAATCTTGCTCGCTTTTTTCGCTTCCTTTAACTGAGCATTCGCCCGGAAATTGTCCTCGGACGTCACCTTCTTGGATGAAGAGCTAAAGAATTTAGCAGCAGCTGGAACGGTTCTGTTTCTGCTCAACTTTGGCTTCCCCAGTATTGGAGCAGAAGGTTCCTCCTCCTCATCCTTAACCAATACTCCATATCCTCTATAGTCTCTTCGTGTACTCATTGCTCTAAACATGGCTTTAGTTAATTGGTAGTAATCACAAGTTACAAATAATAACAGTTTTCTTGAACTATAGGCTTAAAATGGAGGAGATATTGAGAGATGAAGAAAGCAAAGGATATGTTATATAGTAGTAGTAGTTAGGTCGGGCTACTTGCTAAGGGAGTTTTTTAATTGATGTATTTTAAAGCAGCTGCTCTCACTTTTCAAAAATTGCGTGCTCCACGTGGTTGTAATAAGACTTTGAATTTTTTTTATTTCCCGCTTGGTGTTCTGTAATCGCATTGGAGCCAAATTATATCCGGATTTACACTGGGTAGAGCTAATTTCTGGAGGAAACGATCTCTACCAAGGATTTTTCCATACCCAGAAATCGAATTCGAAACCTTTAATTAAGGAATGAGCAACCTCATCCACCGTAACAATCCGTTGGTAGTAGGCTTTGAAAGTTTATTGCTGAAGAAAGCTGGAACTTTCATTGTTTTGACTTCTCCTGCTAAATATTTATATACTGGAACTCTGACCGCATATGGTCGAAAAAAATATCATAACAATAATAATAATAGTAATAGAAGTGGGACCATGGAGTTTCAAAATTCCAACAAGGCGTGCTATGCATATTAGATGTTAATAAAGACAATATTTTTATGTTCTGTTTTTGTATCTTTCTTTTTGTTGAAAATAATCAATTTGGATAAACTATTTGATTAGTGAATACCAATTTGCTTATGTTTGAACGGGTACTCTTCTCTAAACAAAAGTTATATATTGATAAAAAGTTTGTTGTCTTGCATTAGATAATTGTCATTCGCCGTTCCAAAGACCACCCTTTTTTTTGCTACTGAAGCAATCATTCGAGTATCAGTGTTTCTTTATTTTTTATTGTATTAGTGTAAGGCTTATATAATGAGACTAATTAAGCTTTAAATAATCCTTTTATACTGTATTTCAAATTCAAAACTTAAGCCTTGTATATATAATTGAAGTTAAATACATTGATTACTATTTACTAGTTATACCAATATTTCAAAATCAAACATCTAAACCTTTGATACAACGAGAGTTTTGTTGGTGCTCTATTGTACTTTATAAAGCAGTACGGGAAGTAAATAACTATTACAAGTGTTCGAAAGGATAAATAAATGGCCAATGTTGAGAACTGCCGCAAGTTTGTTGTGTCTTGAATGTTGATATCCTGAAATCAAGAAACAACTAAATCTGGATGGTTACAACGTTGTGTGTTGAGTCGAGGATAGCCCTCTATCCTTAAGACAAGATTGCCCCGTATATATGCTTTTACGTTAGCGAGCAATAGTCTCCCAAGATAAAACAACACTTTAATCTCAACACTACAAAGCCAATAGGTTGAGCCTGCCGAATAAAACAAATATGAATCGACTTACTGAAGATATGGAAAAGGAAGGAAGAGATTCTATCTCCTCTTCTGTTTTGTCTCTGTGTATATGGTGTGTCTCTGTTGTGTATATCTTGTGTATATGAGGGTGTTTGGTCAGTGATTTTCGTCACTGGTTTGTAGTGTTTCTGCTCACTGTTTTGTGTCGTTTTTGTTCACTGTTTTTCAGTGATTTCCAGTGCTGTTTTTCTGCCTTCTGTGCAGTTTAGAATTGTTACACCTCGTAAGATTAAGACGATAATTAAGAACGTCATTAAGAAAGCAAGATTCGGATATTGAATATAAGGAACGCTTACATATGTTAATACGGGAAATTAGTGTATAAATGGATGTTATCCCGGAATAATTTTTCTTTAGTGCTATACACGTGACAACGAGAATTAATCCTAGTAGTTAAATTTATTCCAATGGAGTTATGGACTAGTATTGTATTAAAAAAATTATGACATTGAGGATACGAGGCTTATGAAATTCTCAGAAATTAAAAGAAGTGGTTTGAGATTTACTAATTGAAGAACTTGGGAGCCAAAGTGAAAAGGAAAAAAATCAGATTTTTGGTTCTTATAAACTCACTTACCTCTTCATCTTCTTCTTTCTTAAACAAAAAAAAACCAAACTCTCCTCTCATTCTCTCCTCCAAACTAATCCGAAAATCACCCTCCACCCATAACCAAAATTAAGGTTGTTATATTCTCTTCCTAGACTACATTTTTCACCAAAAATTAGAAGCAAAACAACACAAAAAACAGTGGCGAAAACAGTGGCAAAACATTTGCTTGGTAAATCGCCTTGAAATTTCGAATTTTTGGGATGAAATTTTGGAAGAAAAACGTGTAGGGATGATGGCTTAACATTGTAGAACACTTGCATGTCAATTGGAGTTGAAGAAGTGAACAAAAAGGAGGAGAAAAATTATAAAACAATGGGGATTTTCGGACAAACAGTGGCAGAAAATTTGCGGACTGTTTTGACGAATTTGAGGTTTAAAAATTCTTCTTTCTATGATATAATTGGAATGCATGTTGTTAGAATTAAGGTAATGAATTTGTGTTAAAGAAGAATTGGAATTTAAGCATTGCATGTGACCATTTTGGGCTAGTTGCCAATTTGGGACAGATTTTGGTGTTGTTGGATTCGTTGGTGATTGTTGTTATTATTATCACTAATTGCATGATGAAATTGAAAGGAAACGTGGAGATTTAGTTGGAATTAGTTATATGGAAGTATTAAAATCCGAAATTGGATTATAGGAATTTAGATAAGAGTTATGGAATTATGACATGTTGTGGCCAAGAACTTGCATGAAATTGTTGGACATGTTGTGATGTATGTGGACTGTTTTAGGAACTGTTTTGTGGTGTTATAATTCTGAAAATTTAGTCACCATTATGCATGTTTAAGTGTGGTAATTGCTAAGGTAAGTCCTAAAGGAATAAGGGTGTTGAAAGGCATAGAAAGGCTTCACATTCTACCCTCGTTGTTGTTGAAACATGGGCTGTTTTGTAGGCTGATTTTAAGGTGGATTAAGAGGCTAAATTTACATGAGAAGTGGGTGTGTAAATTCCCTTTATTGTTGTCTTGGTTGTGCCCGTAATTGGTGCTTGTTTATTGATGTTATTAGCCTCATTTGGAAGTTGTGGAAACATGTATAAACAGGGGAAGTGCTGTCCGAATTTTTATAAAATAAGAAGTCGTTATTCGATATAAAGTATGCTAGCGATCATAGAATTGACAAACGTATTACCATTATTATAGGTTGAAGTTCTAAATCGAGACGTACTCTAATATAGAGTTAATTAGTTCGTCTAAGAGGTATGTGAACTATTCCTTCTTTCTTTGGCATGATTTTTATTTAATGAAGGTGCAGTGACGTACTTGATTCTTATCTGATTTAATTCTTAAAGAGAATTGTTATGAGAAGTGCCTATGATTTTTCAGCAAAGAGTTTATTATGACATTATTACAATGATTTTATTGAGAGTCAGATGATAATTTTTACTTGCATATGGTTACTCATGATATCTACTCGTGCTGAGTATTACTACTTCACATCACCGAGTCCCGGACCGGGTTACGTTCGTGCACAGCTTTGCATTTTTTACTGAGACCCTCAGTAGAGGGTCGGGTTACGTAGGATGGATCCATAGATGAGATATGACTTTACCGAGTCCCAGCATGGGCCGGGTTATGATATGATTCCACCGAGTTCCGCACTAGTGGGCCGGGTTACGTTACAGATATATATATATATATATATATATATATATATGTGTGTGTGTGTGTGTGTGTATGGACATGCACTCATGTTTTCTTGACTTGACTCTCATTTTTATAAGGCAACCGACTTTTATTGTTTATGGCACAGTTGGATTTGGATCCTGACTTTTATACTGATCTCCTGTTTCTGTTGGCTACTTATAATCTCATATGCAGTATTTCATATTTACATACTCAGTACATTATTTCGTACTGACCCCCCTTTCCTCGTGGCTGCGTTCATGCCCGCAGTACATGTGCTCGATTTGGTGATCCTCGGTTTAGGTTCCTACTCGTGAGGTTGGGAAGCTCCTTTGATCGAGCTTTGTCATTTTGGTACCGAACCTCTTTTAGACTTATGTTTGTATTTAGGCACGACGGGGCCCCGTCCGTCCATATGTCGTTGTTCTTCTTATAGAGTGCAGTAGGCAGGTGGTGGGTTGTACTTATGTAAGGGTTATAACTCTGTTTTGGTCAGCCATATCATTGTACTCTATGTTTGGGGTGTTCCCGTGTATATGTTATATTATCTGTTGGCAGCCTTGTCGGCTTTCCTGTATATTGTGTTGGCTAGTTGTGACTCCTCAGGAGGCAGGTACATTCGGGGGGTAAAGACAGCCTTGTCGGCTCGCCTACCCTGGCATATGTTGTTATTGCAGCGTTATGCTGCTGAATTTCAGACTCATTAAGTGTTAGTTGGATTATGTGTGACAGGTTAGTGTAATGATGTCATTAGGGCGGTTAGTCGCGGCCCGTTGGGTCGGGTTGGGTCGTGACAAGAATTGAGCCAACAACTGCTCAATATATAGCATGGAAGAGGGGCTGTCCAACTGCCAAAAACAAGGTTGTAATGACCATTAAGGGAGGCCATTAAAACAGTCAAGTAATGGCTGTTAAGGCCATTAAAAGAGGCTGCCCAAATGCCCAAGTAATGAGATGTTAATGGAGGAGTTAATCAGCCAAGTAATGGCTGATTAATGCCTCAAAAAACAGTTTCAACGGAGGCAGAACCAACTTTTCAGAAACTTTGGGGACCAAACTGTAAATATTGAAACTTCAGGGACCAAACTGTATATTTGACAGAGTTCTCTGGTCCAACAGAAAGAACCCACAGACCCGAAACCCGAAACTCGAAACCCGAAACCCAAAACCGAGACCGGACCAGACGGGCGGGCGGCGGCGGCGCGCGTGTGGGCTTAGCCATGAACCCAAGCACATCTAGGTCTTCCCTCCTTTAAACACATGGGATACTCCTTGGGGTCCCAAACCCTTTACCACATTAGAGACTTATATAAAGAGCAATTCTTCCTATTCCCACCGATGTGGTAGATTTGTCCCACACCACATTTCCATGTCTCAAACACCTTACTTCGTAGACCAATATCTCTTTCATTTCTCAATGAAATTTGACGATTCTTGGCCCTACGGTCATCTACTCACTTCGTAGATCATGCATGTGCGAAGAGACAATGTCTCCAACATGCGGAACACTAGTGTTTAATTCATCAAAGATGGGTGAACGCATCTTCCCGCCAAAGGCAAATTTCCAACAAGTTTTACATAATTAAAGGGTATTTAAGTGAATCTTGAAGATTCATAAGTGAATAAACTAAAACAGCAAAGTTCCGTAGTACAACTATTATCGGATTGATGTCACGATCCAAATCGGAGGGACGCGACGGGCACCCGGACCCCACCGCTGGGTACCACTAAGTATACAACCAACACCTAATCATAATTAAATACGGACTAAGCCAAAAAAGATTATAGAAAATCTTAACCATAAATCCAACTTATATATATATATATATATATATATATATATATATATATATATATATACCAAGGCCGACAAGACCATACATGACAATTATACACAGGACACCTGTCTACAAGCCTCTAAGAAAGTACATGACATCAAAGGGTCGGGACAGGCCCCGCCATACCCATATACATACACAAAAATTACCGTACCAAGATAGTCCGACACTCCGAAACAAGGAGAGTGCTCCAAAATCCGCTGAGTCAGCAACCTACTAATGTGAATCGTCGCCTTGCCAACATGAACCTGCGGGCATGAAACGCAGCGTCCCCCGACAAAAGGGACGTCAGTACGACTGATGTACTAAGTATGTAAAATATGAATAATAGCATAACAGGGATGTAACAATAACTGAAACAGAAACAGCCGACCAACAGTAAATGCCTCTGAGGGCCCAAATACATATGCCTAAATGTTATGCACAATGCATATATATATATATATATATATGTTGCGGAACGTGCTGCGGAAAGTGCAACCCGATCCAATATATGTTAGTGTTGCGGAACGTGCAACCCGATCCAATATATGTTAGTGTTGCAGAACGTGCAACCCGATCCAATATATTATATGGGTATAATGCATGAATGACAATGAAACATCCTCAACTTGTCGGATGACATAATATCCTTGTACCTTCAGCTAACACTGTGAATATCAACATATTTTCCCCATATTTTTCATGTTAGATGTGCATGTCATATTTATAACTTAGTTGTAAATGATGACCTAAAACTTTTTAAAAACATCCTTGATAAAGTACAATTTGCATCAACTTTATTTTTAAAGGTAATAAAATATAAAGACGCAAAGAGTATAAAAAACTTGTCATGATTGTGGATTACATTATAGGAAAATTCTGGAAGAAGTTGCGACTAGGTGGAATTATTTGTATGAACAATTACTTGTTGCTCACGAGTATAGAATACATATAACTTTATTATTTAACGTCCACAATCAAAATCCAACGGATATGCTTATAGATGATGATTGAGATAAAATTTTGGAACTTATTGTATTCTTAGAGAAATTTTTTCTAGCTACTAAGGAATTTTCTGGTATTTATTATCCTACTATTTCATCTATGTTATTTTATATAGCTCTAATATTTTTGTTATTTAATGAATATATGAAAAAACCAAATTACGCTCCAGCTATTGCAAAAATGTTTGTAAAATTAAAAAAAATATTTTTTACCTATTCCCACTATTTATTTTATTGGTGATGTATTAAATCATACTATTAAAGTAGACAGTTGTAATGCCCTTATTTAAACGATTTATGAATGCTTAGAAATACTTCCAACAGACCCAATTTACGAACCAACTAAAGAAGAAGTTATGTCTAGCATACAAACATAATGCAAAAATATGTATATGTATTACCAAGAGCAAAGTACAAATAATCAACCGGCTTATGTACCATCTTCTTCTACTTCACTTCAACTTTATAAAAAACATGTATTTTCTGCTTCAAGTATTCAAGGCCTTCGAAATAGAATGTATAGTAATCTTCCTTGATTTTAATACGAGGCAGGCCTAGTCCCCTCTTTGTGAATTGTGATCTTCCTTGATAAATACTATCCAGATTGGAGCTAGGAACCTTATTAAAAAAGTTAAGATAATTATGCCTCTGTTGAAGTACTTACTCGTTACGGAATCTCAATTATCAAAATATAAAAATTTCATATAGTAAATAGCTTGGTGGTATATCCGATCGAAATGTATGAAATATATAGTAGTAAGTATTGTATAGGCAGGTGTAGTATAGAAGTAAACGGGACGGTACGCTATATTAAAGTGAAATAAGTAAAAGGCAAATAAGAAATTAAATGAAAACCTATTTAAATAATGAATATTATGAATTATATAATTAAGTTGAACCCTGTCCAAAAATAAGAAATGCCATGAATTAGTACACTCAGCTTGAACCGTTTCAAGTCCTTTGTAATTTCTTACTCGTCTAATATTCCAAAGAACCAAAATTAAGAAATCCCTCAAGATTAATCTCAATTAACAGCAGCCATATTGTTGGATTTGGAGGAACTGGTCTGCAACACATCACCAAAACCTCCCTCTCTAACATACTGAATGTACCTCGAGAATTCAGGCCTAGCAGTTGCCTTCTTCTTCTTCTTCGTTTCGAATAGACTGAAAATTGGATGAATTTTGCTCGCTTTTTTTGCTTCCTTTAACTGAGCATTCGCCCGGAAATTGTCCTCGGACGTCACCTTCTTGGACGAAGAGCTAAAGAAGTTAGCAGCAGCTGGAACGGTTCTGCTTTTACTTAACTTTGGCTTCAACATTATCAATGGAGCAGAAGGGGCCTCATCTTTAATCAATTCCTCATATCCTCTATAGTCCCTTCGTGTACTCATTGCTCTAAACATGGCTTTGATTAATTAGTAGTAGTAGTAGTACTCAGTACTCACAAGTTACGAAAAATAACAGAGCCTCCAAATTTCTTGAAGTAAGCTAGAGATTGAGAGATATGTTATATAGTTAGGTTGGGCTAGCTAGTGGAGTTATTTAATTCCTACTATTAGTTGAGGTATTTTAAAGCATATATAGTTGGAGCCTCAATTTTATCGCGTGCTCCACGTGGTTGTAATAAGGATTTGAAAGTTTATTATACTGAAGAAAGCTGGAACTTTCCTTATTTTGACTACTCGTGCTAAACCAAGTTATACAATTAACTTTGATGACCACATATGGCCGAAAAACAATAATGGAAAGTGTGACGATGGAGCTACCATATTCCAACAAGGGATGCTATGAATATTTATATATTACGTACATGTTGAATTATTGTAACACTTTTATAATGTGACTATTTAAGCTTTGGATAATCCTTTTAAATTTCAAAATCAAAACTTAAACCTTCCAGCTGTATAATAGGAGTACAAGTTAAATATACATTATATGATTCAAATCATACTTATATTTCAAAATCAAATACCTAGACCATTTATATAATGAGAATTTTACGTAATTGTAGGGGATTTAAAAGAATTTGAAAGGATAGAGGATTATTCTAACTGGAGTCTGGAAAAACTAAAGCACAAGAATTGTATATAGCTATTATTTGTATGAAAATAAAAAGAAAAATCTATCTTTGTTGTATTATAAAAACAAATATTGATATCAAATCTGTCAAGATCAAAATTATTTATCAAATTACTTCTTCGATTGCTCAACATCTCTTTTTACAGCAATGACAAGACCATTTCGTTTCATTTAAGTGAATGGTTTTCCATTGTAACGAAAAAAGGAATGGAGGGGATCTAAGGATATTCAATTAGCTAGAATTAAATGTGGTAAGTATGAAAAAACATCTCATCGATCATAGGCTCATGCTGCAAAATATAGAGTTGAATGATGCTTTCAAATGGTTACACAAGAGCTGGATACACTAATAGTTGCAAACATGCTCAAGAATGTCGTATCAGTTGAGAACTGCAAACTTAGGTCAGACTTAGAAGATACCACACAGACTCTAATGCAAGCAAATTCTGACATCAAGCATTGCTTAATTTTAGAGAAGTCAATCAAGGTGACAGGATCCGGCTTCTCTCCATTTTCCCCAAATTCTTACTTGAATTGGAGACATGTGTCATATTGTAAAATTAATGATTGAGATTTAATTAACAAAAATAAGCTCTAACCATGATTAGAATAATTAATTACTTCCATATATTTGCTCCCAAAATATTTTTACAATCTCACCATTTTAGTTGTACATTTATATAAACTTTTCTTACTTCCATTGAGTGAGTTTTGTCGTGCATCGTTTTTTTTTTCTTTTTTGCTACTTTCTTACTTGCCTTGGATAAAGTCTTCTTTTAATCTTTGACCATCATGTCAATTATTTTACAATTTTATCCGAGCAGGTGAAGTATTTCATCTCTATAAAAATTGATTTAAGCTTAATTTGGATGCTTTGGAAAGAAATTTTAATGTTTAAAGAGAAGTAGATAAACTTAAAATCCTCCTGCTTAAAAAAATTACTATAATTTTGTAAAAGAAATTTGGCAGTCGTGCATGTATGATATATAATGTAGCAAGAGATACTTGAATATTTGAATAATGTAAATGGTAATATAATAAAAAATAAATTTAGTAGCTATAATTGAGGGATTGCCATATATTTTGGGAACAAATATATAAAATATCTATTATCCTAATCATGGTTAAGGCTTGGCTTTAATTTACTAAATCTCAACCATTGATTTAAAACTATGACATGTGTCTCTCATTCAAATAAGAACTTGGGGAAAATGCTGAGAAGCTTCATCCCAGGTGACAAATGGCTTAGCTAAATATGCTTCCGCTTTTTATGATGCTTTATCATGTTTAATTATCACTACTAAAAACAAAATTAGCGATGGATAAATTATGTAGCTAATTAGCGAAATCCATCGCTAATAAATCGCGACACAATATAATTCAAAAATTTATTAGCTACGAGCTATTTAATGATAGATTAGTGGCGAAATTCATAACTAATTTCATTTTGGTGTTGTTGGGAAGGAACTTGGCAAGTGTACTAATGTTCCCTGATGCTCATCAACAGCAGATCATATCCAGTACAAGTAGTTAGATATTTAATTAATTACTTTAAGTTCAGTCGGTTAGTTTGTTATGCAGTTAGTTTGTTAGCTTAGCTGTAGATTAGCTGGAGTTAGGCATTGCTTGTATATAATCATCTTTGTAAGACACTGTTTCATTAAGTGGAACTTTTCCTTCAATGCAATACACGATTTCCTTTTCTCTCTCAAATGGGAGCAGCTTCCACTTCTGCTACTTTCATCTTCTTCGCAGTGTAGTTTGGTAGCTTTCAGCTACTTTACAGTTGTGTATCAAGATCTTCCTTAAGATGTTAATTAGGGCACCTTATTAAAAATAAAGATTATGCCTCTACAAAAGTATCTATCCATTACGATATCTCTGAAAGTATATGTATGTCCTAGAGACAATCTATATTAGGACAAATGTACTTTATACACGTTCGTATTATTATTAATGTAGATTAATATTTTGGCATTTGCAATTATTGAATCATTAGTTGGTTGTTTGTAATATTCTATAATATGCATCCCTAGAGGTTACGTTGTTATTAATAGTGTGAGATATTAATATTATAACGTAACTTTTAAAATAGCCTCGACTAGTGATCATCGAGAATGGGATATCGATGATATGTGATAAGTCGACATGTGGTCTGCATCACATCCTTAGAGGATGTAGCATGTCTCACCTGCTACGAGTAATGGCTACTCGTGATGGACATATGGATACTTTGGAAGTATTGGTATACCCTGCTGATATATTGTTTGTTATACATGTCTAAAGTATGATCAACGTGTGGGAGATAAAAGTCCTTAGACTTGAGGTCAATACACACCTTGTCTACAGAGTAATATACTTTGATCCTATCCTAAGCTCAAATACCTTATAGGTTGAGATACGACTTGTATTCGGTACATTATGATGTGGATTAAAGGTGGTAGTTGAGCCAAGATTAGGATTCATTCCTCGAGTGTATATTCGAGAGAACACTCAGCTTCTCAGTGATATTGGGTTGACTAAGTCATTGGCCAACGCAATAGACATATCTAGAATATATTTTTGTTGTCAACCAATATAGATGAGATATAATGATCAAGCCATTTGGATAGACACTTGGCAAATTCAAGCTTGATAGAGTGTGTCGAGAATGAAATGATTTTATCTTCCCACATAGAGGTTCAGTTTACTGGATTCATGTAAATATACTTCACATATTGAGTTCGTCTTACGGCGCCGTCTAGGAGTTCCGTGTCCCTAATATTATTAGTGTTGATATGTGAAGACTTGTAGGGTAACACTATGTCAATTGTTTCTTCGATCTAAGGGTGTATTGAGAAAGTGTTAAATATTTGATTTGGAATCGAGATATTTAAATTAATAATAACTATGGGATAATTTCTATTTGATGGAAATTATTTAATTAAGTCAAGATTGGATTTTGAATTTAATTAAAATGTGCTGAAAATATTTTGTGAAAGGGGCGATGCACCGCGGCGCCCAATGGAAAGAGCCGCAACGCTAATTGGGCAACAGACCAAATCAGATTGGCCTGCTGCAATTCGTTTTGGGCCACGCTTTGAGCCCAACCCAAAATCTGAATTTTGCCTTAATTTCACATATATATAAAGCACATCATCATTCATTATTAGACACATTGTTCATATATTATTCTAAGTCTTAGAGACCTAGAATAAAACTCTCTTGAACCTCTGCCGAATTTCCTAGTTGTTCGAAGGAGGGATACATCGGAGTTCTTGGAACTTACTGTCGATGATCAATTGCGTGCGCACTCTCGGAAATTACTAAAAGACTCCAGAGTTTCCAAATCGTAAGTATTCTATCAAAATATTATTGTTATAGACATGTTATGTATTGACGTGTTTTATATTACTACATAATCATCCTACAGTTCGTCGCTTGTTGAATTTGAAACACAAAATTTTCAAATTCCGCTGCGTACACGAACCCAACGAAATCCTTCAATCTCAACTGTCAAAATATAGATTGCATATAGTTATAAAAAAATTAGGTGGTACATCCGGAATGTATTAAATTTAATTAGTTAGTATTGTATATTAGGCAGACGTGACGGTACGCTGTATTAAAATGAAGCAAGTAAAAGTCAAATAAAAACTTATTACTAAATACTCCAATGAATAATATGAGTTCTAATGTAATTAAGTTATAGCCTGTTTAAAAATCTTCCACTGCCATGATCATGAGTTTGTACAATCAGCTCGAACCGCGCGTTTCAAGTCCTTTGTTTCTTACTCGTCTATGAACATTTTGTCCAACAACCACCAACACTTATCCCATAATAATCTCTGATAAAGAGAACTGAGAAGAAATAGAGCAAATAAACCAACATATACTCCTAATCGATGAACTATACACACTTTGACACGAACAACATGCTCATCATGATCCTCTCCAACTCGCATACTATGATAAAAATTAATTACTCTATATAATATCCCAAAAGAACCAAAATTAAGGAACCGCACGAGTGTAATCTCACTTCACTGTAGCCATATTGGTAGATTTGGAGGAAGTCGTCTGCAACACATCTCCATAACCTCCCTCTCTAACATACTGAATGTACCTCGAGAATTCAGGCCTAGCAGTTGCCTTCTTCTTCCTCTTCGTTTCGAATAGACTGAATATCGGGTGAATCTTGCTCGCTTTTTTCGCTTCCTTTAACTGAGCAGTTGCCCGAAAATTGTCCTCGGACGCCACCTTCTTTGATGAAGAGCTTATAAAGAAGTTAGCAGAAACTGGAACGGTTCTGCTTTTACTCAACTTTGGCTCCAATATTATCAATGGGGCAGAAGGCGCCTCCTCTTTAATCAATTCACCATATACTCTATAGTCCCTTCGTGTACTCATTGCTCTAAACATGGCTAGCTTTAATTAGTGTACAAGTTACAAAAAATAAAACAGCTCTCAAATTTCTTGAACTAGCTAGGCTTAAAATAATGGAAGAGAAGTGAAGAAGAGATTGAGAGATGAAGAAAACAATATGATATCTATCTTAGATTGGGCTACTAGCTAAGGGAGTTATTTAATTCCTACTATTATTAGGTGAGGTACTATTTTAGTACTAACACATATGTGGCCCCCTTATTTGTCAAAAGTTGCGTGCGCTATGTGGTTGTAAGGTTTTGAAATTAAATGCATGGCTGAGCAGAGAGCTGGAATTCCTTGTTTTGACTTCTCGTGCAAAATCAAATTTATTAATTTAATGAAAATCTGACCATATCTGGCCAACAACAACAATAATGGAAGTGTGACTCCGGAGCTTATATATTCTACCAAGGCATTCTATGATATTCATAAAATTGCATTAATCTCTCTTAACGAGTCTTTTTTATTAATATAAATATATATAATATACAATGTGGAATCATAATATAATAAGAATTTTAAATCTATCATAATTATACATCACTAAATATTACACAATATTTTGAGTATAATATATTGTACACGTTAATACACCCCCTCAGTCGGAGCGGGAGGAGGCTAAAAGCTAAGACTGGATCTGACGCCGAGGAAGAGTTGTATAGAAAGGTCTTTCGTGAATATATCTGCATACTGATATGAAGAAGGCACATGCAACACATTAACTTGACCTAGAGCAACCTTCTCACGAACAAAGTGTATATTCATCTCAATGTGCTTGATTCACTAATGCTGAACCGGATTATGAGATAAAAATATGACGGATATGTTATCACAATAAACCAAAGACGTCTTACGCAAGGGACACTGAAGGTCCAAAAGAAGGTTTCGAAGCCAATAGATCTCAGCAACAACATTTGCAACGCCTCTATACTTTGCTTTTACACTCGAGCGGGATAAGATGGCTTGCTTCTTGGCAAACCAGGAAATGAGGTTATCCCCTAAAAACACACAATAGACGGAGGTGAAGCGTCGCGTGTCCGGACAGCCTACATGTCGCACCCATTTTTTACCGCGGGTTCGCGACGTAATGGGTCGATTCCCCTATATTTGATAAAAATGTTTGAGGAGTCGTCACCTAATTATTCTAAGGTGAATTAAGGCACCTAAATGCTAACATAAATGCTAAAAAATGAACTCATGTTAAGGTCTGCGAAACTATGAGATTCTAGGTAAAGGTTCTCTATTATCCTAAAGGGAAGGGGTTAGACATCCTTTAAGATCCGCTAACTTGCGGTTATCCAGTCAAACTCAGGTTAATTATTATGCTAAAGAAAAAAAGCATGTTTAAAAATATATAAAGTTAAAAAAGGGATGTTGTAAGTAAAAAAGATGCATTTTGACAAAATGAAAGTTTTCACCACTTATTCTTTTGAAAAGTCTCGCAAAGTTAATTGCGATTTTGAGAAGTAAATTCCTAACATAAAATCCGAAAAGCAGGCATGGCATTGTTTATGAAAATACATATAAAAATTGAAAAGCAAGCATTTGTAAGGCATTATTTATAAAATATATGCAAAGTTAATTTTTGAATAAAAGGCATGCATTGTTTATAAAATACAAGCAAAGTGATTTTTTGGATAAAGCATACATTTGTATTGCATTATTCACCAAATACATATAAAGTTGGTTTTTGAATAAAAGTATGCATTTGTATGACATTATTTATAAAATATATATTTTACATTTTTGATAGTAAATGAGGAAATTAAATTATTTATAATGCAAGGAAATAATTTTTATTAAAGCCATTTTAAGTCACAATTTGAGTAAAACGAGACCTTATTTGTATGATTAATAATGCGGATAAAAATTACCAAATTATTTTTAAAAAAATTGAATGTGCATGACGAGCCTAAAATAAATAAGCTAGCAATGGGTTTTTAATTTTTAAACTACCCGAGCCTAAAATAAATAATCTAGCTACGGGTTTTGCATTTTGAACTATCCTATTAACTATCCATTCATAGCCTAATTATTCTAAGTATTATAATAATCGCACAAGAATTGAATAATTATTACAATCCGAATAAAAAAATAGAAAGGCGGTATTAAAGAATTAAAGCTGCGACTAGGGCGGATGACGATATCATCCCGCCCTATTTGTTTAGAAATCCCGAGACCGGAGAATGCAATGAATGTGGATGCGGGTCTTCGTTTGGCAATAGCTATGATGAGTCTCATAACGAGACTCTTCATCACTCCCGATGCATTTCATGTAAAAAAAAAAGGATTAGTCGACGGAACATGAATATGCAAATAAATAATTACATGAAAGATAATATATTGTGACAGAACAAATACACACACATATTTCCTATTCTGATTATAGGGTCTTTAAGCACACATCACATATAAAATAAATTATTTTACTTATATTGATATTACAATATTACCAAAGCGTATAATAAACAAACAAATTCTCAACAGATCTCCAAACGGGCTTCATAGATCAACTCCTTATTCATAAATATGCGCTACACATGGATTCTTCAAATATTGCCAAACAATGCGCATAAAATGGTTCGGAGATGCCCAAAGGATTCATGAGTAAAACTGGGCTAATCTCCAAAGATCACACTTAGACTTAATCCAAGCCTAAGTTGGCATAAATGAAACACAAGAAAAATACAAACAAGTTAAACAAGGACCAATATATATGTTGCCTCTATACTGGACCTAATCTAAACCAACGTATGCATTTTTTTTTAAAAAAAAATAGGAGGTGAACTAAATTATCTCTTCACCATACAATAAACATTTTGGGTTCATATTAAGCTCACTATAGCCTCAAAACATTAAAGTTGAGCTGGAACAAATCCCCTAGTTTTACTATAAACATAAATTAACCTTAAACCTAGATATGATATGACTCAAAGTTTATACAGACCCTATTTCCGAAGGATCATTAGCCAATAACCATTTTAAATCATTTCAAATTTATGCATGCTTTGAAAGATCTTGAATGATACTTAGAAATGCAAAACAGGCTCAACGTAAGACCTTACAAGTCATTTAGCTTTCTTAATATCCATTTGTTATTCTAAAGCTCATCCCAACACAGATTTATGGTCATGTCTAACACCTCACATCCAGATTCATCTCAAACCAAACAAAAGGGAACTTATAGAAAAAAAATAGATCTCTGTATTCTTGGCCACATATATTCCTAAACATGCATCATTACAAAAGTAAATTACTCTAAAACTTGTATTAACCAATACACAGCTGCTAAATTAATAAATGAACGACATACCATTCAACAGATCATCAAACATGCTTCATAAGCCTACTAGACATACTTCTAACTATTTGCTATACATAGATCCTATCATAATTATCAAACCAAAACACATATATCATCCAAAGGGGTCTAAAACATGCTTAACAGCCACAATAATATCAACTAACACATATCTAACAAACAATACCAATTTCTATGATATTTGGACTTCCCCCGTTTTGAGCTCTTCGGGCCATAGATATTACTTGCTTCTGTTAAATGATTACTCTAATTTTTTGTGGACATTTTCCTTGTCTAAAAAATCACAAGTTTTCTCCACTTTTCTAAAACTTAGAGCTTTCATCAAAAATCAATTTGAACGGGAAATCAAGAATATTCAATATGATAATGGCAGGGAGTTTGACAATAGGCATTTTTGGAATTTTTGCAATTCTCATGGTTTAAACTTCTGCCTTTCATGTCCCCACACATCCTCCCAAAATGGGAAGGCGAAATGCAAAATACGAACCATCAACAATATTGTTCGCACATCCCTTGCCCATGCCACACTTTCCTCCTCATTTTGGCACTATGCACTACAAATGGCCACATACTTGTTAAACATACTCCCTCAAAAGAACGTGTCCTACCAAGCTCCACTAAAAATCTTATACCTACGGGACCCTTCTTATTCCCATTTACGGGTATTCGGGTGCTTATGCTATCCTTTTTTTCCATCAACTACCATCACCAAACTTCAACCCCGGTCAACTCCGTGTGTATTCTTGGGATATCCCATTTACCAAAATACACACGTCAGGACCCCACACCTATGATTTTCTTGATGATAGCCGACCCCCGTACTTAACCCAATTTTTTTACTCTCCCGAGCCCACTGTTTCAGGTAACCCAGCCGATTTGGGCCAACTGGGCCTCGAAACAGTGGTCCAACCGCATGATAATACATTTCAGCTGACTGGGCCTCCAGTCCCAAGGCCCAGTGCTCCAAATCTGCCAACTGCCAGGCCCTCTATGATTTCCCAGCCCAATGCCACTGTCCAGCCTTCTGGCAGTGACTTGGGCCGAGGCCCAGCATCCTCCGTCATGCCAAACAGTGCTATCCCCTCGGCCCAACACTCAGTCAACCGACCCACTACCCGGAGCGAACACGGTATTGTCAAACCCAACACCAAATATAGCCTACACATTCAACTCTCAAAATCACCATTACCCCGTAATCTTGTGACTGCTCTTCATGACCCGAATTAGAAAATGGCTATGGACGATGAATTTAATGCTCTTATTAAAAATAGGACGTGAAAATTAGTACATCGTCCACCTCATGCTAATATAATTCGGTCTATGTGGATATTTAGTCACAAAGAAAACTCTAATGGTTCTTTTGAGCGGCATAAAGCTCGTCTTGTAGGTGATGGAAAAACACAACTTGTTGGCGTGGATTGCGGTGAGACCTTCAGTCCGGTGGTCAAACCAGCGACTATCCGAACAATACTTAGTTTGGCTCTCTCAAAGGGTTGGCCACTTCATCAATTGGATGTCAAAAATGCCTTCCTTCATGGACATCTAAATGAAACGGTATACATGTACCAACCTTTGAGGTACAGGGACTCCAAATACCCCAATCATGTGTGTCTTCTCAAAAAATCATTATATGGACTAAAGCAAGCTCCCAGGACATGGTATAAGCGGTTTGCGAATTTTGTTTCACATATTGGTTTTTCTAACAGCCGTTCCGATCACTCTCTATTTATTTATCGCCAGCATAATAATATTGCTTATTTTTTCTTATATGTGGATGATATTATATTAATTACCTCATCAGATGCTCTTCGAAAGTCCATCATGTCACAACTTGGCTCTAAATTTGCAATGAAGGATCTGGGTCCACTACACTATTTTTTGGGCATAGCAGTGACACGCCATGCAGGTGGTTTATTTCTCTCCCAAAAGAAGTATGCAGCAGAGATTGTGGAATGAGCTGGTATGTCCTCCTGTAAACCCTCAAAAACTCTGGTGGACACTAAATCCAAATTGAGTGCATCTTCCAGCAAGCCTTTTGTCGACCCGAAACTCCACCGCAGCCTGGCAGGAGCCCTACAGTATCTAACATTCACCAGACCAGATATATCTTATGTTGTACAACAAGTGTGCCTTTTCATGCATAATCCGATGGATGATCATATACATGCTCTGAAATGCATTGTGCGGTATATACAGGGTACCCTTGAATATGGCTTGCACTTATATCCATCATCCACGCCCACACTTGTCTCCTACACAGATGCAGACTGGGGAGGCTACCCAGACACCAGACGCTCCACCTCATGTTATGGTATATTTCTGGGTGATAACTTGATTTCTTGGTCCTCAAAAAGACAAGCCACATTATCAAGATCCAATGTCGAAGCAGAATACCGAGGGGTTGCCAATGTTGTGTATGAATCATGTTGGCTTCGAAATCTTCTTCTTGAGCTACACCGCCCAATTCCGAAAGCCACTTTAGTATATTGTGATAATATTAGTGTCATCTACATGTCCGGCAATCCAGTCAATCATCAACGCACAAAACATATTGAGCTGGATATCCACTTTGTCCATGAAAAAGTATCACACGATCAAGTGCGGGTGCTACGTGTTCCGTCACGCTATCAGATTGCCGATATCTTCACTAAAGGTCTTCTGCTGGTGTTATTTGAAATTTTTTTGGACAACCTCAGCATCCGTTTGCCTCCCACTTCGACTGCGGAGGAGTGATAGAATAATAATTATTAATTATTATTATTGTAACTAAGTTGTATATCCTATATATATGGTAGGAGGTAAAATATTTATTAGGATCATCTTGTCATTAGGAAGATTAGCTTTATCTTAGGAAAGATAATTAGGCATAATCTTCTTCTTATCATCTACTAATTAGTAGCTTGTATAGTTGTATATTAATCACATTTGTGGAAGGAGAATAATGAGTTAAATATTCCAATTACTCTAATTATTCTTAGAGTTTTCACAAACAATCACTCAGTTTCCAAAGACTATTCAAAAATCCAAAAGATATTGCATATGGATCACAGAAATGTTTCTTCAGCACTAGTGGCTGCCACATTAGCCAGACACTAAACCACCTCCCCAACCCACAACCCATTTTCTTCCTCTCTCACCAACCAGTCATATTTGGTTAATCCAATGAAGTTTACTGAACGGTTCGTTGAGCACGTGCTTACTATCTAACATTACTACTCCTAACACGACCTACATACAAGCAGTATAAAGACAAAGACATAAAAATAAATAGAACCTCATCTCTAGTAATTAAGTCCAGTGACATAAGATTTTTCCCGCTCTTTTACCTTTCATTTCTGAGAATGGCAAGTGAAGCCCATGCAACTGTTGATGCTCCGGTGGCGCCAACGGTTTGCGTCACCGGAGCAGCTGGATTTATTGGTTCTTGGCTTGTCATGAGACTCCTTGAACGCGGCTACAATGTCCATGCTACTGTTCGTGATCCTGGTAGGTATTTGTTTTTCCTATAAGTGTTTAATTTCTAAACACTAACAGCGTAGAAGAATTTACAAAACTATTAATCAATCCCTGTACCAAGCTGCATTATGTGTATCCAGAGAGGTATATATATATATATGACAGTGCTAAAAGTGTTTTTTTATTGCGCACAATGACCTTATGTAAAGATGCATGATTTTTTGCAGAGAACAAGAAGAAGGTGAAGCATCTGTTGGAATTGCCAAAAGCTGATACCAACTTAACGCTGTGGAAAGCGGATTTGATAGTAGAAGGAAGCTTTGATGAAGCCATTCAAGGCTGTCAAGGAGTATTTCATGTGGCTACACCTATGGATTTTGAGTCCAAGGACCCTGAGGTACTATCAAGCTAGAAAAGTAACAAAGTAACTCATCAATACTTAATGCCTTCTTACATTTCTCGACCAATTCTAATGTAATCATCTCTATGACACTGATATATGTGACAGAACGAAGTAATTAAACCAACAGTCGGGGGAATGTTAAGCATCATAGAATCATGTGCTAAAGCGAACACAGTGAAGAGGCTGGTTTTCACTTCATCTGCTGGAACTCTCGATGTCCAAGAGCACCAAAAACTCATCTATGACGAGACCAGCTGGAGTGACTTGGACTTCATCTATGCTAAGAAGATGACAGGATGGGTTCGTTTGACTATTCTTTTCTTTTAGGAATAACCTTTCTATGTATAAAACAGCAGTATTCTCATCAATATTGTCCTGTGAATTTAATTTCATTGCAGATGTATTTTGTTTCCAAGATACTGGCAGAGAAGGCTGCAATGGAAGAAGCTAAAAAGAAGAACATTGATATCATTAGCATCATACCACCACTGGTTGTCGGACCATTCATCACACCTACATTCCCACCTTGCTTAATAACTGCCCTCTCACTAATTACCGGTATGATGTAATCACAATGTACAGAAGACAGTCACTTTCTTTAATCCCAATAATTACTTTGATAAACAGCTTTCCACAACACAATCATGGGTTTAATCAGACTGAGATGTGCAGGGAATGAAGCTCACTACTGCATCATTAAACAAGGTCAGTATGTGCATTTAGATGATCTCTGTGAGGCTCATATATTCCTGTATGAGCATCCCGAGGCAGAGGGAAGATTCATTTGCTCGTCCCATCATGCTATCATCTATGATGTGGCTAACATGGTGCGACAAAAATGGCCAGAGTACTATGTCCCTGCTGAGTAAGCCTGCTCCTCTGTATTCCTAAGTATACTTAGCTCCTCAATTGGGTGATGATTGGTAACTCAATCTGGTTAAATAACAGGTTTAAAGGCATCGATAAGGACTTGCCCATAGTATCTTTTTCGTCAAAGAAGCTAACGGATATGGGGTTTCAATTCAAATACACTTTGGAGGATATGTATAAAGGAGCCATTGAGACTTGCCGACAGAAGCAGTTTCTTCCCTTATCTACGCGAAACACTGCAGACAATGGACAAGACAAAGAAACCATTCCTATTTCTGCTGAAAACTATGCACGTGGCAAGGAGAATGCACCAGTTGCAAATGGTACAGGAAAGTTAACCAATGGTGAAATCTAGAACTGCAACCTTATAAAATAAAGAAGCGAGCTTGCCTAGCAATATGTTTGCTTCTTGGTTCTCTGATATCTGCTTGAGGTTTTTCAAGACTAAATGAGTGAAATGGTCAAAGAATATATGGAAATTCTCATCTTGCTAAATTACAGGCAGCTGCACAGAAGGATATCAAATAATCCTAAGTATTTTGTTTGAAAATGAAAAAAAAAATCTATATCAAAGTCCTTGTAATAATATACCAATACAAGGCCGTATATTAATATTCCAATTTATAAGCTTTACTAAAGCAAGATCTAATGTTAATTTTATGGAAAAGCTGTCTTCAAGGCTCTTGCATACCATTTGCCAAAAAAGAGATTACCATCTTTCATAATCATTGGAGGGGAACTAGAGATAATAATTAATAGTAATAAGAACATGATAATGATAATGGAAATAATAATAATAATAAGAAGAAGAAGAAGAAGAAGAACAGTAACATCGTATCGCAATAATACAGCCCTTTCACGGAAAAGTTTCATTTCAATGAACAGCCATGCTAGCCCATTTTCTTTCAGGGCAGATTTCTAAAGCTTGCGCTTACATGCAGAAACTAAAAAACTATAAGAAAGAGAATTTACTCACTACTGTGCAAATTATATGTTCAACCGAGCAAACAAGTCTTCATCTACCTCTCCTCAGAGTTGAATCTGTTCCATGCTTCCTGTAGACACAGAAGAATGATAACCACTAAGAAAAGTGGAAGAAGATAATAAAAGGGAAAGGGTCGTGGGAAGAAGAGGAGGAGGTGAAGCTGGTAGGAAGAAAAACTTCAGAATAAGGAAGCAGAGGTAAATTCTATAAGGTCGCAGATAATAGTCTGTCTTTATCTCATGCCCAAAATAAGGCCATTCTGATTAGAGTTACACATTCATACAGAACAGACAATTAACAAAAGAAATACACTTAAAGAAGAGTGGAAAGGGGGAACAAATGAAACGAAGAAGCCACGTTGATCATCGCATAACATATTACTTAATGGAGTTCTTTTTTCTTTTTATTTTTCTGATTAGTAAGTCATCAAATGAAATTCCCCTATCGTGATAGCTAAAACACTAATGCATGACACCCTGTTTATTCTACAACTAACTAGACACTGTAAATCAGTTTTTGTTTGGTATCTTGCAACTACTATAATGGGCTTGAATAGAATGGGATTTATATCGAGGATACACTGAGCCAGCCAACTAGTTTAGGATTGGGGTTGAGAATGATTGACATGACTAGTACAGTTCCAAAGTACTCCCTCTCTCCCAATTTATGTGGCAATATTACTATTTGGGAAGTCAAGAGGTTCTTCCTTGAACACATTTTTTTTTAATTTTGAATTAACTATTATGACTTCATGTAGTTTCCAAATATGTAAATTTTATTTCCAAAAACTAGAAGAATCTACTTCCGAATTCGCACTGAAATTAAGTATCTTGATCCTCGTACTTAGAATCTTGCCACATAAAGTGGAACAGTGGGAGTAACAACAGATGCTAACAATGTACTTTTGAACTTGAGGCCCAAATAATTAAGACAAATTCATAACATACTAGTGGGTTAAAGGTCGGTTAACAACTATAATAATTAATAACAGAATAGTCACTGCGCTTGATAATTTTGCGTCGTGTTTCCACAAGTAATAACGACGACGTGGCATGATTTAGAGAGCAATAATATTGAAAGTGCATGTCGTGCAGTTTTCAGCGCATCTAACAGAACTTTCCTTCCAAAGCACAAATCGAACAAGCAAAGTCCTTTGACAACCAGCTAGCATTGAAATCATGTGTTATTCTGGGAGTTCCTCCTATGTTGTCAGATATATTCCCTTCCGCCATCTTGATGTCGTCTTGCAAGAACTTGAGTGCAAGTGATAGATTTACATCAATAAGAAGTATAATACACCATATTCTAGTACCATCACGTATAAGATTTATGTCAAGTTAAGAGAAAACTATGGTGCAGAAATCGCCCACATCCCAGACATTTTTTGATCAATTATAACAAAGGTCCTAACTAACAATGAATAGGTCCATACAGAATATTCTTGTTGCTGGCAAATTCAAACTAAGAGACAAACCAGTCACCACTAAGAAGTACGAGAAGCTTGCATTGGTAAGAAAATGGACTGGCTGGATAAAGTTAGATAAGTAAAGAAAGCTAAATCAGAAAACACACCTTTAAAAGATCAAAGACCTTCTCGCATATATATTTATGATGAATACTAGCACCTCGCTGTTGTAATTTGTCAGGATGCACACAAAGAGTTGCTTTCCTATAAGCTTTCTTCACCGCTGCAGAAGTTATAACTTCTGTTAGCGGAATTGGCTGCCAACCACTATTAGGCCCAAGAATCTGCAATTAGGAATAGATACATTGAGTTTCAACGTTGTGGAGGTTGACCAAAAATCATACGATGACAAGTGTGAAAAGGCTGCTATATGTTACAACTAAAAACTCAAAATTAAT
>CM056491.1:11527073-11871883 GCA_029783415.1 Anisodus acutangulus | reverse complement strand
ATTCTTTACTATTGACATGTCATGCAGTCATGTTCTGATGTCAGCCAGAGCTTTCTCACTGCTATGATTAATATTACACCCCATATGTAATAATTTGACAAGTAAAATCCTCGATAAAAATGACCAAAGAAGCACATAAGAGTTGCGAAAAATGGATGTGACATTCTTTTACGTTTCTGTTTCAAACTGCACCACTGTCCTCTCAGCAAATGTTAGGAATGTTTGATTTTGATAGTCGTACTCACTCCAATTATTTGATAGAGGTAATTAAATGAAGAGACCAAGTAAGGGATAGACTGAGCAGCTAATTTTAGCCTTAAGATATATGGCTCACGACAAACTAACTTTTTTTTGGTTGAAAAGAACTATTAAATGAGAATGAAACACCTTCCACTTAAGCAGTCAAATGACTAAGCAAAGGTCAATCTGTAATACATAAATCAAGTACTGTTCCATCTATCCTGATGAATATCTATTTGGTATAGAATTAAGATGAACTTGGCACTATTTCAAAAAGCATTTATCCATCTAAAGCATTAGAAGAGAAAGCATACATATTGCAAAGTTGAAAGCAATGCACGTAGATTGCCTTCTTTCCCGCTTGACCACCTTTTCACTTCAGCATCCAGAGTGTCAGACAATCTCTGCATGAATCCCTCAAGTAAGACAATATTAAATGTAGATGATTCATGATATATAGTGTTATTCAAGGAGATGAATACGTACATTTCTCTCCACTTGCTCCCTCTGAGCTTGAAGATCACGCATATTTTTCTCTGCTAGGGCCTTAGCCTGAAATCAGGACAGAAGAAAGTTTTATATATACAAAAGAAGAATAACTTCTAACAGGTATTTGGTGGTTAGGAAGCACATACTGCACGCTCCGATGTTCTGCGATACCTCTCCAACCGAGCTTTACATCTCTGAGGTGATTCACCTTCAATGCCTGCAAAGCATTTACTCTTACTAGCAGCTTCACAAGCAAAATTTAATCTTGAAAAGCTACTTGTGCAACTAACCAAACAGGAAATTTAGAATGCCTAATATCAGGAAACATGAGGAAAACTAGACTATAAACCAAATAAAGGGGAGAAAAAAGTCTTGGTGCTTCATCCACATACCAGCATGAGCTGAAGAATATGAATATCTCAATTTTGAGGTTTCTGTGCTCTGACGTGCATGCTGTTCCTGTCAACAAACCCCAATAAGTAGGCAGCCGGCATGCATTTCTACATATAAGAAGGAAGAGATACTCACAGAAGAAGAGCTCTGTCTCATTTCGGTGCTCCTAGAATAAGCAGAAAACTTTTCAGAAGATGATCTTTCCACTCGTTCACATGATTCCTGGGCAGCCTTCTCAGCCATTGCTTTCTCAAAAGCTCGTTGTCGAACCTCTGCAGTTGCTCTTTCTACTGCAGCCCGCTCTGCCCTGAGCCTAGCCTCTGTAGCTGCCTGCTCCGCTGAAGATCTCTCCCTAGCCTCTGCAGATACTTTCTCTAATCTTTCTCGGGCCTCTGACATAGCTCTTTGACGTGTTTCAGTTGCAGCTTTCTCCATGGCAGCTCTTTCTACTCTCCCACGGGCTTCAAGATATGACCTCTCCAGAGCTTCACGAGTTACAGACATCCGATCCTTTTCTCTTTCCCTCTCTCTCTCCCTCTCTTCTTCTAACTTTCTCATATATTCTTCCTCTATTTCTCTTTCTTTTTTCAGTCTTTCATCCGTTTTTGGGGCTTCAGGAGTAATGATTTTATTTGAATTTCTCTCTTTCTTTGGGGCACTTCCACTTGCGGCTCTCTGGTCTGTACTTGACAAGATTTCAACATCCTCTAGCACAGCAGCCAAAGCATCTCCAATTTTCTTTGCATTTGTGGCCCGTTCCCTGGCAACCTGATGAGCTGTAAACTTTTCTCCCGTAACTTCCTGATTAGTTCCAGACTGAACAACCTTGGTGTTCACTCTTGGCCCTTCAGCATTTGTTCCATTTCTATGGTTAGAGTGATTAGCTGTAAACTTTTCCTCTGTAACTTCCTGGTTACTGCCAGACTGAAATCCCTTGGTATTCACTGTCAGACATTCAGGAGCTTTTCCATTTCTTTGATCAGAATGATTTCCCATTTCAGAGGCTGTCTTCTTCAGTCTATCCGGTGCTTTACCTATGTAGTTACCAGCTCCACTTGAATTGGTCAAATGAACATTCGAAGAAGTAGACCCTGTTGCATCTGCTCTTTTAGTTGGGACTTTTTCATGCTCCAAGTGATCTTGTCTCTTGCAAACAGAGTTGCATCCATCTTTAGGCAGGAGATTGGTCAGTCCAACTTCTGATTCTTTTTCACAATTTTGCAACTCAGTTTCTAATCTCTCATTTTCTTCGCAGGAAAGGGCTGATTGAGTTGCTTCCAGCTTTCCGAGGTTCTCCAGCTTCTTGGACATTTTGTTCACAAGTAGACTCTCATAGTTTGGTCGGCCAGCCCAATCAAATGCCGTAGCATCCTTGCTAACTTCAACATTAGTGTTCTGCTTCAAAACAGACCCAACCATTTCAATTGGGGCACTATCTTCGGTCTGTTTGGGCAATTCGTCCCACTTAACATTACAAACAATTGCTTGCTCAGTTTCTTCAAGCTCACTGTCCTCTTCAGATATGTTCTCAAATTCTAATTTGGAAGCCAAATGGGATTCTCTCTTATTATCTTGCTGCTCCAAAACCTCAGTCATTTCCACATCACCATCTTCTCCTTCGCAAGCGCCACTAGGCCTTCCCTCTGTTTCTCCTCCTTCTTCAGCCTCATTTTGTTCTCCTTCATGCTCTTTCTTCTTGAGAGCCATTCTAAATTGATTGTCTCCTTGCTCCCCCTCAAAAGCACCTTTTGCATCCTGATCCTTTGGGTCCATCTTGAAATCCACCTCTTTGTCCCCCTCATTGTTTTCCTGTTTGCAAGCTACATTGTTTTTTTCTGATTTAAAATCCTTTTTTGGTTTCTTTGCATTCTCCTCCCAATGAATAGCGCCTTCCTCTCTTTCGGAAACTGCATCAGGTTGCTTCTTCCTTTCCTGCTTGAGTATCTCATTTACTCTCTGTCCATTTCCTCTTTCATCAACGACATCCCAAAGTCCTCCCTCACATTCTTCAATCTCAGACTCCGCCATCAGCTCTATATCAATATGCCTACGATCAGTATTTATACATCTCTTTTGATCATCTAATCTTCTCCTTCCACCACTTAGTTTCACCGTAGCTTTACATTCACTCAAAGTTTGGCCACTTCCTCTGATGTACTCTACACTTTTATGAGAACTGCTGCTTAGCTTCTCACTTGTTCCCTCTTGCTGATCTTTAACATGTTTCTCACTCATACTAACATCGGATAAGTTTTCTTCTGCTTTTACTATCTCCTTATGCTTCAATTGACCACACAAATCTTCTTTTGACCTTTGATGCGTATTATCCCATTGGTAAGACCCTTTACCCACTTTTTCTTCACTTTCCTCTTTGCAGTCCGGAGGCTCCTTTGCTGCAACATGTTTGCAAGTTTCTGGATGGTCCAGTCTGTCAGTGGCTGCTTCGGATTGTCTATATTCATGTGATTCCATATTATGAAGCAAACCAAATTCATTCTTGACTTTCTCAGGAGACCCACAAGATGGATAAGTTTCAACTACTTCAAAAAATTCCGCACCTTCCCTCCATGCAACTCTTCCTTCAGCTTTATACGGTTGTTGAGATGACATATTAGGCTTATCCTGCTCACTTTCTTCACTTTTTCCAGTAAATTTGAAATGTTCTCCTTCTTCAATATTACCTGAAATAACCTCATTGTTCGTAAAGACTTCTTCCATTTCTCCAACATACATGCTTTGTTCCATGCGATCTTTATCAAATGTCTTGTTTGGTCTTTCCTCCAAAATACCATTATCCAGATGGAGTTTTGTATAACATTTTAGATCTTGCTTCTTTCTCTCCATTAGCTCTTTTGAACTTCTAAGCGTTGCTTGAGCCTTCTCCATTGCATCTTTTATAGCTGCAGAAGATGCTGCTGCCGATGAACTTGCATATATTTCCACATCAAAGTAAGGTTGTGAACTATCACCTTGCTTTGGCTCAAAAGCACAACTGTTAGAAGCTATGAGTCTTGAATTAAGTCTATCAAAGTCTCCTTTCTTGGCAGCCATGGCAGGTGGAGGTCTTGATGGTGGCGGCAACCCTGAAGGCCTAGTTCTTAAGCTGATATCTGACACACTTAAGAATGGCTTGTCTGGAGTACGTTTAGCTTCAGTACATTTCTCTGGAAGTTTTGAATCACTTCCATGCATGGTACAAC
This sequence comes from Anisodus acutangulus, assembly GCA_029783415.1. Lineage (NCBI taxonomy): Eukaryota > Viridiplantae > Streptophyta > Magnoliopsida > Solanales > Solanaceae > Anisodus > Anisodus acutangulus. Next base: position 11,867,561 of record CM056491.1, on the reverse strand, counting down.
TGCTGTTCATATTACGTGAGGTGCTTCTTTTGAATTGCTTTTCTTCTAACACTGGTCCACCCAAGTCCACATTGTAGTTGAGATCAAGAGTTGCCTGTCTAGGTGGCTCCTCATCTTCTGTATTTCGAGAAGCCTGACTTCCACTGACCATGTAAGTATATCCAGGAATAGCATGCAAATGAGCTACATGTGTCATGCCATCTGATACAACTCCATTGCTCCTCTGGAAAGTCTTGTGATATGAAATGTTGAACTGCTTGGTATCATCAGATGAATGATGAACGTCAGCACTAGAAGAGCTCTGACTCCTTTCAGAAAAAGCAGAAGGATCTGACTCATTTGACAGGGTCTCACTTTGAGCTGGACTCCTTTTATCAGAAAAAGAAACAATAAATAAATGAAACATAAAACTATAACCCTATGAACTGAAAAAAAAAAATCTTGCCACCTGTTCAATATTGGGAGCACTGAAAAGGATAAAACTGATCCTACTAATTTAAACAGGCAAACTGGAACAAAAAAAGATTACCACCCTAACTACCTACCAAGTGAAATGATGTTTGATTAAAGAAAATTGATTGACACATTCTCTTGTTTGTTTCAGTTCAGACATAGACATGTAGTAAAAGATATCTGTGATTTTTTACCAATTTATCTGCAAAAAAAAAAGGTGTTTGACCATTGATTAAAGAAATTAGCTCTTTGCCTAGATAAACATATGGGGATTCATATAAAATTGTCTGAAAGATAAAAATCCAGTCTTGGCCTCCCCCTCCTTTCAACTGATGTAATCTTGGAAACGTAAACAAGCTCAAATTAATGAATTAACCCCAACATACACATAACAATGGCCTAGCGGTCAATAAATGGGAAAAAATAGATGATTTTTTCCCATTTATCTTATGTGGTGGTAGATAGAGTTACATGAACATGAAGCTGGCCAGAATACCAGTGTTTTAATTTTAAATAGATGAAGAATTTCCATTCTCAAACAAAATAAATCTCCCTTTATCTAAAGCAACTAACCATTTCTAAAGTCTAATACAAAAAAATGCAGTTTTTTATCCCTCCCCCGAGGAACTCTCCCTTTTTGCTCCCTTGGTGACTCGAACCCAAGCTGGAGGGTACTTAACATCTGAGCAACCTCTTATCGAAAAAATGCAGTAAATGCAATACTCCTAACGTATATTAGCAGTTTTCACCAGACTAATTACATTTTCAAAGAAAAAAATAAACAGGCAAAATGCAGACAAAAGAAAATGATCATACCAGGCCTCATGAGAAGAATCATAGCCAGAGGTAGAGTGACGAACCAAATCCTCATAAGAAGTACTGGCAAAATCAAGAACATGACTAAATCCTCCAAAAATCTCAGAATAGTCGAAATGACAACTCTGGACATCCAAAGATAGTTGATCATCAACAACAGGAAGATCCAAAATGGGAATAGATGAAGTTCTTGAAGAGTGAAAACCTCCAAACATCTCAGTATAATCCTCGTACCGAGGAGCTAATGTTGGCACTCCAAACTTAGGTGGACCACCAAAAACGTCGTCGTATATAGACTTGCTTGGTGTTGTAATGAACCCCCCACTTCCATGGTATCTCTTTTTAGTAAATGAATGTGACAGATTTTCCATTGAAAATGTGAACAGTTTTCAGTGTTAAGCCTGAAAGGGGTAATATAGGAATTATAATAATAATAAGAAGAAAAGGAAGTTGCTTTTTTTGAAACTTATGTTGAGGACAATTTTAGGATTTTGAATATCGAGGAATCGGCGATTTATCGTTAGTGGCAAAAGTGAAAGAGGACAGTAGGCGTGGTGACAAAAGAATCGCCCATTGGTTATAAGTTAACTCAGGCACCTTTTCTGGGACGTTATACATAGTAATGCTCATCAAACTTGCCCAAAATATTAAAGGGCGATAACTATTAATTAAAATATTATAATTAAAATTTATAAGAATAAAATATAATTATATCACATATTCAAAATAACATCAACGCAATAAAAATATAATATATAAAAAAAACGTATCTAGAATTAAAGTGTTTCTGTTCGTTTTTTTAAAGACTTGAAATCATTAATAATTGAATCAGAGTTAAATCTTTCAGCTATCTCTTTTTCAATATAAACCATCATATTGTCAGCAAGAAATTCATCCTCCATCTTATTACGCAACCTTATCTTGATTATCTTCATTGTTAAAAATGATCTTTCTGTAGTAGCCGTAGAAACTAGAAGAGTTAATAAGGCGGATTATCCGGTCAATCAAGTAATATGTATTCGTCTTCCTTGTTTTTTCCAAAGCTTCACACAATTCAGACATAGTTGACAAATTATTCAATTTTGGATGATTAACAGCTTTAAGAATAAAGTGTTGAAGTTGAAATCTCAAATTTGTTTTGTCTTGCTCACTAAAATCTACTAGATAGAATTTTTCTACAAGAGCACATATATCATCCATATCAAATGCTTTGTAAATATCTTTAGGAACCAACTATTGTGTATCCTCAAAAGCTCAATTGTTTGCACATTAAACATGTGATTCAATTCCTGCAATTATTGATCAATTGTAACACAAAAGAGATTTCACTCTAAAATCTTGACCCACTGTGATGTGATCCTTCTGATGACGAGCACGCCATTGACGCTCTATATAAACATCATCACAATCAGGAGAAAAATATCATGTTGTTCACAAAATAATGTCACATTTTTCAATAATTGATCACATCCTTCATCTCTCAACTTCTGAATTAATGTTTTTGTAGTGGTGACTAAATGTATAGCATTAAGTATATCTTGGGATTTCAGCATCAAATGTATAGCACTAATTGACTAAATGTATAGCATTAACTGATCCCAAACAATAAGCAGCATCATTAGTCAGTGAGTACTCTAGCCATGAAGGAAAAATTTTGAACCAAGATACTTGAAATCGCCTTGGATGCTTATTTCTATTGAGGGATACTTTTTAACTTGACATTGATAGGGACCCCAATTGAGATAAGTTCTTCGATCTTCATCTCTTCGATTCACTGGATATTCCCAAATTTGGGGACGCTTTCCGGGATCACGTTCTAAACAATTGACATCAAATTCATCCATGGTGACTTTTTGAATCCTGCAAGGTTGCTCATCCAGTTGAACCGTTTGATCATCGGAATAGTGTTTTTCAAGTGTCGATGTTGAAGCTATACATTTTCATCTTTGTTGGAAGCTTTCCTCTTGAAAAATGCATCAATTTTCTTAAGTTTGACCATCGTACCACTCCTAAAAAATACATAAATCAATTATCAAAGATAATATCTAAATCTGAAGACAGAACTAAGTCAGAGAAATTCAGTTTTTAAAGCCTTAATCTGTTAATTCCACTCACATAAGCCCAAAATAGCCTCGTATATGATGAAACAAACATAAAGTTGTAATCTTTTACTGATTTAAAAGAAACTCATATCAAGAATTACCCATTAAAACCCATATCATGTATATTAGAAACAACTTGTAATTGCTTATGATGCAACTATGCATCCAAGGCATACTAGATTTATGTCTTGTAGATGAAAAAGAGACCCAAATAAATAAACAAATAAATAAATCTTCTGCAGTTAAGTATTACCAGAGATGGAGAGACGAGTGGAGAGAAATAGATTGTGAGAGAGTGGAGCCGTGCTGTGAGTGTGAGTTCGTGAGTCGCTGGTGCCGCCGAGAAAGTGACAGAATTTAGAGTTTTTAAATCGTGAGTAGTATATATAAAAAAAATATTTTTTTTGAATTTTTTGAGGAGGGCCACAGCTCCCCTCCGTTCCTACCATAATCCGCCACTGCTCATCAGCTCATCAACCTCAACTGTAACTTTCTTTTTCATTTTGTTTTCTTCTGTGTTTGTCTGGTTTAGTCAAAGCAGGAAGGAAGCAGTACTCTAATCCAAATATTAATGGTTGTTTGAATTTTAATTATTAAAATAGTGATATTAAATGTTAGTAATTGAGTTTTTATTTAACTTTTATAACATTTAATAAAATTATATAAATACAGAGTTCAAATTAAAGGTATCGAATTCAGTCGGACTAATAAATAACCTTCTTGTTTTGCCCCTGCTCAAAGAAAGAAAAATTAGAGCATGAAATTAATTTATCTATTTTTGTTTGTTTTCAGACATTGATTCTCGTTGATACAAAGTTTGATCTGAAGTTGATTTTTGTTGTAAAAGCCGTTTGATGCTCCAAACAATCAGGGAAACATAAACAGTCTTTTAATAAAAATCACTACAACTGAACTTAGTAACTGTTCCTGCAGAGAGACTCTAGTGCCCAACATGTCACAATTTTGAACTGTAATGTACTAGTACTAGTACTATAATTTCGAGACTATTGCTAATGTAGTACTACTATTTCCTCTTCTCCGGGTCAATAAGAAAATTAAAAACATTATAGAAACTGGAAATAAAAATAGAATCTTGGAATTATTGGAATGTTTCATCGAGATTTGGATATCACTAATTCTAGTCGAAAATTGGAGTAGTTATTTTGGTGAAATGCATTCATCTGAAAATATTTGACTTTTTAGAAAAACACGAAGATAAAGTACTTTGAATTGATTCTAATTAATGAAAGTTAATTAAGTGAGACATTTAAAGAGATAAAAGATAATTGATAACAAGTACTCTTATTACTCAGGCTATTGGGCGTACAAAAATCTTAAAATATGTAAATAATATGGTGCGGAGTGAGTATGTTACTCCTAATTACAAGTGAAAAGATTAGATTATTAAGGAGTTGTTCAACTTAAACTAATTTAGAAAAATCGTTAAATCAAGCAAATATCATGGTCAGCTTATTGGTGAGTTTCTGGATACTGAAAAACTCAAAACTACTCAAACTTTGTGGATTGCACGTAGGATTTATAATTGGCCCCATTCCATGTATTTCAATTTTCAAACAACTAATCATATAACTGCTCCCAAAGTTCTTTTTATAATATAGGTATCTTCGTTTCTTTATTAATATAAAAAAAAATGTATGTCAGAAAGGAAAAGAAAAAAGTTGAAGAGACGTAGTTGGAAATAATGTAAATTAGTGCAACAGATTTGAAGAACAGAACCATTGAACCAATAGTAGACAAGTAAATTCAACCAATGACATATTTCGAAATTAAAATCAGTGAGTTATTTTTTATATACTTATTTATTTCTTTTCACATACATATATAAGGTTTCGACTTAAAATGCAAACGAAGATCGATCAAACTCACAATCTGCATTCGAGTGTGTACAACTTCATTATGTAGTTTGTTAACAAGAATACAAAAAACCTGTGTGTTTGCGATTCCCTCTCTAATTTGTAGGCCACGCCTTTGCCTATTTTGTCAACAATACACACAAGAATGCACACTCACTTTTCTTGTTTAATTTCTTCTTTTTGTTTTGGTTGAATGTTGACTGCTCTATTATATACTCCACTATCTAACTAACTTGAAGGTGTTTTACATTACATAAACCAACGAGATTAAAATCCACGCAATTAAGAGAGTATGCTTTGGTAGATGGATAACATGGGTCACATTAATTTTAAATAGAGAAATATACGCAACATGAGATACTAAAACGGTTCTTATCTAAGTGCTTTAAATACTTTGGGATGGAATTTTGATAGCCTCCTCACAACTGTTCTTGATGTAGAAATATGACCATTGCAACAAAATAAATTGAGGGAAAATGATGGTTCTAATTAGGTTATGCTTTGTCCCTTACTAAATATGCTCCAACACTAACCTATATTGTACTACTAACATCAACTAATATGCTCTATAATTCACTTGATGAATTGGTGAATGGGACCACCGACTCTTATTGCCAACTCTGTTATTCAACTAAAACCACATATTATCTTATCAAATAACGTCGGAATCAGCAATACAATTGTCATAATAATTGCAAATGAGTAGTTTGTGTTCTTTGCCAGGGCATTGTTATCCGAAATATATGTGGCATGACATATCTTAATTGCAAATGGTCTCAAATTGGATAAGATCTTAGATTGATTTTAGTCTTTAGATATATAACACACAAAATAAAAATTGCGTAATACTATTTATACAAGTAAATTCCACTATTTCATTATAGCAATGTGTGCTAAGTTAGTATTAGTATATACTAAGGTTTTTTTTAATTTTCAATAGATAATATTAATATAATGCAGTTGAAACTATTCATAAAACTCAAGAATCATACTGTAAATATGTACCGTAACACAGGTGTTACAGACTTGGAAGAACAATTCCAAATGTAAAAAAAAAAAAAAAAACCAATTTACCTCGACGCAATTAACTACATAGCAATATATTTTAAAAAAGAAATTGCTCATGTAAAATAAGTTAGAAAAGTTAGAACATGAAGGGAGACCTTTTTATTTGGTATTCTTTTAGTACTGTTACCAGGACAAGAAGTGATAGAGAATATACGTAAATATTCTCCATATATTTTGTAATTATTATTTTAGTGTAATTATGTAAAGTCAATATTTTTATACGCTTAGGATTATAATTGTAAACACACACACACACACACACACATATATATATATATATATTGTATTAATGAGAATACTCCAAGGAGAATTACATTATTCTACATGGTATCAGAAGTCAAACTCTAGCCTCCTCTCTACCCTATATATATATATATATATATATATATATATATATATATATATATATATATATATATATATTGTGTTAATGAGAAGACTCCAAGGAGCGTCGACTCCTCCACCCACGACGTCACACATCCTCCTCCTCCCCCCCCCCCCCCATCCCAACACATTTCATCCGACTTTTGCCATAACGAACATCAAAAACTTTATCCATTTAGTTCTTGATCAAGAGGATGGACAATACTCATGGTGGGTCAAATTATTTTAAATACATGATTGTGCTTACAATGTCTTTGATCACATCGATTCCACAACCACTCGTCCACCCGACGGTGAAAATCCGACGTGGAAACGACTTGATGCTATCGTCAAACAATGGGTATATGGTACCATATACAAGGATTTGCTTTATACTATTATGAAGACATGTGCCTCGGCTCAAGGAAATCTTTCAAGACAACAAACATACATGTGTCGTCTATCTGGAGGAACAATTCAACAACACTCGTCTTGAGAACTTTGCCAATATGTCAGACTATTGTAAACAACTAAAATTGGTTTCCGATCAATTGTCTAATGTTGGCACTCCGATTTCCGAAACAAAGATGGTTTTACAACTTATCAATGGTTTGCCGAATGGTAAATCTGATACACTTACGACGATGATCCAACAAGTTGATCCCCTCCCTAGCTTCAATAAGGCCCGTGCACAATTGTTGTTGGATGAGATCAGACGAGCCAAACAGGACGAACACACTCAACAAGATTTGGAGGTTGATGTACCGCCAACCTCCAACACATCCGCCGGTCCTCCGCAACCCACGGACCACCAGCCTCAACGTGGTGGCCGAGGAGGTGGAAGTGGTTGTGGCAATAGAAATTGAGACGGCGGCAAGGGAATAGGCATTGGCGAAAAATCCAACTCCGGCGGACAGACACAATCGGCCCAATACCCATCTCAGTAGGCCGACCCAATTCTGTGGCCCATGGTCGTGACCCACAACCCCGAGAACTGGGCCTCGCCACTTTGCATGTATCCCACTCCCGGCCCAGCACACCGGGCAACGCCAGCAGCCGAGCATCCTGGGCCCACCTCCAGGCCCACGCTACACATACCCACAACACCATGCCCACTTCTCCACGGCCCAACAGTAGGCCTACAGTCCCATGACCCCTGCCGAACTGAGTCAGGCTTATAACACTATGAATCTCCAACCGCCCGGCGACGCATTGTACATGGATACAGGTGCCACATCCAACCTCACTCGCGACTCTGGTAAACTCCCTCACCTATTTAATTTGAACAATCCTCAATTTATTTTGATTGACAATCACATTCCAATTCAGGGCCACGACACCACTCAAACACAACCACCTCACCCACCATTTACCCTAAAAATGTCCTATATGCTTTTAACATCATTAAAAACTTAATCTTTATTAGGAAATTTGCTAGTGACAATTCCATATCTATTGAGTTTGATCCTTTTGGTTTTTTTGTGAAGACGTACAGGGACAACTCTTACGAGATGTAATAGTGTGGGGACCTATATCCTTTCTCATCCAATTCCGCTGCAAGTGTCAATCCACCAACCTCTCTAGCTGCAATCTCTCCACCAACTTGGCATAGTAGACTCGGGCACCCGGGAGCACCAACTTTTAATTTTCTTAGAAGTCAGAATTTCATTCAATGTAATAAAGGGAAATTTACTCACGCTTGCTACTCTTCTCCTTTAGGAAAGCATGTTAGACTTCCTTTTCAATCTTCATTAAGTGTAATGTTTTCTCCTTTTGATATTATTCATGCGAATTTATGGACATCTCTCATTACTAGCAAACTGGGTCACAAATATAATTTGATATTTTTGGATGATTTCTCTCACTTTCTTTGGGTTTATCCTCTAAAATATAAGTCCCAAGTCTACACAATTTTTCTTGAATTTCAAGCATATGTTAAACACACAATTTGAGAAGACCATCAAAACGTTTCAATGTGATAACGGTCGTGAGTTTGATAACCTTTCCTATCATAAATTTTATGCGGGCCACGGCATGGTGTTTCAATTTTCGTGTCCCCATACCTCTCCTCAAAATGGTAAATCCAAAAGAATCTTACGCACCATCAATAATAAGATACGCATAATGTTCTTTCATGCTTCCATCCCCCCTTCATTTTGGGTGTACGCCTTGCATATGGCGGCATACCTCCTTAATATATTACAAACACGAACTCTTCAAAATAAATCTCCAACTGAATCTCTTTTCCGTCGAATCCCCTCTTATGATGACCTTCAGATTTTTGGTTGTCTATGCTACCCGAATCTCGCCTCCATGGTCCCTCACAAATTGGCACCTAGGACTACCCATTTCATATTCTTAGATTTCCTGTCGAACCATAGGGGTACTTATGCTATGATTTGTCCACAAATAAAATCCTAGTTTCTCGCCATGTCACATTCGAGGAGAACGTTTTTCCATTTGCAAACGTCCAAAATTTTCAAGTCACTGATTACGACTTCCTTGATGATCCGGACACTTCCCCCATCATTAGAAATGCAATACATAATGCTAGTATTCCAGCTCAAAACTCAACATTTCCACCACCCATCCCATCACTGCCCCAACACCCTTCGACTAAACCATCATCCCGTCAAACACCCCCCACCTACTATTCCCATCTCAGCCCCACAGTTCCCGTCACCGAGCCCATTGCCCAATCGCTAAATTTCCCCGACGACATCCCCACAACCCTTGTCGCCCACCCCTTCCCCGATAACCCCACTGCCCCACCTATCTCACTATCCCCAGTTCTTGTGACCCCCTCTACCCCCTGCCCCCACTTATTGTTATCCAAACAGCCCCAATTCTGACCCACCGCATGGAAACCCGTGCCCAATATGAGAAACCGAAAGTCCACTTTAACCTATCCACTCAGACTATCTCACCTATACCTAAAAATCCAAAATTAGCCAAACTTGACCCGAATTGGAATGCGGCCATACGTGAGGAATTTAATGCGCTCATTTCACAATGCACTTGGGATATTGTCCCGAACCAGAGGGGGTGAATGTGATCCATTGCATGTGGCTATATCATCACAAATCAGAGATAGTAGTGAGCTTGAACGCCATAAGGCGAGACTTGTGGCAAATGGTACGGGACAACAAGAGGGAGTTGATTGTGGTGAGACCTTCAGGCCAGTGGTTAAACCAGCCACCATTCACATTATTTTGAGCATAGCTATGGGTAAGAACTGATCGATTCATCAACTTGATGTGAAAAATGCGTTCTTATATGAGAATCTGAAAGAAACTGTATATATGCATCAACCGCCTGGCTTTGTGTATCTATCGGCTCCTCAGTATGTCTGCCGTCTTTGAAAGTCACTTTACGGCTTGAAACAAGCCTCAAGGCTTGGTATGACCGCTTTGCCACCTTCATCATGCAGATCGGGTTCGTGTGCAACAAAAGTGATAATTCACTTTTTATTTTTTATCGAGGTAGTGACACTGCATACCTTTTGCTTTATGTGGATGACATTGTTCTGACTGCCTCCTCTAATGTGCTGAAATGCATCACCCTGCTCAAATCTGAATTTTCCATGACAGACTTGGGTAACTTGAGTTATTTCTTGGGGATTTCAGTGACCAGATTCGCAAATGCAATATTCATGTGTCAGCGTAAGTATGATGAAGAGATTGTGTACATGGCTAAAATGGCAAACTGCAAGATCATGGCCACTCCAGTCGACTCGAAGTCGAAACTTAGCACCGATGACAGGGATCCAATGCTCAATCCTTTTACAGGAGTATTGCTGGTGCACTTCATTATCTTACCTTCACTAGGCCTGATATTTCCTATGTCGTTCAGCATGTCTGTTTGTTCATGCATGCTCCTAGGGAGACTCACTTTACCGTTCTTAAACGTATAATTCAGTACGTTAAGGGTACTATTAACTATGGATTACATCTTTATCCATCTGCACCGACCAGGCTGATATCTTATACGGACGCCGATTGGGATGATTGTCCGAACACACGTCGATCTATTTCCGGCTACTGTCATTTTTGGGTGATAACCCCATCTCGTGGTCTGCCAAATGATAAGCCACGTTCTCCCATTCGAGTGCAGAAGCAGAATATAGAGGCGTTGCGAACGTTGTTCCCAAAATTTATTGGCTCAGAAACCTACTTCTCGAGCTTCATTGTCCCTTACGTAAGTCATCTATTGTCTACTGTGATAACATATCTACTGTCTACATGTCTCATAACCCGATTCAGAATCAGCGAACCAAACATATTGAGATAGATATTCATTTTATTCGTGAGAAGGTTGGCATGGGCCATGTTCAAGTGTTACATGTTCATTCTTCCTATCAGTACGCGGATATTTTTACTAAGGGACTTTTCAGGCAGTTGTTCCTTGACTTTAGATCCAGTCTGAGCGTCCGGCCTCCTTCCGCTCCGACTGAGGGGGTGCGATAGAGAATATACGTAAATATTCTTCATATATTCTGTAATTATTATTTTAGTGTAATTATGTAAAGTCAATATTCTCATACGATTATGATTATAATTATAAACACATATATATATATATATATTGTATTAATGAGAAGACTCCAGATAAGGAGAATTACACTATTCTACAGGAAGGATCTCTACTTTGGATTACTACATTTAATCCAACAACACCCAATTAGCTAAGTACAGAGAGATATTTTCTCTTTATTCTCATAATTACCTTTATGTTTTGTGTAAGATTGTATTAATCTCCCTTGGGGAGCCTTTTTTATTAATACAATATATATATATATATATATATATATATATATATGTGTGTGTACAATGTGAAATCCTTATACAACAAAGGATCCTAATTCTACCATAATTACATAACACTAAATATGGTAAATATAAACACGGTACATTTGCTAATACACCTCCTCGATTAGAGCGGGAAGAGGCCGGACGCTAAGGCTGGATCTGAAGTCTAGGAAGAGTTGTCTAGGAAGGCCCTTTGTGAATATATCTGCATACTGATATGAATAAGGCACATGCAATAACTTGACATGACTGAAAACAACCTCCTCACGAACAAAGTGGATGTCCATCTCAATGTGCTTGGTTCACTGATGCTGAACCGGATTATGAGATAGATATATAGCGGATATGTTATCACAATAGACCAAATACGCCTTACGGAGAGGACATTGAAGCTCCAAAAGAAGGTTTCGGAGCCAGCAGATCTCAGCAACAACATTAGCAACACCTCTGTATTATGCTTCTGCAATCAAACGGGATAATGTGGCTTGTCTCTTGGTTGACCAATAAATGAGGTTATCCCTTAAGAACACATAATAGCCTGAGGTGGATCGTCGCGTGTCTGGACAGCCTGCCCAATCAACATCTGTATATGATAACAACCTGGTCGGTGCTGAGGGGTAGAGATGCAATCCATAATCAAGTGTGCCCTTAACATATCGAATGATACATTTGAGGGCAGTAAAATGAGGCTCCCTAGGGGCATGTATGAATAAGCATACCTGCCGAACAGCATAAGCAATATCAGGTCTGGTGAAAGTAAGGTACTGTAGTACTCCAGCAAGACTCATGTAGAGAGTGGGGTCTGACACTTGATCATCATCCAAAGCACTAAGCTTTGATTTAGAATCAACTGGAGTAGACATGATCTTGAAATTTGCCATTTTAGCCCTGTACACAATCTCCTCTGCATACTTACGCTGACAAAGAAACATAGTATTTGAAGATCTAGTCACTGAAATCTCCAAAAAATAGCTCAACTTCCCCAAATCAGTCATAGCAAATTCGGTTTTGAGCAGTGTAATAATCTTATTTTTCAAAACATTAGAGGTGGTAGTAAGAACAATATCATCCACATACAACAACAAATAAGCAATGCTACTACCTCGTTGAAAAATAAATAGAGAATTATCACACTTGTTGTATACGAACCCAATGCGTTTCTACTGAGGGGCTGCCGGATGGACAAAACCAGACGGCTGGTGCATATAAATAATTTCTTTCAAATCCCCGTGTAGAAACACATTCTTAACATCAAGTTGATGGATCTGCTAGTGCTTCCCCATAGCAATACTTAGAATTGTGTGATTGGTAGCCGGTTTAACAACCGGACTAAAAGTCTCACCACAATCAATACCCTCCTATTTATTGGTGCCATTAGCCATAAGTCTAGCCTTATATCTCTCAAGGTCACCATCGTCTATGTATTTGTGGCGAAAATTCCACATGCATCGGATCACATTCACCCCTCCGGTCTAGGAACCAAATCTCAAGTGTGCTGTTTTGTTAAAGCATTAAATTCTTCACACATGGCTGCATTCAAATTTGGGTTTAGTTTGGCCAATTTTGGGTTTTTGGGGATTGGGAATATGGTTTGTGTAGATAGGTTAAATTGAATTTTGGGTTTGAAAATCTCGTGTTGGGCACGGGTTTCCATATTGTGCGAGGGGGCAGGGATATGTGGGGTAGGTCTGCTGGGTATCGGGTTAAGGTGTGGGTTCGGGATTGGGTTTTGGTTTGGTATTGGTATTTGTGCAGTGTCGGTGGTTGGGTGGTGGTGGTGATATCAGGTTTGGGTTGTTGTTGCTGTTACGGTACTAGTGGGGTGGTGCTCGATCTGGACTAGGTTGGTCTATCGGAGTTACGGTGGTGTGTGGTGGTGACACGTGGACTGATCGGTGAGTGGGGGGTGCGACCGAGGTCTGTGATTGAGAGAGGGTCGGCTGACTGTCGGGGATGACAGGAGCTGTCAGCGGTGAGGGGGAACCAGATGACTGGCTAACAGTGGAGATCGGGACTAGACTGTCAGTGATGGCAGTTGGTGCGTCTGCCGCCGTCGGAATAGTGGCAACCTCACGGAGTGCTTGTTGGACAAGCGATGATGGGTCCGAATCTTCAAGGAATTGTAATCAGTGACTCAGAATTTTTTAATGTTGTCAAATGGAAAAACATACTCAACAAAGGTGACGTGGCGAGAAATTATGATTTTGTCGGTAGAGAGCTCATAGAACAAGTACCCCATATGGTTTGACGTGAAACCTAGAAAGGCGCACATAGTAGATCTGGGTGTCAATTTGTGGGGGGTCGTGGATGTCAGATTAGGGTAACACAGACAACCGAAAATTCTAAGATGGTCATAGGTAGGGATCCGACTGTAGAGAATTTCAGTGGGTGTCCTATTTTGAATCGCATGGGTAGGTAAAATATTGAGAATATGTTCTACCATTTTTAGCGCATATACCCAAAAAGTAGGGGGAGAGACATATGAAAAGGGAGGGTACGAATCATATTATTAATGGTTCAGATAATTCTTTTGGCTTTACCATTTTGTGGAGAGGTATACGGGCAGGAGAAATGAAAGATCATGCCATTAGCCGCACAAAATTTATAAAATAGGGAATTATTAAACTCATGATCATTATCATATTGAAACGATTTGATGTCTTTTTCAAATTGCGTTTTAATCAGTGTACGAAACTCAATAAATTTGGAGAACACTTGAGATTTGAGTTTGAGTGGGTATACCCAAAGAAAGTGAGAGAAATCATTCAAAAATACCAGATAATATTTGTGGCCTAAATTGCTAGTTATGAGAGATGTCCATAAATCATCGTGAATAATATCAAAGAGAGAGAAAGTAGTACTCATAGAAGTCGTAAATGGTAGTCTAACATGTTTTCCTAACTGACAAGAGGAGCAACTATGAGAAAGGTTCCCTTTGTTACATTGGATTAAATTTTGATTTCTAAGAGAACAAAAAATATGAGAACCCGGATGACCAAGTCTACTATGCCACGTTGAGGGAGATATGGTTGTTAGAACGGTGGGAGGAGTGACACTAGCTGCGGATGTGGGTAGGAAAGGATATAGTCCACCCTCACTATTGCATCTCGTAAGGAGTTTCCCGGTACTGAGGTCTGTTACGGAAAATCCAAACGGGTCAAAGTTAATTGATACAGAATTGACGGTGGCAAATTTTCGAACAAAGATTAGATTTTTGATAATGTGAGGAGCATATAAGACGTTATTTAGGGATAAATGGAGATACGGTGGTGGGGTTAGTGTGTGGCCATACCCTTGAATTGAAATGCGATGACCGCTTCCAACTATAATAGATTGTGGAGTATTTAAACATCGCAGTTGAGGAAGATTACCAGAATTGTTGGTGAGGTGAGACGTGGCGCCCGTATCCATATACCACACATTATCGGGTTGCCGAGGAGTCAATGTGACGAAAGCCGGGCCCAAATTGGATTGGGAGAGGTCTGGAGTGGACTGTTGTGCTCCAGAAAATAGGGCCGGATTACTGTGGCACATTGACTGTCCTGGGGTGGACTGGTAGGCTACCTGAAATTGGACCCAAAATTGGTTTGCAATACTTGGGTTGTTAGGCTGCCAGAGGTTGGACCGCGGCTGTAGCCCCAACGGTTGTTGGGTCGCGGCTGCTGACTGCATGTCTCTGAATGCTAGGCATTGTTGTGTCGACGCTGCCATGAAAATATATATATAAAGGACAAAACTTCGGAATGTTCTCGGGTAAAGGGAAAAGAGAACAAAAAACTTAGTGTGCTTCTGGTTGTTCACGGGTGAAGGAACACAAAACAGAGAAGAAAAAACAAACAAAAGGGTTTTGGTCTTCTGACAAGCTCCGCGAAAGAGAGCACAATTGCTTCTTTCGAGGCTTGAGATGCAGAGAACCAAATTGTTGTTCTCAAGGATGAGAAGACAATTGTTTCTTCGGTAACTGAGAAGCAAATAGAGAAAATGAGAATCAACCGTCAGTTTGAGTAAACCGCGGGGGGGGGGGGGGGGAGGTTGCGGTAGAAAAAAGATAGGATTTTATGTTTTGACTTTTGATACCATGTAAGATTGTATTAATCTCCCTTGAGGAGCCTTTTTCATCAATACAAAATATATATAGGTGTACAATGTGAATCTTTATACAATAAGAGATCATAATTCTACCATAATTACATAACACTAAATATGGTAAATATAAACATGTTACAGTTTCTAATATTTTGTTCAAAGATTCAAAAAATTGTAACATAGGAAAGACAAGATTTAGATCCAAAACATCTCATTATTCGACTACTTCAATATGTCTAAAAAAGAAGAGATATGCTCTTCTTCTTGGTTACTCTTTGCATCAACCGACCAATTATGAATTGACAAGAGGGCAAATGATGAATGCTTTTGCAAATTCCTCATATTGAATAAATATAGGAAAAGGAAGGGAAATGTGAATTATGGCATTGTGCAATTGAGGCCATGAAGGGAAAAAAGGCTCCTAAAGGCTAAAGAGTGTGTGCCTCTGGGTCCAATATGTTGGCTAACTTTATTCAAAGTCACATCTTGCTAAAGCCGAATACTCATTTCATTCGTTGTCTGTAAACTTAATCATGTATGAACACAGTGTGTACTTATTCATTTAATCTTGTAGATTAAGGCTCCATATGTACATTTAATTAATCTGCAAGAAGTTAGTATGATTGCATTGACAGGAGCTGCAAATGAACACAAGCGCGCGTGCAGCCCTTTGTCCTCAACATAATATACAAATCGCCTGTACCACTCTTTAGTCCCCGTCTCATGATATTATCACTTAAAGTATTTATATATTTTCTCACGTCAAATCGAATTGCTTTTTCAACTTTTCAAAATTTTCACTTATGGCATCATGGACATGGTAGTAGATCCTTTGAAGACTAAAATACAGTAACCTAATATGGCAATCAAAATGTCAAGACTACCTATGTCCAATCAATATAACAATGCGAAAAGCAAAAAAGAAATTGAGAGAGCATATGAATTATTGAATAGTACTGATCCCTAGTCGCTTTTGGGACAATGCATTTACAATCAAATTAAAGAACAGAAATTATGCCCCTTAGATATTTTGAAATGACAAGTGTGCCTCCTCGAAAGTATCCTCTTACGAGGTTAGCCGTCAAGAAGTTATCACCAATTATCAGCTTAGCATTCCCTTCCACAGGACCATGTCTTTTTTAGTAGAATTATGCCTTAATAAAATCCTACTCATATCCTGCTAACCAAAAAGCTAAGTGAACACGTAGAGAAGGTAGATATAACCTTAATTGCCACTTTACAAAATTATATGCTATTCAACTACCTACATGCAAAATCAAATGCAAGAAACTCTGCAGACGCCGGGTAATCTAATTAACAAGAGAATATTGTAATAGGAGAAACCCAAATAGATAGAGAATTTATATAGCGGACCTTGACTAGTATGACTCCTCCCATGTACACAAATTTATTGTTGTGTTGTAATCAAACTTAAAAGAGAAATATCCACGCCCTGTGCACAAATGTATAAAGTTTTAAAGGGTGTCGCCTTTACACAACTTGTTCAAAAGGATTTAACCATGCGATCTTCAAAACTTACTAATTTCATTTCGTGTTAATGTCTTAATTGGACACTGCATCTTATCCAATTTGATTACAATCCTGTAGTTCTTTTTTGCCGCCTCTATTTCTATATTCAACGAAAATCTTCTTAATAAACGTACGTCCATAATCTGGAGGGAACGTGTACAACACCGGATAAGTGTCTACTAAAGTTTGTATTAGGAAGGAAATGTACTGATGAAATTGAGACCGAGGAAAATCTGTGAAGTTTCTCATATTGCTTAAACAGTCAAATATAAGCTCTACTGTAACTTTGTTTTTTCATGAACATTCAAAAGGCTCTGATCAGCCAGACATGATAAGTAGAAAAACGCTAGAGCTGCATACCAGTATTAACCTTTGATATTTCAGCCTGGCCTTAATTATTGGAAACTAAACGCAGGCATTTCCACGTTAATCCGTCCAAAACAAAAAGAGTCATCCAATAACATCACGAAACCCCAGTCAGAACCCACACTTAGGTGGCCTTTGGTGCCTTGTCAGGCAGGACAAGCTCTGCAGGTGTTTCACGAATAACACCCAACATAGAGTCGTACTCCTCATCCTTACGCACTACTTCCTTCCGCAGCACCTTCTCAAATTCAATCTGATCCAACTCTTTTGCATTTTCAGCTGCATGAACTTGCGCTAAATTGGAATAGTTCGTGGCTGACTCTGAGATGAACGCTATTTCTTCTTCTGTGTTTTTTGGTGTCATAATTACATGTGTTAGCAACTTGAAATTTGCAACAAAGAAGTTTACTACATATTTCATAACAGCCGAGAAAGAAAGACAAAACTTAGCAAGGACTTTGCCCTAGGAATTCCCTTGTATCAGTCCACATCCTAACTCATCTTCACCTATTCATCAACAGTTACATGCACAGTTTTACCAAGTGGATAATCGGGAAGTTAAACAACTTACTAAAGATTAACATGGAAACTAGCATCACTATGTACAAATAATTACTTTTTCACCAATTGGTAAATAACCATGTAGGAACCTGCATACACATGCAAAATACCCAACAATGGCAAAATGAGACTTAAAGTCTGCCATGAACCTCTCCAAATGGAATCCTTGTGTTCTGCCTTACAAGGGAACCAGCAGCAGCCATAGCATTTTTCTCTACAACTGCCCCATCAAGCACGGTTGCACCCATACCAATAAATGCCTCGTCTTCAACGGTACATCCATGTAACACAGCGCTATGACCTTTATATTTTGATGTCAAAAGTCAACCACCAAGCTTGTTCAAAAATTAACGGAAGATGTATATTATGCTCTAAATTGCCAGATATTTCTCACCTACGGTAACATTTTTGCCAATTATTGTAGGCAAAACCTTTCCACTGATATTTGATTTAGCTACATGAATTAGAGAATTGTCCTGGACATTGGTTCCGGCTCCAATGCTGACACTGTTCACATCACCTGCACAGAATTTCATGTTGAGCAAGAACAAGAAAACTAAAGAACATAAATATCCAGGGCACTCCGCGCACACAAAAAAGAAAGCAAAAGCCCCATGCAATCATAGTTTGATTGAAGCCCAACCTTAACAGAATTAGAGCCCAATGCAGAACTCATATTCTTGCCCTTAAGGAAGCTAAGAAAGGATGAAGTGATATTATAAGAGGTGAGATGTAAGTTTTATAACCAAGAAAAAATGGGAAGGAACAAAGCCTTATTCAATACTGTAGGCATGTGAGCATATTCACCCGGTCAAATATCGTCAGCAACATGCATTAAACAAGACACATACTTCCAAGGCATTTCTTTCAAGGACTGCAATGAGTGTGTATAAACCAAAACTTGCTCAATGTTTAGTTGGCTAAGTTGTAGATTGAGCTTTCGGAAGATAACATCACAGTTACAGAGATTCACTGAGTAGTGCTTGTGAAGTACGTCAAAAGTAGAGTTGCCTGAGTGAAGGAAAGTTTGGGTTTTGTGTCTTGTCAGATCAAATCTAATTCGATATTTCTAATAATATTGTTGAGTGGAAGCAGATAATTGTCTGATAAATAGTCCTACAGCAATCTTTTATTTCACCAATTTGACCTTTTCATACGTTAACATCTTTTCATAGATCAATATTAAAAAGAATTATTTGACACATTTTTTGAGAAAAACGTGTTCTTGTAACAGAAAAGACTATTAATTTCTTTTCAGAAGCCTTATATGCAATGGAACTCAATCTTGCCATGACTCATGAAGATACATGTAATAAGTTGGAATGATACCACCACTGCTTAAAAAAGGTTATATAGATTGTGATTGTTATGTAGGGATTACAATATGTATTTATTAAGTGCTGTCAGTCTTCTCTTGTGCTATACCTGGAGTTTTTAATACATTCTTAGCTCGTCAAACGGTCAAATAGTAACAAAGTACTCTTGATAGCTAGGAGCTCTCAAAATTAAGAATGAACATACCATGAGTCCACAACTTTTACATTAAGTTTTATCACAGACCCCAAAATCTAGAGTCTCTTCTAGATTCTACAAGCATAAATGGCCTAATATCTTTTCTTTAAATTATTTTTTCGACGTGTTAGACTAAATACACAAAATAATGAAATTGTGGGTGGTGTAGACTAATTTTGGAGACTTATCCTGATATCCTGAGTGCCAATTTCCGTTGGGTTCTTACAATCAACTTTTTCTCATATTCCAAGTGTAGAGGTTTATTGGGTTCGGATTAGTTTAAATTAATTGAGTCTTGTATCTTTTATAAAGCTCAATATTATTGTTCAATTGGTTTTGGGTACACCTAAAAAAGAGTTAACCCATTGTAACTAAATTAGAAGAAAGGCCTAACTATAATGTGCATAAAAGATTGTACACTCAATCCTACAATCCTTTGTCTTACAAATAAGAACACATCAGAACTACCAGGTTCTGCAACACATGTGACCTTATAATGCTGTATTTCAAGAAATTAGCAATATCTACTGTCCTTCTTACAGATAAGTACCAGTGCAAGATACATATCAAACATCAGCTCTGAAAAACATGTAACTGCATAATGCTGTATTTCAAGAAATAAGCAATCTCCACTTTACTGAACTAACTAACCATCAACAAACACAGCATTTTATGAATAAATACTTGGTATAGGATGTAATGTTGATTCAATTACAAGAATCCATAATGCAGTTGTCTTCTAAATATCTATCGCATCAACATAATTCAAGAAAAACGCAAAGCTTCTATGACACAAGAAGGAATGCTTTTCTCACCCTCCTCGAATCAACAACAACATACCCAGTGTAATCCCATAAGTGGGCTCTGGGGAAGGTAGGTTGTACGCAGACCTTACCCCTACCTTGAGAGGTAGAGAGGTTGTACCCTCCTCGAATGTCTCCAGGAATATTTTGCCATGGCAAAAATGTATTCTTCAAAATCAATCAGTATAAAAGCAGCATACTTCAATCACTAAGTCTATAAGTAGAATATTAAGCACTGACATTACCACCACATGCAGAAGCAGAACATACCTCACAAAACACACCCATACCAAATAGAAGCACTACGACCAATGTGAACATCACCAGTTAGAGAGGCACTTGGGGCCACAAATGTATCTTTATCAACAACTGGTACTTTGTCAAACAGGTTCATCAAAGTTCTATGCCTCGACACTGGGATAAAAAGGAGGTAGAGAATAAAAAACGTTAAAGCAAGAAAGCATGCTGCATATTGTAGATAACACAAACAACCAAAAAGTTTAGAAGTGAAATAGAAAATATGCGGTTTGACCTAAAGAGGAAAACATATAATAACAGAACAAAGGAAAGAGAAGCAGAATAGGAAATAATTCTAGAAGTATAGCCAAACCATAGAGAGCAGAAATGAAAACCTAAGATGTGAGATTGGCTGATTGTGAGCATATTCAACAACAACAACATACCCAGTGTAATCCCAAGATTGTGAGCAAATACGAATGTAAATAAGATCAACACAATCGACAATGGCAAAATGCTTGTCAAAGATTACAAGCCATCAACTTCTTACCTACTCACGAAAATATTTACAAGGCAATAATAATTATACAATTGGCCCGAGCTACTTATGTTAGTCACAACATTGTAAGCATAATTATTCTAACCAGGTGACATCCAAATTGTTTATTTAGCCCTTCAGATTATTGTTAGACATATTGTAATATAGATGTCATAGTATACTATGCTATAAGTACTTAGTACCGTGAGTAGCCTTCAGATTAGCAATCCTATGTGATCACTCTTGATAATCTTGGATCAGCAATACTTCGACTACAGCCCGACTAATTCATCAGACAGCCCACAAGCACAAGTGTCAGGTAATCGTGTCTACCAAGGCTGTGAAATAGGCTCATACTGAGTGTTATAGCGGGAATTCAGACCTAAGATCTCCAGGTTGTTATCCTATGCCTCAACCACTAAACCATCTCATTGAGAATGATAACCAGTGAAACACATTCGAAACTACAGCTTCAAAGTTAGAGCATTGAATATCTATTTGGAATGGAGGAAAACATAAAACACCAATGTAATGTGATATCACTTATTCTTTCTAGCTTTATGAAGCAGTTGTTACTTTATGTATCAATATAACAACATTCTTTTTTAAAACTAAAAGGGAAAGTATCCATTCATTGTTCCAAAGAAGATGAACAAGTTACATAGAGAAAAGTTACACTAGAGAAGTCAGACAGTTATCAGGAAGAAATTATCACCTTACAATAAGAGCTAATCAGATACTAATAGCTTTATGCATTGAAAAAAAAAACCACCAAAGTTCATTGTTTTCCATTTAACATAGCAATGTCACCTTCACCGCGCTATCCGATAAGAGGCTGAGCTAATAAAATTAATGTACAGACAATACACCACAGCAAATGCAGCTAAAAGGAACTGGCACAACCAATCATAACAAATACAATTGAAAGGCTTCTCTATGTGTGAGATAATCAAATACCTAAGCCCTAGTTGTCATTTATATGATAACCTTGTTGGATTTCTATGGTACTTTATAGAGCAGTACAGGAAGTAATCACTATTACAAATGTTCGAAATGATAAATAAATGGTCAATCTTCAAAACTGCCGCATGTGTTGTGTCTTGAATCTTGATCACCTTGCAAAGCCAATGTTGAGAACTGCCGCAAGTTTGTTGTGTCTTGAATGTTGATATCCTGAAATCAAGAAACAACTAAATCTGGATGGTTACAACGTTGTGTGTTGAGTCGAGGATAGCCCTCTATCCTTAAGACAAGATTGCCCCGTATATATGCTTTTACGTTAGCGGGCAATAGTCTCCCAAGATAAAACAACACTTTAATCTCAACGCTACAAAGCCAATAGGTTGAGCCTGGCGAAGAAAACAAATATGACTTGACTTGCTGAAGATATGGAATAGGAAGGAAGAGTTTATGTCTACTCTTCTCTTTTGTCTCTGTGTATATAGTGTCTCTGTAGTGTATATCTTGTGTATACGTGAGGGTTTGGTCACTGTTTTTCAGCCACTGTTTTGCTGAATTTCAGCCACTGTTTTGTGCTGAAAATGCTGTTTTTCTGGTCTGTTTTCTGGCCGTTTGCTGCCTGTTTTTCGTCTGTTTTCTGGCCACTGAATTGAGCCAAAGAAGGCTCAATATATAGCAAGGAGAAGGGGCTGTACAACTGCCCAAAACATGGCTGTTAATGGCCATTAGGAGGCCATTAAAACAGCCAAGTAAAGGCAGTAAATGGCCATCAAGGAGGCTGATTTAAGGTTGTTCATGGCCAAGTAATGGGCTGTTAATGGAGGAGTTAATCAGCCAAGTAATGGCTGATTAATGCCTCAAAAAACAGTCCCAACGGTAGGCTTTCTGCCTTCCGTCACCTTCCCAGAAACTCTGGGGACCAAACTGTAAATATTGAAACTTCAGGGACCAAACTGTACATATGAAAGAATTCTGGTCCAAACTGTACATCTGAAACTTCAGGGATCAAACTGTACATCTGGCAGAGTTCTCTGGTCCAAAAAGATAATATCAGAAAGGCCCACAGCCCACGACCCGAGAACCCGGAACCGGACCGAACCGAACGGGCGGCGCGCGTGTGGGCTTAGCCTTGAACCCAAGCACATCTGAGTCTTCCCTCCTTTAAACACATGGGATACCCCTTGGGGATCCAAACCCTTTACCACATTAGAGACTTATATAGAGAGCAATTCTTCCTATTCCCACCGATGTGGTAGATTTGTCCCACACCACATTTTCATGTCTCAAACACCTTACTTCGAGGACCAATATCTCTTTCATTTCTCAACGAAATTAGACGATTCTTGGCCCTACGGTCATCTACTCACTTCGTAGATCATGCATGTGCGAAGAGACAAGGTCTCCAACATGCGGAACACTAGTGTTTAATTCATCAAAGATGGATGGACGCATCTCCCCGCCAAAGGCTAATTTCCAACAATCCCCTCTATGAAAGAGAGATTGTGGCGCACACACAAGGTGCCTACATTTCAGCAATCTTTCAAATGAAAGATATTGCATCAGAGTGGTAGCTTTCGCTTTGAACCTTCCCTAGTTGAAACCATCTGACTTATTTGCGGTGAACGTGATGACTTCCACCGTCAGTGTTTAGTGTAAGCCAAGACAATGATATCAACACAATAACTCTTCTTATTCATTTTCCTTCTTACGTTTCTGTCCGTTGTGGCCATGGACACACTTGGATTCTTAAGTGCGTTCATTTGAGGCGGCCATCCTCGCACTTAAATAGGTGATCTCCTACAAGGTATCCTGATATACCCCACTTCTCAAGTGTTAGGAATCATTAAAAGTTTCCCCAACCTTAACCTCAACCGTTTGAGGATCTTTTAAAAGGTTTGGAAGCTTAACCTTTACCCACCATGCAAGCAGCAATTTAATGTCTATCGCGGGAACAGCTTTGGATTCATGTTTTCGTACAGAAATCATCATCCAAAGTGCTTCTTGCTTCCACCGAAGCGCTCAACTGAACCTTTTGCCGCTTAGTTTTCCCATTGAACCAAATTCTTGGGATCTCCAATCAGTATGGTTGGGTTACCACCGCAAAGGTTCGTATTGTTTTGGTTTTCAGCCCATTCCCCTAGACAGGCAGAACACTTGATCTTCGGGTAATCCCTTAGTTAGTAAATAAGGTAGTGACACCCGTGATGATCAATCGTCATACGGTCTTATGTCTCTTGACAGATACGCCCAGACGCCATCATCCGTATCCTTCCCGGCCGAAGCCGGCTAGCCACGATGTATAAGCTGGCGAAGGCACGGGGGTCTCCCAATAAGGGACGCCCTCTAATGAGTCGTGAAGTTACTCAACTTCTTTCATGCTTTGTATAAAGCGATAAACTCCGATACCATCATGAATCGGTCGATGCAAGGTTGCTTAGAGGATTTTCCAAGACCCACCATACACATTTACTTGTGGCTTTGGTGTTCTTGAGATCGATGTCCAGCTTTGCATCACTGTGTTCTCCCGTAACCGCTGGACATCCGTAATACTATAATCTGTAGATAAGCGAATAATTGAGATATCGCCATATCCGACTTAACGCCTTTCTATTGATCATGTATTAAAATCATCGATGAACCTTAGTTCAATCGACTGCTCGTAGGACGATACCAGGTCGGTTGTAGTGTGTACAATACATTGAACTACACATGACCTGTGCATATCGCTTCCTTGTCTATGGGTGCACCATGATTCCAATCGATTCTATGACTCATATCCATTGGTGGCTTCAACGAGATCACAACTATCGACATCCCGTTAGATGTCTTAGAAATCCAATTCCTAAGATGTCATCTGTGATACCCATATCTTTCATATCGAGACTTTGTTTCAATATGACTTTTACTTTCAGACTGTTGATTCTCCAACTGTTGGCTTTCTAATTTCAGAGTCAATGTTTCTGTGGTCAGATTCATTGTTTCTGTTTTATCTTAAACTTTCAGGACCAAAATGTAAACATTTCAGGGACCAAAATGTAAACATTTCAGGAAGAAGCCCAACAGTCTGGCAAACCAAGTCTGATTCTCTTCTTCCAACTCTCCGGTTGGGAAGACTGTTTCAACATCCATGCCACGCAAGACTGCAATGGCCCAGGATGTTAAGCTACTCGCAGGGGAGCACTTGTACAAGTAGCCGAGGCTTTGAACTCGTCTGTAGATCCTATCTACTTTGTAGCTTCTCTCCAAAGCAGTGCTTTTGGAGATGACAATTATTTGTTAGTTGTCCATGGTTCATTCTCAACCATACACGCTAGAAGGACTGGAACAAGTCTTTGTCCCCTTCTTTGCTCCTTCTCGGTTCAACATCTAGAATCCTTGAGTTCTGCAGATCTGAAATATTAAGTTCCGGATAGCTAGCAACTTCCGAGTCCTGTAGATACGGAACGTCCAGTTCCGGACAGTCAGGCCCTCGCGGGTTCTTGTTAACCTTGAGCAATTACTCCTTTTTTCTTTTTCAAGAAAAGTTATCTTCAAAGAATTCAGTATTCTTTGACGCCAAGAGGCGATAAGCACTACTGTTATTTGCAGATCCAGTGAATATGCAATCTACAGTCTTAGGTACAACTTGACCTGTTTCAGTATTCCAACTTTTACCAAGCCACCCCACATAATTTGGGCGTACGACTTTGCACTTGGCTAACACCGTTGGACTGAGGTGAGAAATGAACAGTCGTTTAATGAACGATGCTTCACATTCTCCCCCTCTATCACTACGAATTTCTCAATCCGTAGGTTTAGTTGATTTTCAACTTCTGCTTTGTAGCGCTTATCCGCTTCAACAACTTCATCTTTGCTTTTCAACAAACAAAGGATTCCATACGTTGCACCATCATCAATGAAGATCACAACGTACTTGTCTCCTCCCTCTATTTTGTATAAACTTCAAATCACCCAAGTAGGTGTGACTAAGTTCTAGAGGAGCGGTACTTCTTTCGCTATTCCCTTGACGGAATTTGAAAAGGTGATTTTGCCTCTTCGTCTACCTCACATTCATTTTGAGGGTTTATGTCGACAGTAAGCAACAATCTCAACATCGTTAGCTTTTGAATGACTTGCTATTTAACGTGTCTTAAACTATGATGGCATAGATGCACGGATTACAAATATATCATTCATTTGGCTACAGACATACTGTGCCATTCTTAGTTATTGCAGACCTGTTGGACTAGTCTCAAACCAGCTTGACATCCCTTAAACCAAGTTTGGGACATGTATCACCTCATCTTAGAGTGATCTCATTCCCTGAAGTCCTATTGAGGACAACATCTCCAACCCCTTCTACTTTAGAGGTGGCGTTGCTTCACATGAACAACCTCTTGCCCGTGGTTAGGGCGTAACCGGATCATATATGATCTAGATACTCTGGCCCACTCCAGTTGCTTTGCCAGACTGAGTGTCCAATTTCTTTTCTGCCTTTCTTTAGGCCTTCAGATCATTTAAGACCTGGAAATTCTGGCCCACCTTAATAGGTGTCCATTACTTTTCCTATGAAATGAATTCTGGCCCCACTCCAGTCGCCCGGAGGCTTTGTATGACTGAGTGTCCAATATCATCATATCAAAGAAATTTTGACCCACTCCAGTCGCCCGGAGGCTTTATATGACTGAGTGTCCAATATCATCCTATGAAGGATCTTCTGCCAAATAGTATGACAGGTTCAACGTCTTTAGCTTTTAGACTCCTTCCGTTAAGATTGGTGCCCAGATAATTCTTGGCGCTTACTCAAGAGTGGTAACAGTTTTCGCACAGTCAGTGGATCTTACTCCCTCGTATGTGCGAACATACTTTACACGCTTTTAATAATTACTCTTAAAAGAACGGATCTTTTTAAGTTGTTTACAATCCAATCTTTAAACGGAAAAGAGGATGAGATTAAACTTCTGATTTTTAAAGCGTAAGGAATATAAATTATTTTCATATTCCTCCTTACTTTAATCAATTTTTAATCAGACCTCATTTAATCTTTATTCTTGACAAGTAAGAAAAACTACTTATCCCAATTTCGGATTCGGCTCACTCCGGCCACTTCATCAAACCGAGTGTCCAGTTCCTTCTTACCATTATTGAGATCTTTGTCCGAGACAGTCTGTGCCTTCAACGCAAGATAGAACCACATCTTCAACCTTCTCCTCTTGTCCCAGTTGACATCCTCAGGCTTTCGTGAGCGCTTGTTCCCACCACTCTCGGGAGCGGTGACACCATGAACATGTTGAACTTCAACAATATCATCATCACTGTCTTCAACTAGAAAACCACAGCCATATCCAGATTTGGTCACACAACTTTTGACCGACATCTTTCGAACACTAATAGTAATACAATACAATCTTGTCTTAAGTTGTTGGATTTCTATGGTACTTTATAGAGCAGTACAGGAAGTAATAACTATTACAAATGTTCGAAATGATAAATAAATGATCAATCTTCAAAACTGCCGCATGTGTGTTGTGTTTTGAATCTTGATCACCTTGCAAAGCCAATGTTGAGAACTGCCGCAAGTTTGTTGTGTCTTGAATGTTGATATCCTGAAATCAAGAAACAACTAAATCTGGATGGTTACAACGTTGTGTGTTGAGTCGAGGATAGCCCTCTATCCTTAAGACAAGATTGCCCCGTATATATGTTTTTACGTTAGCGGGCAATAGTCTCCCGAGATAAAACAACACTTTAATCTCAACGCTACAAAGCCAATAGGTTGAGCCTGGCGAAGAAAACAAATATGACTTGACTTGCTGAAGATATGGAATAGGAAGGAAGAGTTTATGTCAACTCTTCTCTTTTGTCTCTGTGTATACAGTGTGTCTCTGTAGTGTATATCTTGTGTATACGTGAGGGTTTGGTCACTGTTTTTCAGCCACTGTTTTGCTGAATTTCAGCCACTCAGCCACTGTTTTGTGCTGAAAATGCTGTTTTTCTGGTCTGTTTTCTGCCTGTTTGCTGCCTGTTTTTCTGGTCTGTTTGCTGCCTGTTTTTCGTCTGTTTTCTGGCCGTTTGCTGCCTGTTTTTCGTCTATTTTCTGGCCACTAAATTGAGTCAAAGAAGGCTCAATATATAGCAAGGAGAAGGGGCTGTACAACTGCCCAAAACATGGCTGTTAATGGCCATTAGGAGGCCATTAAAACAGCCAAGTAAAGGCAGTAAATGGCCATCAAGGAGGCTGATTTAAGGCTGTTCATGGCCAAGTAATGGGCTGTTAATGGAGGAGTTAATCAGCCAAGTAATGGCTGATTAATGCCTCAAAAAACAGTCCCAACGGTAGGCTTTCTGCCTTCCGTCACCTTCCCAGAAACTTTGGTGACCAAACTGTAAATATTGAAACTTCAGGGACCAAACTGTACATATGAAAGAATTCAGGTCCAAATGCATCCAAACTTCAGGATCAAATCTGCACATCCGATGTAGCTTCTGGTCCAAAAAGATATTATCAGAAAGGCCCACAGCCCACGACCCACGACCCGTGGACCCGTGGACCCGTGAACCCGTGAACCCGAGAACCCAGAACCGGACTGGACGGGCGGCGCGCGTGGGGGCTTAGCCTTGAACCCAAGCACATCTGAGTCTTCCCTCCTTTAAACACATGGGATACCCTTGGGGATCCAAACCCTTTACCACATTAGATACTTATATAGAGAGCATTCTTCATATTCCCACCGATATAGTAAATTTGTCCCACACCACATTTCCATGTCTCAAACACCTTACTTCGTGGACCAATATCTCTTTCATTTCTCAACGAAATTAGACGATTCTTGGCCCTACGGTCATCTACTCACTTCGTAGATCATGCATGTGCGAAGAGACAAGGTTTCCAACATGCGGAACACTAGTGTTTAATTAATCAAAGATGGGTGGACGCATCTCCCCGCCAAAGGTTAATTTCCAACAAACCTAACACGTATAAACCTCATAGATATTATTTTAAGGAAGAAGTGAGACGTACGGTGTTCATGGAAGTAATAGTTGCCGTGGAGGCGGCAGGGGCTTGGCCCGTCTCCCGGATCCAGAATCCGACGGTGTAGATTGCTTTCCCCACCGAACCCATTCCTCTATTCCCAAACGGCTTTCTCCGATTTACTGACTCCAACACGCCTCAAATGTATACTTTATTTCTGTAGAAATGAATGTTGAGTTTAGCAGAGGAGTTGGGAAATGTGTGGGTGAAAATTATGAAGGGAGTTGAACCTAACAAGTTTTATGAAATAAATTAATTCCGATGCTAAAGAATTAATATTATGGGAAACTTAAATGTCATTGACTTCGTGATTTATTTATTTGCCTATACATATTAGTCTTGAGTACTTCCCTTCCAATTATTATTTTATATCATATCATGAGAACATTAATTTATACTTCCACATATTTTTTAATTTACTATTGTTTGGAAATGATAATTGTAGATATCAAATTTTTAATTGAACTAATTCATACAAAAATTGGATTAAATTCTAAGTTATTGTTATGTTAATCAATTTAAATTTTGGTGGATAAAGTCGAATTAATTATTTAAATCAAAATTACATGACTTGAATGAAACTCAAATCACATTTGAGTTTGTCAATTAAATTGGGCCTTACAAGACGAGCTCAACCTGCGTCTTTCTAGCCCAAGACCCGCTAGAATTACTTGAAGACCACAATACTCCAAGCTCTAGCTCTCACCTATATAAAGAGGTCGCATATCTCCTTTTGAAAACATCTTGAAAGTTGCTTATCATCTTGACTAGAGGCAAAGGAGAGCAACGACATCTACATAAGTTTTCTCCAAAGGTCTTCAACAAAAAGGAGAGTTCGAGAGACGTCTTCCCTCAAGAAGAATTCAAAGTGTTGCTCAAAGTTTTTCCAAGATTGAACACATCAATAGAAGTCCATCATTTATTCGAGAAAGACGCTACATTGGCCCTCAAATCAAGACGAACAACACAGAGATTAGAATCAAAGAATACATCCAGAATTGTACTCACAGAATAATCAATAAAATGTTTTTTTCTCACATTTTGTGATCCGCCCCTTCACCGGACCCCGCGCATAGCGGGAGCTTAGTGCAGCGGGCTGCCCTTTTTTTATTTATTTATTTTATGATTGCAGTTATTTATTTTCTGCTAGCAAAATTCATCGTGAACAATAATAAAGTTTAGAAAAATAATAACCATTCTAGACGCTAATTTGTAGTCTTTTATCGTTGATTGTTTGTGTTTGTGCACTTTTCAAATGCCACTACTATACTCATGTCATTTGTACTAATTAGTCGTCTATCTTTTTTTTTAAAATAATTTGACATCATGTTCTCTCCCCGAATTCTGCCTTCTGCCGTTTTATCGGTTGATGAAATTGGGAGACAAATTGATTCCTCAACTTAAGCGATTTGGGCTGAAAACAGAACTCTAATTTTCAGCAATGGGTTCCCCAACTACTCCAGAAAGCGTTAGGACGGTGGTGTGAGTAAACTAAGAGGTAAGAAACATGAAAAAGCCGAGTAAAGTAAAAGTAAATGATAAAGTAAGGGATAAAAGATAAAGATAGATAAATTTTGAGTTGTTTGATTGATTGTGTGTGTCTATATACAAAAATGTGTTCTATTTATAGTACAAAAAGAGAAAAAAACAGTACAAACGTGCCCCCCATGTCAGCCATCAAGTAACCCATCAAATTTAATGGCCGACTATGGGGGAGGTGGTGCCGATTTTCTCGCCCTCTACTCCTCTTGCTCGGATAATGGCCCCTTTCTTTTAGCTGTCGTTGGCTGTTATCGATTATGGGGTCTGAAAACCCTTTTGACTTGGTCGTTGCGACGTCTGCGTCTGAGTGGGTCTCAGTCGTACCTCTAACTGACAACTCGGCTGAGATGCCTTGATAGCCGATGAAGTTCTTGTAGTCGAGGGCTAGGAGTAAATTCGGGTTCGGAATAGTTCGGTTATCACTGAATTCAGCTAAACACTTAGCTATTTTTGAGTGTTAACACATCCCAAATTTATTAATTCATAATTCAGATTCACACGGTATAAAAACCATTTAAGAAAAATGAGCTCCTTGTTAAATGTAAAGAGATCAAATTCATCTCACTAAGTTCCTCAGTGGTGCCATGTACCTCATTTGTATAGTAAAAATGTAAGCGGTTTCTACTAAGCTAAGGATATTACACTAATTACTCCGTGGCTTATAATCGAGTTTCCCAAGGATAAAAAGAGTTTAAATTTCTGTAGTTATCTATAAGTTATTTGATCCACAAAATATAGAATTAATGCTAAATTTTGATTGCACGTGAAGACAGTTTATTTTAATTTGATCATAAGTTTGTGAGGTAAGAACATAATTTCATGTGTCTGGATAATATTAGATGTTTCTTTTTTTATATTGATCCTCCTATTCACAGCACAGTACTGTGAAAAAAGAAATATAAATTTCCTATCTCTCAGAATTGGGAAACTTCCCTTTTTCTTCAACTAAACTATTTAATTTGCATACTGAAATAAATAAACAACCACTTGGATAAAATTCATAGTTCAAAGTGAATAGCCATAATATTTCCTTATTTTCTTTGGCAAAATCTGTATTTATTCTCAGTGACGATTACCGTCTCTTTTCAAGAGTAGGACTACTCCAAAAGATCAATAGTCTAATTCAGTTGCTACCATTCTGCTTTGAAGAAGTCCAACGGCATAACTTTGGTATGTACTGTACATCATTAGTTTTGAGAAGTTTCTCTTATAAAAAGTACCATCACTTGACTTGAGATGTTAGCAATGGCCAGACAGAGAGGAACAGAAACAAAACCAAATCGAAACAAGATAGCTAACATGTCATTGTAATTTGTAAGCTTTTTCAGATGTTGGGGAAGCATTCTTTCTACAGCACCCCACTGCACGGTTTTCTCCTGATGCTTCTTTTTCATAGCATTTCTGAATTTATGAAAATTAAAGTTCTACATCTATTTCAAATATCCGATAATACCACATTAAACTAAAGTAAGCATATGAAGTTTGGAAAGCCGTCTTCAACAAGTCTACTGGCTTCTCTACTTTGATTTTCAGTATTGATAACAGTATATCCTCAACAAGATCACTGCCTCAAACTTTCCACAATGTATGAAGCATACAGGTCCCTGCGATCAACAACCATGGAGATGTTTAGTTAGGCTTTCTGGTAACACAAAAAGAATAAACAATCCCATAACATGAGAGAACACAAAAGCACTGACATGGAATACTTGATGGCATCAACAGCTGCTTCAGCAGGAAGGAAATCCTCCACAGCTACCGACTTGTTCTCATTCTTTTTGTCTGTTGATAGAGAGTCAAGGATGTATAGAAAGAAACAGTAGAACCTAACAAAGGTTGTCAAACCTAACGATATGCAGACATTGTTTTACTCAAGTATATTCTTGACGTTTAATTTACAAGAAATTGAAACCCATTGAGGACGGAAGCATATGAAGCCAGAATCTCCATCCGCATCCAGCAGGCTCGGAGACCTACCAGGATGAATATGGAGAATTCCCTTCTCTATTTAACTAATAATTACACGACCAAATGCAATATCAGAGGATACAGTCTTCAAAAAAGCGACGGATTTCAGCAAGACGGTGAGGAGGAAGCTCCTTGATGTCTGTGTAGTGGCGAAACTCGGGATCATCAGCACACACCGCTATTATCTTGTCATCTTTCTCACCCTGCAAAAGAGCACAAACATCAATCAGTTATTCCACATTTTTCTAAAGGACTAGCATTACATTACAGATGTTCACATAAAAAGGAAATATAACTATGGTGCCACATTGTCACACCACCAAGTTTCTGGTCTGTTTCTATTATTTAACTCCTGTTTCACTGTTCCCTCTGGTAGTTTTTCTATCAAGTGCAGATGAGAAGTTATCATTCTCATTAAAGTTGACAAAGGGCAAACTTATCAATGATATTTTATGACTCAAGTATTATTGAGCTCTCCGGGTTAGAAATAGGTACACAATAAAACTTGAGGAAAAAAAACATTATAAGCAATCCCCCCAGCAATTTTCACCATGTCCTAAGTACATGTGGCAGAAAGTTCACATTTATTGAAAAACCTTACCTGATCAATCATAGGCATCAATCCAATTGCACGAGCACGAAGAAAAGTACTAGGTAGCACAGGTTCCTATACAACATACAGGATGGATGTAAGAGTACCCAAGAGTAAGCTTACACTGAGACAAATAATGCAAGATTGGCCATAAGGAAGATTTTGTGTGTGTGTGTGCAGTGCATGTATGTGTGAAAACGGAGGCAAACCTGCATCAGTACGAGGACATCCATTGGATCACTGTCTTCACAAAGGGTTCTTGGGATGAAACCATAGTTGTGTGGATAAACAACTGATGAGTACAGTATTCTGTCAACCTATTAGACAAAAGTTCAGCAATTCAGTCGAATGATTATCCTCAACAGTGAAAACTCTGAAATGAATTCTCAGAAAAGCTGTGGAAGAGAAATAAAGATCACTGGTCAAAATAGCACCTTTATAAGGCCACTTGCTTTGTCAAGCTCATACTTCACTTTGCTGCCTTTGCCTATTTCAACCACCTGTCACATAAGTCTAAGATTTTAGTTTGCGTGAAACTTAGCGCCAATCTGTGTAGTATTTGGGACTATTCCCCATACAGCTATCAGGAAGAAATAATGGGCGTGCAAGCCCCTGTGAGATAGCAGGTAGGATGATATGAATTGAATTTGTTTCCTGTATGTGACTACCGGCAACCTTTGTTATATTTTTCCTGTATGTGACTACTAGCAACCTTTGTTATATTTTTCCAATTAGAGAACGGCAGCATATTCAAAGATCATAAATAACTAGATACACAAGAAGATAGAACAGTATCCATATATTGAAACATCTTGCAACATTCTTCTAGCATTTAATAAAGGATCTTTTGGAAAGAAAGAAACTTCATATGCAGCAAAAAGTTGACAAGTACAGCCAGATAAGAAAGTCCCGGTTGTTGGAGTAACTTAAGTACCATATCAATAATATTCAGAAAATAATTACTGGCATAAACACTTACACAGTTGAAGACTGCGGGTGCACCTGGTCCTGCATGTGCATAACATCAAACATAAGTACAAAAAGACACCAAGGCCCACACTTTGCAATGTATTACAAGACCATGAAATAGATACACGAGATATACTGATGTTGATTAAAAAGAAATTCAGTGAATAGTTATTATTGTTACCAATCTCTAAGTCATGCCACGGATGAGCAGCAATAGATCTTCGTGACATGGAGGAGAGAATTCTTTCATTGAGCGCAACACGAGAGTTTCTTCCGAACCCTTGTCCACTGTTTTCAGCCATAGTAAACTTAACAAGAGAAAAGGAAAGCCAAGAATTAGCATATATACTGGGTATGTTGTTGTTGTAGTAGATTACCCTATGATAATGACAAATCATAAATGAACATGAATTTATGGAATTAATAAGAAATGTATATACATGTATAACCCCCAAAAATTGATAGATGGAGTGTAGATTAAGATCACCATCCGTGAAACAATAAAACAATTAAAGAAGAGCTGAAAATTGGAAAAGAGTGAAAAGAACGCTAACCATCCAAGTAAAAGCCAAGACTCTGCTCAGTTGCTCACTATTTTCTTATTTTTATTGCAGCAATATATACAGTACAACTTTTGTGGTGTGTCTGCGTAATTTTCACTTTCCACTAGTCGGTCTTAGAGTCAACATACATCGTCAGATCGCCAATTTGCTTCAATTCAACGGTTGATATGGTTTCATGCATGGTGTGGACCCATTTTTTCCCCCTTTTTTGGGAAATGGATTTTCTAGTAGTAGTAGTAAAAGCAAAGGAACGGTTTCATCAAAAACAGCCAATCAGTGTCCGCCACACAGTGTCTACACTGATGTAACGGTTGTGGCACTCCAACCATGAAAAGAATATTCTAAAATTTTCTTGGATTGAGAAATGGAAAAATGAAGTTAAGGCAAATTTCTACATTTCAACTTTGGAAGGAAATAACATAAATGCATCATCATTTTCAATCTTACTCTTTCTTTATTTTACACTTTATTTAGATTTGAAAATCCAGTATAATCTAACTCAGTCTAAATAAATACGGTCATTAATTAAATCCTTTCCTTTTTATTAACCTTAAAATGAAATCAAAACAAAATCTTCTCATCAACATAGATATATTTACCTAAATAAGGTCATAAATAGGGGTGTAAAATATAACAGACTGTTGTAAACATATTTATGATGTATTTTGTGATGTAATCCCGCGTTCACTTTTATTTGTCATGTTCCGGTTTTCGAGAGTTAAATTATATGATTTTGACTAACATTTTAAAATGTATTTTTTCATCATATTAATATGAGAAGAATTATAACTTATAGTATTTCTCGTATAGTTTATGAATATCTAACTTTTAATTTTAAAATATTAAATTAATATTATTCAATTTAGAAGATTAGTCAAATGACTCTCGGGAAGTGAAACATGACAAGTAAAAATGAACGGATGGAGTAATATTTAATATGATTACCATACTTTAAGGGATAAGGCACTATTACTGTAACACCCCGAACCATGGTCTGGGTGAAACACGACACTCGATGCCTGACTGCATGTGACCGAGCGAATTAGATGGCTTGCTGAATCAATATGGGTATCAAAACATGCAATAATAATGATTTAAAACATGTAAAATTGATTATTGAAATATAGTCTGAAAATATATCACGGAAATATCTGAAAACATAATAAGTCTGAAATACTGATTTTCTGACATTACAAACTAAACTAGTCTAATCTATGAAACCTCTGAACACGAGTCTGACTGCAAAACTGTTTTACCAGGACAAGGCTCTGGCCTACCTTTACTCTATAGCATAACATGTAAAATAAGTTACTGACACACCGAAGGAAATGAGGCTCACCAATAGCTGACATTGAGGCAAATCTTAGTTAGCAGATCCGTCATCCAGAAACTCAGTACCTGCACCGTGAAGTGCAGGCCCCAGGCAAAAGGACGTTAGTACATTTGAATTGTACTGTTTGTAAAGCAACTAAAGAAATAGCAGGCACATGATGCAATAGGAACATGAAACTGAACAATGAACATGAACACGATATGATATGAATATAATAACATGTATAAAATCTGTAAAACTATATATTTATATATTTGTGGGAGAGCATTAACAAAATCGACATGAAACCACCACACGTGAACGTGGAGTTTGATCTATGCCCGATCAGCTAAGCCATTTCGTACCTTGCCGGGATACAAGACATGACCATGACCATGACCATGATGGATCCAATAATCCCACGAGGGGTAATATGAAAGTATCGTCCTCTGGGCGGAGCGATCCTTATCCTACATTGGTATACGTAGTTTCAAGCTGTCTAAGCCTTCTTGGTAATCTGTGCAACTCCCAAACACATGTACTTAAATATATCTAGCTTGTAAGTCCATGAATTTCATGAAATAACTTGTAAAGCATGATTCATAATTATAATTTAACATGTAAATAAATATATAATATAACTTGTGTAAAACATGAAAACATGTATGACTTCATGGAACTGAGTGATAATACAATAACTTGTATTTAAGAACTCATGAAATTAAACATGCGTTCGTGGATTACAGTCAAGTTCATGACAATCATAATAGCATATCATGAATACAATTAACGAAGTCAAGATATAACATGAATATAATTGTACATGTATATAGGGTCATCGTGAACCTGAGTAAAACCTTAGGTTATGGAAATTCATGGGCTCATGGATAATCGTGGAGTGGAGAAGAACAAGAATGTTTTCACACATAGATAAAAGCTCTACATACATGTAATTGCTCCTAGCAAACAAACTATGTTGATTTCTGACGAATAACGCTCCAAACCCTATTTTAAATCGCTTCCGAAAGATTTCGTGGTTAATCCTATATTTTTGTTAGAGAATCATGATTTAATGTTAGAATTACTAACGAATCGTTACGAGTGAACTTACCTTGTTGTGGGAGGTTGAGAGGAGAGAAAAACGCTCTTGAGATGGTTTTCTACAAGGTTGAACGAATTGGTGAATGTTTTTTAGATTAAGTGTTATATTTAAAGGATGGACATGCTGAATCCCTTGTCTCGTTGAGCGGGCTCCAAAGCAACGGGTGACCTCGCTTTGGGCCTCGCTCAACGAGCTTTATGGCGAGGTCCTACCTCACTTTGAGCTTCGCTTAGCAAGCTCACCTGTCCAAAATGTACTTGGCCAAAATTCTGAAAATTTCATTTTTTAGACCCTACACCTAGCACAACCCTATTTCGCTTTGAGCTGATCTTAGCGAGCTCCTAGGTCTATTTTACACTTAGTCAAAATTTTATGTTTTCGACGGTACTGACATTATCTTGGTAAAATAGCCTTAACTCCTAGCACAGAGTTTCGTTGGAGCTCCATCATATACCGTTGGAAAGGTATTTCAAAGGGCTACATTTTTTATGAGGAACTTTTCCCATATTCCTTATATATTTATTCGTAAACTAAATTTAAATGAGGCCTACTGTAAACTCACTTGAAAACATGCTTCTTAGAGTAGCTTTCAACTCTAATTTTTCCTAAGACCCTTCTTATGTCTTGATTAGTTTTCAAAGAACTTCATACACTCCTCATTTTAGTTCAATCATGTTCCCATTGTATGGTTCAAACCATAGCCCGAAGGTACGAGGTGTTACAATTACCCCCTAAACTTTGGCTGAAGTTGCTACGACACACCTGACCTTTTCAGGGGTCCTATTATCCCTGAACTTTTTAAAAATAGAATAGTTACCACCTTGAAATCGGATATCTACTCTATTATGAGAGAGTGACATAAACTCTCCTTGCCACATGTATATTTATTTGTTGTCTATTTTAAAATTCTTTTCGCTTACGTGGTAGTTTTTTTAAAAAAATTAAAAACTGAATTTTCATTAAAAAATGAAAAATGGATATTTAAATAAAACTGAAAGTTTGATATTTTTTAAAACTCGTTTTCTTTAAAAAAAAAAAAACCTGAAAACATGGATTTTTTTTTTAAAATATGAAAATATGGAAAACTAGGGGTGGGCAAAAAACCCCGAGAACCGAAAAAACCGAACCGAACCGAATTTTCGATTCGGTTTTTTATAAAAAAAACCATTTTTTTGAAAAATCGAACAGAATCAGGATTTAGTGATTCGGTTCGGTTTTTTAATTTTGGATATGAACCGAACCGAAAAACGAATTAAATATATAATTTTTTATTTTTTTATTTTATGCTACTACTATCTCTTGAATCATATCCATTGAAGTCAATCTATGAAGCTTTTATGGAAGTCGCATGCGGCATGAACTTGATTAACATATCACGGAAGCATTGACATAAAATGTAGGGAGAGAAAGTCGTTGTAAATTGGTAAAACTTTAAATGGTCATAACTCTGCGCTCGGATGTCCGTTTTACCCGATTTTTTTATTTTTCGTATTTTTTTAGACGGGGCCGGTCAAACCGCGCAACCAATTTTTAGAAATACGTCTGTTTTCCCAATCAATTTGTGTTTTCCCCCAAATCGATTTCTAATTTTCTTTTTTCTTTAGTAAACATCTCACGATACACAATAGATTTCAACGTCGAAATTTCATGATAGTGTAGGTGTGAATGTCAATTTCAGTTTTGGAAATTCAATTTTTTTTTAAAAATAAAAAATTACCCGACCCGACCCGATCCGCCCCACTAGAAAAAACCGATACGTTCGGCGATATAGACCGAACATATCAGTTTTTTTAAAAAAATAAAGTTGTATTCGTCTTTTTTTTTAAAAAAAAAAACTGATTTTTATTCGGTTCATATTTTTCGGATACAAAACTGATATATGCCCACCCCTATGGAAAACTTGATTTTTTAAAAATGTCTTAAAAAATCTAGATTTTCATGATTTCATTTTCTTAGGACACTTTTATTTTTCAAATAAAAACTGAATTTTTTTTAAAAAAAACCTAGAAAAAGTGTTTTTTCTTGTCAAAATGTGAAAAACTGATTTTTTATAAAAATTAATTATTTTTTTAAAATGTGAAAAACCCAGTTTTTAAAACTAATCGGAAAACCAATTTTTTTTTTCATATATAGAAAAAAAATCAGTTTTCTAGATTTAAAAAAAGTCCAGATGTTTTAATAAGAAAACTCGGGTTTCTAGATTTATTTTCTAGAAAAAATGAATTTTTCATATTTTTTAAAAACAATTCAGTTTTTCATATTTTAAAAAAATTCAATTTAGATTTTTATTAAATTTTAATGATAATATATTAGGCGTAATTAAATTTTATGCTTCTCACTCTCTTTGAGAGAGTGAAATACACTCTCATTGCCACGTCATCGCTTAGAGTGATAATTATTCTATTTTAAAAAAGTTCAGAAGGTAATAGGACCCCGAAAAGATAAGATGTGTCGTAACAACTTTTGCCAAAGTTCGGAGGTAATGTGCCTTATCCCTACTTTAATCTATGTGTTGTTTCACCTTCACAAGTCAAAGATTTATTAAGCTCACATATATTTTCCTGTTTTTGAGATATTTATTTATCAACAAATCTTAAAAATAATGTTAGGTTTAATATTGAGTTTTATGTTCTGTATTGGAAAAAAAAACGGAGTAATTTGTTCATTATTTGAATTATTAAAATTGGTTAAGGTAATATAACTTTGTTGTTAGATTAATTGAAAATGAATAATTATCATGTACTAATCAAGAAGAAAATTTCTCTCATAAAGGTATTTTAATTGATCATAAGTTGTCAATTTGTTTACTTCTTCCTAAACATATACTGTATTGGTAATTGACTTATGGAAAGTTCACCCTTAACTCTAATATGTCGAATAATTGAACTTGTATTTTGTGTGCCAGGACACCAAATTCGAACAAATCAAAATTTGTTGGTTTCATTTTCTTTTTAACAGAACCAAACAACCATGATGGAGTATATCATTCTTCATTTCATATATTGTCTGAAACTAAAATTCTCTTATCAAGTCTCATAACTTTTTAAGTACTATTGTAATTCTTCTGAAGTATTTAATTTCATTTAGAGCTTACTTAAGGAAGGGGTGCAAAAACCGATTTAACCGATAAACCGAACCAATAAAAACGTTGTTGATTTATTGGTATCGGGTTATTGGGTTAATGATTTGTAAACGGCTTTGTAAATTTTTTTATTGGGTTATCGGTTTGGTTTCCGGTTTTAAGAATTTAGTTAATAATTAACTGAACCCAATAAGCTTATATTAAAATTACCTTTTTATCCCTAATTATATAATAGTGGTTTAAGTTTTAATTTTGAAATACAAACCCTATTTCTAAATTCTTATCGCAGACACACTTATTCTCTCAATTCTCAATTCGTTTATCATTTGTTCTTTTACTGTTTAGAATGCTTGATTGCTACAATGCATTTTATAGTTTTTGTTTTGTAATTTGTGTAGACTTTTATACATGAAGACAATGTATATATATGAACAAATGAAAATAAGAGAAAGCAAAAAAAAAAAAAAAAAATTAGCGTAACATTTTTTTATTGGTTAAACTGAAAACTGAATTGTTAAGGACCAAAAATCGATAAACCGAAAATCGCTAACGAATATCTTATCGGTTTGATATTGATTTAGGTATTTACAAACCGAAACTCGATAAACCGAACCAATAATATACAAAATCGAACCGATAAGCACCTAGGAGGACTCATAAGGCTTATCTTGAATTATGAAATTTGTAGGCACCCCACATGTTTTTGGATGGTAAGTCTAGAAAAATTATTAGGTCTATTATTCAAGATTGGTATCCAGTAGGTGATTTGTCTTATTCTTTATTTAAATAACAAATAGAGGTAAAGTAATACTAACTAGAAATGAAAACGACGAACATTATTTTATTTTCTTAGAACCAGATGTCCTAGTGCTTACATTATAAACTGCTGACGGTTGCTTAAATTTTTCCCGTATATGCTCATAAACTTGGCCACAAATTCTGCAGCATATAAATATGATCAATAACAATCCAGGCGAGGAGAACTGATGTCACTTAAAAGTCATATGTATACATACCATATAACTTGGAAAGCACAAGGCGGTAGACACAAAGTTTCGAGTTAGATCAATATTGCACACGAGTAATTACCTTCTAATTTTAACAAAGCAGTCGTTCCAAGAGGGAGCCTTTTCTCCTGTAGATTCCGTTGGGTTACTCGATGAAGTTTTTGTTGGAAATTAGCCTTTGGCGGGGAGATGCGTCCACCCATCTTTGATGAATTAAACACTAGTGTTCCGCATGTTAGAGACCTTGTCTCTTCGCACATGCATGATCTACGAAGTGAGTAAATGATCGTAGGGCCAAAAATCATCTAATTTCATTGAGAAATGAAAGAGATATTAGTCCACGAAGTAAAGTGTTTGAGACATGGAAATGTGGTGTGGGACAAATCTACCACATCGGTGGGAATAGGAAGAATTGCTCTCTATATAAGTCTCTAATGTGGTAAAGGGTTTGGATCCCCAAGGGGTATCCCATGTGTTTAAAGGAGGGAAGACCTAGATGTGCTTGGGTTCAAGGCTAAGCCCACACGCGCGCCGCCGCCCGCCCGTCCGGTTCACGGGTTATTATCCTTTTGGACCAGATGTACAGTTTGATCCTTGAATTCTTTCATATGTACAGTTTTGTCCCTGAAGTTTTAAAATTTACAGTTTGGTCCCTAAAGTTTCTGGGAAGGTGACGGAAGGCAGAAAGCCTACAGTTGGAACTGTTTTTTGAGGCATTAATCAGCCATTACTTGGCTGATTAACTCCTCCATTAACAACCCATTACTTGGGCAGTTGGGCAGCCTTTCAATGGCCATTAACAGCCATTACTTGGCTGTTTTAATGCCCTCCTAATGGCCATTAACAGCCATGTTTTGGCAGTTAGACAGCCCCTTCTCCTTGCTATATATTGAGCCTTCTTTTGGCTCAATTCAGGGCCAGAAAACAGACGGAAAAGACACACAAAAACTGACTGAAAAACAGTCACGAAAATTGCTCAAAACAGTGAGCAAACTGTGACGAAAAGCAGCAAGTAACAGGCCCGAAAAACAGGCACAAAATAGCACAAAACAGTGAGTGATATTCAGCGAAAATCAGTGCAATTTTTGACTGAAAAACAGTGACCAAACCCTCACGTATACACAAGATATACACTACAGAGACACACTATATACACAGAGACAAAAGAGAAGAGTAGAGAGAAACTCTTCCTTCCTATTCCATATCTTCAGCAAGTCGAGTCATATTTGTTTTCTTCGACAGGCTCAACCTATTGGCTTTGTAGTGTTGAGATTAAAATGTTGTTTTATACTATTGCCCGCTAACGTAAAAGCATATATACGGGGCAATCTTGTCTTAAGGATAGATGGCTATCCTCGACTCAACACACAACGTTGTAATCATCCAGATTTAGTTGTTTCTTGATTTCAGGATATCAACATTCAAGACACAACAAACTTGCGGCAGTTCTCAACATTGGCTTTGCAAGGTGATCAAGATTCAAGACACAACACACATGCGGCAGTTTTGAAGATTGATCATTTATTTATCCTTTTGAACATTTGTAATAGTTATTACTTCCCGTACTGCTTTATAAAGTACCATAGAATACCAACAACTTATGACAAGATTGTATTGTAATACTATTAGTGTTCGAAAGATGTCGGTCAAAAGTTGTGTGACCAAATCTGGATGTGGCAATGGTTTTCTGGTAGAAGAGAGTGATGATGATGAACGTGTTCATGGTGTCACCGCTACCAAGACTGGTTGGAACAAGCGCTCACGAGAGCTTGAGGATGTCAATTGGGACAAGAGGAGAAGACTGAAGATGTACTTCTATCTTGCAGCAGAAGGCCTGTATCTATCCCAGACAAAAGATTCGAATAATGGTAAGAAGGAAATGGACACTCAGTCTGATGAAGTGACTGAAGTGAGCCAGAATCCGAAATTGGGATAAGTAGTTTTTCTTACTTGTCAAGAATAAAGATTAAATGAGGTCTGATTAAAAATTGATTAAAGTAAGAAGGAATATGAAAATAATTTATATTCCTTACGCTTTAAAAATCAGAAGTTTAATCTCATCTTCTTTTCCGTTTAAAGATTGGATTGTAAAGCAACTTAAAAAGATCTGTTCTTTTAAGTGTAATTATTAAAAGTGAGTAAAGTATGTTCGCACATACGAGGGAGTAAGATCCACTGACTGTATAAAATCGTTACCACTCTTAAGTAAGCGCCAAGAATTATCTGGGCACCAATCATAACGGAAGAAGTCTAAAAGTTAAAGACGTTGAGCCTGTCATACTATTTGGCAGAAGATCCTTCATAGGATGATATTGGACACTCAGTCATATAAAGCCTCCGGGCGACTGGAGTGGGCCAAAATTCCTTTGATATGATGATATTGGACACTCAGTCATATAAAGCCTCCGGGCGACTGGAGTGATGATATTGGACACTCAGTCTGCAAAGCAACTGCAGTGGGCCAGAGTATCCAGATCACATATGATCCGGTTACGCCCTAACCACGGGCAAGAGGTTGTTCATGTGAAGCAACGCCACCTCTAAAGTAGAAGGGGTTGAAGAGGTTGTCCTCAATAGGACTTCAGGGAATGGGATCACTCTAAGCTGAGGTGATACATGTTCCTAACTTGGTTTAAGGGACGCTGTTGGTCAAGCTGGTTTGAGACTAGTCCAACAGGTCTGTAATAACTAAGAATGGTACAGTACGTCTGTAGCCAAATGAATGATATATTTGTAATCCGTGCATCTATGCCATCATAGATTAAGACACGTTAAATAGCAAGTCATTCAAAATCTAACGATGTTGAGATTATTGCCTTCTGTCGACATAAACCCTCAAAATGAATGTGAGGTAGACGAATAGGCAAAATCACCTTTCCAAATTCCGTCAAAGGGAATAGCGAAAGAAGCACCAATCCTCTAGAACTTAGTCACACCTACTTGGGTGATTTGAAGTTTATACAAAATAGAGGGGGGAGAAAAGTACGTTGTGACCTTCATTGATGATGGTACAACGTATGGAATCCTTTGTTTGTTAAAAAGCAAAGATGAAGTTGTTGAAGCGGATAAGCGCTACAAAGCAGAAGTTGAAAATCAACTAAGCCTACGGATTGAGAAATTCGTAGTGATAGAGGGGGAGAAAGTGAAGCATCGTTCATTAAACGATTGTTCATTTCTCACCTCAGTCCAACGGTGTTAGCCAAACGCAAAGCTCGTACGCCCAAATTATATGGGGTGGCTTGGTAAAAGTTGGAATACTGAAACAGGTCAAGTTGTACCTAAGACTGTAGATTGCATATCTGTCAGGATCTGCAAATAACAGTAGTGTTGATCGCCTCTTGGCGTCAAAGAATGTTGAATTCTTTGAAGATAGCTTTCCTTGAAAAAGGAAAAAGGAGTAATTGCTCAAGGTTAACAAGAACATGAGGGCCTGATTTGTCTCAAACTAGACGTTCCGTATCTACAGGACTCGAAAGTTGCTGGCTATCCGGAACATAATATTCCAAATCTGCAGAACTCGGGGATTCTAGATGTAGAACCTAGAAGGAGAAAAAAGGGGACAAAGACTTGTTCCATACCTTCTAGCTTGTATGGTTGAGAACGAACCATGGACAATTAACAAAGAATTGTCATCTCCAAAAGCACTACTTTGGAAAGAAGCTAAAGAAAGAAATAGATTCTATCATATAAAACCATACTTGCGTAATGGTTGATCTTCCTCCGGGAAAAGAACCTTTGGGTTGTAAAATGTGCTCCCCTGTGAGTAGCTT
Source organism: Anisodus acutangulus (assembly GCA_029783415.1). Lineage (NCBI taxonomy): Eukaryota > Viridiplantae > Streptophyta > Magnoliopsida > Solanales > Solanaceae > Anisodus > Anisodus acutangulus. Next base: position 11,822,565 of record CM056491.1, on the reverse strand, counting down.
CACATCCAGGGCCATTGTAGTCTTACATGGCATGGATGTTGAAACAACCTTTCCAACCGGAGAGTTGGAAGAAGAGGATCAGAATTGGTTTGCTGAACTGTTGGGCTTCTTCCTGAACTTTCATTTTGGTCCCCAAAATGTTTACATTTTGGTCCTGAAAGTTTCAGATAAAGCGAAACAATGAATCGACCACGAAACATTGACTCTGAAATTAGAAAGCCAACAGTTGGAGAATCAGCGATCTGAAAGTAAAAGTCATATTGAAACAAAGTCTCGATATGAAAGATATGGGTATCACAGATGACATCTTAGGAATTGGATTTCTAAGACATCTAACGGATCGGTCGATAGTTGACAGCCTCGTTGAAGCCACCAATGGATATGAATCATAGAACTGATTGGAATCATGGTGCACCCATAGACAAGGAGCGATATGCACAGATCATGTGTAGTTCAATGTATTGTACACACTACAACCGACACGATATCGCCCTATTTAACGAGATCGATTGAACTAAGGTTCACTGATAATTTTAATACATGATCGGTAGAAGGCGTTAAATCTGATATGACCATATCTGAGTTAATGCTTATCTACAGATTATAGTATTCTGGATGTCCAGCGGTTCTGGGAGAACACAGTGATGCAAATTGGACATCAGATCTGAAGAACACCAAAGCCACAAGTAAATGTGTATGGTGGGTCTTGGAAAATCCTCTAAGCAAACTTGCATCGACCGATTCATGATGGAATCGGAGTTTATCGCTTTATACAAAACATGAAAGAAGTTGAGTAACTTCACGACTCCTTAGAGGACGTCCCTTATTGGGAGAAACTCGTGCCTTCAGCAGTTATACACTGTGGCTAGCCGGTCGGCTTCAGGAAGGACACGGATGACGGCGTCTGGACATATCTTTCAGGATCTGTCGGAGACATAAGACCGTATGGCAGTTGATCATCACGGGTGTCACATCCTTGTTTACTAACTAAGGGACTACCCGGAGATCAAGTGTTCTGCCTGTCTAGGGGAATTGGCTTAAAACCCAAACAATACGAACCTTTGCGGTGGAAACTCAACCATACTGATTGGAGATCCCAAGAATTTGGTTCAATGGGAAAACTAAGCGGCAAAAGGCTCAGTTGAGCGCTTCGGTGGAAACAATAAGCACTTCGGATGATGATTTCTGTACGGAAACATGAATCCAAAGCTGTTCCCGCGATAGACATTAAAGTGCTACCTGCATGCATGGTGGGTAAAGGTTAAGCTTCCAAACTTTTTAAAAGATCCTCAAATGGTTGAGGTTAAGGTTGTGGAAACTTTTAATGATTCCTAACACTTGAGAAGTGGGGTATAGCAGGATACCTTGTAGGAGATCACCTATTTAAGTGCGAGGATGGCCGCCTCAAATGAACGCACTTAAGAATCCAAGTGTGTCCATGGCCACAACGGACAGAAACGTAAGAAGGAAAATGAATAAGAAGAGTTATTGTGTTGATATCATTGTCTTGGCTTACACTAAACACTGACGGTTCAAGACATCACGTTCACCGCACAGTAAGTAAGTCCGATGGTTTCAACTAGGGAAGGTTCAAAGCGAAAGCTACCACTCCTGATGCAATATCTTTTCGCTGAAAGATTGCTGAAATATAGGCACCTTGTGTGCGCGCCACAATCTCTCTTTCATAGAGGGGATTGTTGGAAATTAGCCTTTGGCGGGGAGATGCGTCCACCCATCTTTGATGAATTAAACACTAGTGTTCCGCATGTTAGAGACCTTGTCTCTTCACACATGCATGATCTACGAAGTGAGTAGATGATCGTAGAGCCAAGAATCGTCTAATTTCATTGAGAAATGAAAGAGATATTGGTCCATGAAGTAAGGTGTTTGAGACATGGAAATGTGGTGTGGGACAAATCTACCACATCGGTGGGAGTATGAAGAATTGCTCTCTATATAAGTCTCTAATGTGGTAAAGGGTTTGGATCCCCAAGGGGTATCCCATGTGTTTAAAGGAGGGAAGACCTAGATGTGCTTGGGTCCCGTCCGGTTCCGGGTTCACGGGTCGTGGGCTGTGGGCCTTTCTGATATTATCTTTTTGGACCAGAGAACTCTGCCAGATCTACAGTTTGATCCTTGAAGTTTCAGATGTACAGTTTGGACCAGAATTTTTTTATATGTACAGTTTGGTCCCTGAAGTTTCAAAATTTACAGTTTGGTCCCTAAAGTTTCTGGGAAGGTGACGGAAGGCAGAAAGCCTACAGTTGGAACTGTTTTTTGAGGCATTAATCAGCCATTACTTGGCTGATTAACTCCTCCATTAACAACCCATTACTTGGGCAGTTAGGCGACCTTTGATGGCTATTGCGGCCATTACTTGGCTGTTTTAATGCCCTCCTAATGGCCATTAACAGCCATGTTTTGGCAGTTAGACATCCCCTTCTCCTTGCTATATATTGAGCCTTCTTTTGGCTCAATTCAGTACGTAAAACAGACGGAAAAAGACACACAAAATCGATCAAAACAGTCACGAAAATCGCCAAAACATTGAGCAAGCTGTGATTTAAAAACAGCAAGTAACAGGCCCGAAAAACAGCCACAAAATAGCACAAAACAGTGAGTAATATTCAGCGAAAATCAGTGCAATTTTTGACTGAAAAACAGTGACCAAACCCTCACGTATACACAAGATATACACTACAGAGACACACTATATACACAGAGACAAAAGAGAAGAGTAGAGAGAAACTCTTCCTTCCTATTCCATATCTTCAGCAAGTCGAGTCATATTTGTTTTCTTCGACAGGCTCAACCTATTGGCTTTGTAGTGTTGAGATTAAAATGTTGTTTTATACTATTGCCCGCTAACGTAAAAGCATATATACGGGGCAATCTTGTCTTAAGGATAGATGGCTATCCTCGACTCAACACACAACGTTGTAATCATCCAGATTTAGTTGTTTCTTGATTTCAGGATATCAACATTCAAGACACAACAAACTTGCGGCAGTTCTCAACATTGGCTTTGCAAGGTGATCAAGATTCAAGACACAACACACATGCGGCAGTTTTGAAGATTGATCATTTATTTATCCTTTCGAACATTTGTAATAGTTATTACTTCCCGTACTGCTTTATAAAGTACCATAGAATACCAACAGTTTTCTCAACTAAATGTCTTAATATAGAAGGAGAGAACTTACATAATAAGCATGCCAATAATAAATTTCCCTTCTTATACCAGCATCAACCCTCTTAAGGAATTCTTCAACTAGTTTCTGCATGCATTGAACATAATCATGTCATGATCTTCCTTAAATGTTGTACCTTTTCAATCATTCTCATTAAAGTTCATATACTTTACCAGGAGAATAAGTTTTGGATGCACAAATTCCACCAAAAGTTTTTGGAACTTCCCCCGAACAGAAAATAACCTGATTAAATCATACACCTTTACCGTTAACTTTGATATTTCTTTAATTAGAAGAATAAATTTGCTATACCTTGTTTGGTTGGGATCAGCGAGAATTTCTGCTGCAAGTTCAATTACTACTTCTTCCCATCCTATTGAAATTGGTTGGTCTTCCACAAAAGGATAGCTGTATAAAGTATGTGAATCAGTAATCAATAAACTAGCAAGGGCATTATGTATAAGTAGTAGTCTTACTTGTGCGCTTTGCAGACTTCAAGAGCCATAACTGCTCTCCGCAGGTTTTTCTTTGATTTGGCGGCTATCTTAGCAGTAAAGCCCATTGGTAGTTCAAAATCTTCCTTTCTTGCTATCTGTATAAGAACTTCCATGATCTAGGCAATGCAAAAGATAAAGTTAGAAGGAAATTCTCATGTCCGGTTGAAGATATGATGGCCAAAATAACATGTTACATTTATAGTCAATGTTAATGCAAGTTATATTAGAATGTACTGTTTCTACACTTACTTCATGAGTTACAAGAGCTGCAACTTCAACAACTTTGCTGCGGCTTTTCACTGAGTCAAGTATGGCTACATCATCTTCACAGCAGAGAATGAGTTTGCAAGCATCTGTATAGCAGTCCATTATCCATTTTATTAAGTGCTGCATATTCTCATCGGCTTTGTCCACATTATAAAGAACTATTACTGTAAGCAGCAAAGTATTTCTTAATTAGGTCAAGACTGAAGTGATAGAATGTTAAAATAGTCTTTGCTTTGATAGATATAATCACCTTTGTAATCAGCCTTCTTATTTACTCGGCTGATTTCAGGGGTCAGTGCATAATCTGAAATTATTTGCTTAACTAAAGCCATTATTGCATATCTAGCATTAGGTTCCAACTGAACATTGAGCTCGATGTGGTGAGGACTTGAGCTTACTGGTACAACAACTTGCACTGGCCTTGTTTCCTATCAGCAAATAGGGGAAAAGAAGAGAAACATAACAGTTGTACTTGGTGTTAGTTATGCAATTAAATGATATTCTACAGCATGGAATCAAATTAAACTGCCTTTACAACTCAATACTGTCAATTTACCAAATAAATTGCTCATTAACAATATATGGTTTACAAACACCAACCACTTAACAGATCAATTGCAAAGCTTTTAGCCACATAACTATCCTTTATTGAATTTTTTTGCTCTATATCATATCAAAAATTGTGCCAAATAGTTCACAATTTGACAGGAAGGAATGGTGCTTCTGTCAAATCACACTAAAAGATATTGTTGTTTGATCGGAAAATGGAAGGAGAGAAGTTTTAAGCTGGCTAAGAACCCTAACTTCCATGATCAAGAGAGTTGATTAATGAATAAATAGCAGAAAGTAATCAAGCCTAAGGTACCTTAATTTGGAAGTATCTCAAATCATGGGATATCTGCAAAACAGGAAAATAAATAAACTGGAATATTTGTACCGATGAGGCATAAAAAATGTAGCATAGCTCTGCATCTTCTAAGTCTCGCTTTACTTACATTGCAGATTGCATTTCCATAGATTTCACGCAAAAGAGCCATCGTGAGCGCTCTCCTCCCAGAACTAGGAGGACCCTTGAATAAGATATGTGGAAGGATTTCATTTGAAGAAACCTAAAAGAAAAAGCATTAGAAAACCAAAGAAACTTGTGATCTATGCAGAAAGATGTTAAACAAAATGTCCCTTGATTCATCAGAAAAAGGGAGTTTAGATCATGTTTACCAGGTCTTTAAGTAGTGAAGCTTCTTGCTTGTGGCAAGTGAATCCTTCCAGTGAAGCAGGTTGATGCTTATCAACCCAGAAGGGTTTCAGGCTTTCAACTATAGATGCTTTGGCAATAACTAAAGCTTCATCAATAGGACGCCCTCTTTCTGGAGATTCTCTTCTTGAGGTTCTACGAGGTCCCTTCTTGATACAAGAAAACCATGCTTCTGATTGCTTCTTTTGCCTGTTCGTGGCGAACTTTTTCATACTTGCTGTTGTCCTTCCACTATCATCACTCAAATTACTGCTCTGCCTACTTGTGAAAGTGCTCGCGCTTATAGTTGTTCGAGTCATAGTATTACTTGATAAATTCCCTCTTCCACTCTGATTGAAATTAGCAGGTATTTTCACAGATTCAACATTTCTATCAGTCAGTACCTGAGGCTTTTTATCGAATTTCCTTTCAGTAATCTTCTGCATGTTCAAGGCTGCATAGTCCCGAGAAAAGAAAATATCACCGGGTGAAATGGTTTCTGTGCTTTCAAACATATTATTAGCTCCAGTAGTGCTTCCAGAAATCTTTGCTTTGGCGATCATTTCATTAAGTTCACCACCTGTAGGTTCATGTTTATTCGGAGTTTCCCGTTCTTTCCGCGACAAGCTTCTAACTGGCAATTGGGAAGGCGTCTTATTTGCTTTCCTTCGTTCCTTGGAAGCATCAAATTTGTGTTGTCTGTCGGGTCTAGGAGCAGAAGCGTACCTGCGATTATGATTTGATTTCTCCGCTAGTCTACTATGAACATTGTTATTACCTTGTGATTGATTTTGCTTCCTATTTGAATCAGCAAAATTCCCGTCCTTATCCAATTGAGGATCCTCTCCCGCATATTTATATGGAGACATATGTTTACGGTACTCAGATTTTGAAAAAGGACTTAACATTTCTACGAGAATATAAATGATCAGGCCTGTGTGAAAATGTGCTAACGCTTCTTGGTAAAGCCTTTGCAGGAGAATGAACTTCATCATCATCGATATCTCTGCTAGGCTTATAAGGAGACTTAGTAGTTCTCCTTCGAGCAGCACTTGGAACATTAGTCCTCCAGCTTAAATTAAAAGAATTATTGTCCTTTGCTTTCTCCAATGCTACATTTGGCTCTTCCATTTCAGGTTCTTCAAGATGTATTTCTTTTTCATTCTTTGCATTTGCTTTCCAAGGTGGACTGTCTAACGTCCAGTCTGTCTCCGTATCTGATGGCTCATAACCACTTCTTCCTTGCCTCATGGTCGATGAGATTTTCAGTTGTAAAGCTCTGTTATACATTGAAGCTCCCTCCATTTTAGCAGGTATTTTTCTCTGTAAGCTATGATTCGGACACTAGAAAAAATCTAGTTATAATAATTTGCTGGTCTAAAAGGAAAAAATAACCAGAAGTGGGAATTAGCATCCAACATATTCTGTGAAGACAGCAAGAATACAAGATACAGAGAATGGTTACAAGAATTGTAACAATTAGTTCTTTTTTCTGTTGTTGTGAAAAGCACAAGAAAAAAGCAGCAATGGTGTTGGAGATGTAATTAAATACTAGTAACAGAAATGTGCTCTCTATGCTTAAACTTTTAAACAAAGCTGTTACATAGTTACATAGTTTGTAATACCAAACATAGTTTTTAACATGGTTTTAAAGCAGACAAATATCATGACTTCAAGTCTCACCATACTTAAGGGCATATTGAAGATGTAATTAGATAAAAAATGTGTTTTGTATAATGGTTTAGCTTTTTAGATAAGATGATCACCATAAGTCCATAATTCAACATATGATTTTACATTGAGTGGAATCGGAATATTCTGAAGTGGGTACGAAAGGGGTGAAGAGAACTAGGCTTGCAGCAATTGCCAATTAAACCAGAGGGGTAAAACTATTGGACATGGCGAGGCTACAAAATTCATTATGTGGAAGAAGGGGAAGGGTTTCCAATTGTTCTGATTCATGGATTTGCTTCTTCTTCTTTTCATTGGAGGTAACTCTGTCTTTGTGTTTGTATGCATAGCATTGAGTTTATAAGATTTAGTGGGCTTATTCACATCATAATAGCTAAGTTGACAAGGTGTTCAAAAGATTTAGAGGGATCATTCCCATTATAGTCGCTAAGTTGGACGCTAAGATTGTAAATGTTACCACTGAACCTAGGACCTCATCTTTCGAGGAATTCATAGCAATCCAGCGATCTGTTTAATATACATTTGTTCTCTAGCAATCCAGCACTCCAAAAATGGAATTTTGCTAGTATTGATCTTTGCTAAGGAATTTCATTTTTATGTGCTTTTATGTGCTGCTCATGCATGGTGCATTGATTACTCTGTAGATACATTATATAGTAGTCGATGTAGCTTGCATAGTCAAATTCATTTGGCACAATACTACTTTTTCTAATCTTCAGAAACTACACTAAAACATCTATAAATGAATATTTTTGGAACCTGAAAAATTATTATCTTTTACGGGGTTATTAATTTATCGATAAATTAATATTTTATTAATTTATCGATAAATTAATATTTATTAATTTATAGAATAATTTTAATTTGGTACATTATATTAAACAATTAATTTTTTTCTGTAACTAAGAAAAGAAAATAAATAAATAAATAATTAATGATGGTGCATTGTATCTAAGTTTATTACTCTTGTCAAAAAGAAGTTTATTAATCTTGGGTTGTCGTGATTCAAAATACAATGCATGTACATTAGAATATGAAGTGTTAGAATATGAAGTGTTGTGAATTGTTTCAAGTACACAATATTTATACATGTACTTTAACTTCATATACCAAAATATAAAAATTCATATATTATATCTTCTCTTTCATGACTACTCATTTGAAAGGTGTAAAAAAATCTACGATAACTGATGAGAAGAGAAAAATATTATGTGAGTACAAAAATAAAAATCATCAAGTTATGTAATTTTAGGAAAGCATAAAATTTGAAATAAAAATTGTTAGGAAGTGCTTTATTTTATGAATTATATATGTAATTTTCATAAGTATTTAATTATTATTTTATATTTTCAGTGGGCCTTAAGAAATTTTTTTAAAATTATTATCTTATGCATTTATCGAGGTTATTATTTTATCCCATTGGCCCAAGTCGGGATCATAAAAATTATTATTTAATCAAGTTTATTAATTTATCGAATATTTCATGTTTTAATGTATCTTCTTTCATTTATTAGGCATAACATACCCGAATTGGCTAAAAGATACAAGGTTTATGCTGTGGATTTGCTAGGATTTGGCTGGAGTGAAAAGGCACGAATAGACTATGATGCCTTGATTTGGAGAGATCAAATTGTCGACTTCTTAAAGGAGATAGTTAAACAACCCGCTGTTTTAGTTGAGAACAGGTGAGTTTTTTCATTTACCAACTTGTCATTGCAATGAATCTCCAAGATGCAATTAACAGCTTTAATTGCTAGAGCTTCAGTAATATATAAGTAGTATGTAATAGAATTATATTATGATGATCTTGTATTATGTAACAGTGTTGGAGGGTTTACTACTTTGTTAGCAGCAGCAGCACTGCCAGATCAAGTCAAGGGAGTTTCCTTATTAAATAGTGCAGGATGATTTGGGGACGACAGTAGTACAACTGACAAAACTGAAGAGACAGCCTTACATAAGTTCATTGTAAAGCAAGTAGAGGAAATCTTTCAACGTGTTGTTGTCAGATTGGTGTTCTGGCTAACCATGCGACCAGATCATATTGAAGGTCAGCTGAAGAGTGGTGTATGTTCCTTCCTAGCTAAGTTTTCTTCTATGAACTTCTCCAAATGAATTTAAATTTTTGCTTTACTTGCATATTCAAAATATGCGCGAGTGCTCTTACCTTTTAGCTTGCGCACATATGTATCTTAACTCAGCGAATCTGTAAGTAGTAATATCTGTTAGCTCTTCTTGCTCTCTTTCACAAAGATCACTAATCAATGCCTAATCTCACTCTTGGAATAGGTTTATCTGACTTTCTAAAAGTGAAAAGTGATAATCATTTTGGGATGGAGCGACAAATAGGAGTCTATTTTCTACTATAATAGGAGTATCGTTTATTTTGCTTCAAATTAAGCGGGGGATTGTGTTGGAAATTTACTAATGTGAAATTAAGTATACCCCATTATTTATGACTCAAATAATTGAGGCCCCGTACGTCGAAAACGTTGTTTCCACATACGTGCACACGTAGTGCTAATTATCGCAAATTTCATTAGTGAAAGAGATATTGGTACGTATGTAATACGTTTGAGACATAGAATGATGGACGGTTATTGGCCAAATGACAAGGTATTCCACGTTGGTAAATGAAGAAGAAGTGTAAGATGAAACGAGTCGGAAAACGCCGCGGAGCCGTGAAGGGCCGCGGCGCTACACTGTCGGGGCCGCGGCGCCTCCCAGGCAGCTCCGCGGTGCTAATTGGTTGGCCAGTCTCTGGAGCCGAGACGCTAATTCACAGAGCCGCGGTTGTTTGGAAGCAGAATGCTGCGACGGAAAATTGGAAAGTTCTGACCTTTGAGCTGGTTTTGGAGCATTGAATCTCCATTACTTGGCACATGAATTCAACCATTATTTGGCTGAATGTAACCCCTCTCAATAAGTGTTATTACATGGCTATTGAAGGCCATTAGTTGGCTAGTTGAAGGGACATCTCACTACACTATAAATTGAGGCCTTTGGCTCAATTGTTGATAACACTTACAAAAATACTACAGAATTTTCTGACTTCATCTTCTTCCTCTCTAGCAAGTTTACTATACTCAAAGTTTTTCAAGAGTAATACTTGAGTTTTCTTTGCTCAATTGTTAAGTTGTTGTTGTATCTTAGGAGACTATTGCCCGACAACGTAAAATGAGATATACGGGGCAATCTTATCTTAAAGACAAAATGTCATCACTCGACTCAGCAAATCACACAAGGAGTTTGTTTCATTCTTGATTTTCAATTTTGTTGTAATCTTTAGTTTATCCTTTCTAGCAATTGTAATATTTACTTACTTCCCGTTCCCTGCAATTGTTGTATCCCACAATTTTTAAGACAAGATTTGTTGTAAGTACCTAGAAAGATGACTGGAAGAGAACAACTCGCTTATGATTCTGTTGCTGCTGCTACCCAAGGCAACCCCTCTGCCTTTCCCACTGCTCAAGGCACTCCCAATGCCTTTCTGGTTGCTCAAGGCTCATCCAACGCCTTTTCTGCTGCTCAAGGGAACGCTCAAGTTCCTCCACCCGCTGGATTCCATCATGAACACCCAGAAAAGTTCATGGGCTCAAACTTCAAGAGATGGCAGCAGAAAATGCTATTTTATCTGACTGTTATGAGAATGACTCGGTTCCTAATAGAAGATCCTCCACAAGCTAGAGATGAAATGGACCCTTCGTCTACTGAAACGGCTGAAGGGGGCCAAGGTATCCGTGTCATTAATGGCATGAAGATGGTTCTTGATGCATGAAGTCATAGTGATTTCATGTGTAAGAACTATATTTTGAACTGCTTGGCAGACCCTCTCTACACGGTGTATTGCACCGTTGGCACCGCCAAAGAGTTATAGGAGAAGCTGCAAAAGAAGTACAATGCACAAGATGCAGGTACTAAGAAATTCATCGTTGGGAAATTCCTGAAATTTCAAATGGTGGATAGTAAAACAGTGATGTCCCAAGTCCAGGAATTTCAAATGATTCTACATCACCTGGATTTGGAAGGTATGAAACCAAATGAGCAGTTTTTGGTTGCATCATTGATTGAAAAGTTACCTCCCTCGTGGAATGAGTTTATGAGTTACTTAAAACTCAAGACAAAGGAGATGACATTTGAAGAACTTATTATCAAACTCCAAATTCAGGAAGTTAATAAGAAGGCCTTGCCTAGGGGAAAACAACCCGCTGAGGCAAAGGCAAATCTGGCTGAGGCCAAAGGAAACCCAAGCAAGAAGCGCAAGTTCCAGAAAGACGGCAAGACCCAAGCGGCGGAGAAGTTCAAAGGAAACTGTCACCACTGTGGGAGACCTGGTCACATGATCAAGGACTGCCGTAAGCTCAAGATCGAGCAACAAGAGAAGGCCAAGGCCAAAGGCAAGGCTCAGGCTAACGTCGTCAAAGACAGGCTTTTGGACGACATGATTGAGGAGTTCTCAGCGGTGGTGCTTGAAGCAAACCTTGTTGAGAATTTCATGCTGTGGTGGATGGACACAGGTGCTACAAGACACATCTGTTCCAATAGAGATGCCTTCTCCACTTATACACCAGTTACAAACAAGAAGTTGTTCATGGGTAACAACGCTTCTTCTGACGTGATGGGGGTAGGAAAGGTAGTCATGAAGATGACTTCTGGAAAGGAGCTCACCTTGAAGGAGGTGATGCATGTTCCTGAGATTAGGAGAAATTTAATTTCAGGTCATTTATTGGTTAATGCTGGTTTTAGGCTAGTGTTTGAGTCCAATAAATTTGTAATCACCAAGAATGGAACGTTTGTGGGAAGGGGCTTCGTCTGTGAAGGTCTCTTCAAAGTTAACGCCATGTCTGTACTATGTGCAAGCAATAATATTGAAGCTTCTTCTTACTTGCTTGAGTCCTCTAATTTATGGCATCATAGATTATGACATGTTAACTACAAGTCCATTCAAACGTTGGTAAAGTTGGAGTTGTTGTCGTTTATCGACGTAAACCCTCAACATAAGTGTGAGGTGTGCGTAGAGGCAAAACTCACAAAGCTTCTTTTTCGATCTGTCGAAAGGAATACCGCTCCTCTAGAACTTATTCACACCGATATATGTGATTTGAAGTTTTCACAAACTAGGGGGGACAAGTACTTTGTAACATTCATTGATGATAGCACAATGTATTGTTACCTTTACTTGTTGAAAAGTAAAGATGAAGCCTTTGAAGCGTTCCGACGTTACAAAGTAGAAGTTGAGAACCAACTAATCATGCAGATTAAATCCATTTTTAGCGATAGAGGGGGAGAATACGTAGCGCCATTTGAGGAATATTGTTCCCAATCATGCATTGTTCATCAAACGACGGCTCCATACTCACCTCAGTCGAACGGTGTGGCGGAATGTAAGAACCGCACATTGAAGGAAATGATGAATGTCTTGCTCATCAATTCCGGTCTTCCCCACATGTGGGGAGAAGCCGTCCTTACCGCTAATACAATTCTTAACAGAGCCCCACATAAGGGTAAGGACAAAACTCCATATGAATCATGGAAGGGAAAGAAACCCACCTATAAATATTTAAAGGTGTGAGATTGTTTGGCAAAGGTTGAAGTACCCAAGCCAAAACAGGTCAAGATTGGGCCTAAGATTGTAGATTGCATTTTCATCGGATATGCAAATAACAGTAGTGCTTATCGCTTCTTAGTGCATAAGTCAGATATTTCAGATATCCACGGGGGTACAATCATGGAATCAAAGAATGCTCAATTCTTTGAAGATACCTTTCCTAGAAAGAAAAAAGACATAACCTCTCGCAAACGAAGTTATGAACAAAGCTCTCAGGAATCGGGAGTCGTTGACTGCCCGGATCTAGATGGTTCAGATCTAGTGAACTTCAAAGTGGCTGAATATCCGGAATCTAGTGTTCCAGATTCTCAGAACTTGGAGACTCCAGAGATGGAACCAAGGCGAAGTAAAAGGGTCAGGAAGGATAAATCCTTCGGTCCTGACTGTGTAGCTTATATGGTTGATGATGAACCAAGGACAATTGCTGAAGCATTGTCAAATCCAGAGGCACCGCTTTGGAAAGAAGCTATTGAGAGTGAAATAGACACCATCCTGCATAACCATACTTGGGAGTTGGTTGATCTTCCTCTGGGAAATAAATCGTTGGGTTGTAAATGGATACTCAAACGGAAGTATAAAGCAGATGGGTCTATAGATAAGTATAAGGCCAGGTTGGTAGTCAAGGGCTATCGGCAAAAAGAAGGCTTTGACTATTTTGACGCGTACTCCCCGGTATCTAGGATGACGTCCATACGAATATTCATTGCGATCGCAGCGTTGTGTGACCTTGAGATACATCAAATGGATGTCAAGACTGTCTTCCTAAATGGTGATTTGGAAGAAGAAATTTATATGGAACAACCCGAGGGGTATGTGGTTCCAGGGCAAGAGAAGAAAGTCTGTCGGCTTGTCAAATCTCTGTACGGGCTGAAACAATCCCCGAAGCAATGACACAAAAAATTTGATAGTACTCTACTATCGAAGGGTTTCGCCATTAATGAGTGTGACAAATGTGTCTACATGAAAAGTAATTCTGACTCGTTCGTCATAATATGCCTGTACGTAGATGACATGTTGATCACAGGGAGCAGTCCTAGCTTGATCCTAGAGACTAAGAACATGTTAAAACAATGCTTCGACATGAAGGATATGGGTATCGCAGATGTCATCTTAGGGATAAAAATCTCTAAGACGTCTGACGGACTGGTCTTATCTCAGTCTCACTACATCGATGATGTTTTGAGAAAGTTCGAGATGTTTGACAGTTCGCTTATGAAGTCACCAATGGATAGAAATCAAAAGCTTGATAAAAATCGTGGTGCACCCGTATGCCAAGAGCAATATGCACAGGTGATTGGGAGTTTGATGTACATAACAAACTGCACCCGGCCTGATATTGCTTATGCAGTCTGTTGACACCCAATTTTGTCCCATCTTTTATGATTTTATTCGTAATTTTTAATATTTCGACACTTTTAAAATAATTTTTAAATATAGGCATATATGTGTATATCCTCTTATTATTATTATTATTCGCATTTTTTTTATATATCATTTGCATTTTTTTATCATAATCATAAGTTTTATCCGAAAATTCTATGTTATTTTATTTTTCGCAAAATTGCATCGCGTTCCCATTTTTTTTATTTAAGCATTAAACATTTTGCAAATATTATATTTTTATTATTATCACATCGTTACGTTATTTTAAATAATTCACATCTTTTACAAAAAAATATATATAAATATGTTCTAATATTAAGCCCCTTTTATATTTTTAATCCATAACCCATTTTTTATTTTCCTAACCCAAAACAATTTCTAACCCATTTTTCATTTTTTCCAACCCAATACAAATTCTACCCAAACAAAATTCACCAAGCCCAAAACCAAGCTCCCCAATTAAATTCTCTTATTCCCTTCCCTTTATTCCCACAAGCCCAAAGTCCCCAAAACAATTCAACTCCCTCTTCCCTTATTTCGCCCACCCGAAACCCCAAGCCCAAACCCATTCCCCTTATTCCCTTCCCTTTATTTCCCCAACTCCCATAGCCCACATCCGAGGCCCAATCGGCCAATACCCCAAACCCATTCCCTTTTATTTCCTTACAACCAAAACCCAAAATAATTAAAACTCAAATCCACCAACCCAAAGCCCAACTCTCACACCCTTTTATTCTACATCCAACTCCCAAACCCCCAAAACCCAAAAACAAAATCAAAAAAACTAAACCTAATTCTCCCAACCACCGCCACCCTACACCCTACCCCCACGCCAGACCCTACCCCCGCCACACTTACGCCTACCCCCACGCCGCCACCCTACACCCCTACACCTGACACCACCAGTCACCACACCGCCGCCTGACACCACCAATCTGCCCCATCACCTTTCTGCAACACATGCCCCAAGAACAAGCCCCAAAATTCAGATTTTTTTTTTTTTTTTGCCTTTAATTCAAATTTCAAACTCGTTCTTGGGGGGAAAATCCACCTATAAATATCCCACTTGTTCTTCATTTTTAGAGGGAGAAAAATCTGGATTTGGAGAAGAAAATCTGAATTTGGAGGAAAAAATCTGAATTTTGGAAGTCCGAAAATCGAATTCAAGTGTTGAAAATCCGAAATTTAAAATCTAAGATTCTCCTAAGGTTGGTATTGTTTCTTTTTTGTGTTGTTCATCATCTTAAAGAGTCCGAAATATAAGTTAAAATTATTGGGATTTTGGTAGTGAATAATCTGAAATTTTGCCATTTTTTCACTGTTTTCGGATTCCGGTCGGGTCCAGATCGTCGGTCGGCCCAATCTTGTTCGATAATTTTTTTATTATTATTTTTTTTATCTGGTTGTTGGTTATCTGAAATTTGGAAAGAAATCGATCCGGTTGAAAATTAAGGTCGGTCCGAGTCTTGTTAAGTCGGTCAGTCTTGTTCGGTCGGGTCGACCGGTTCGGATAATTTCAGATTTTGTATTTTTATATCTTGTTGTTGGTTATTTGAAATTTGGAAAGAAATCGATCCGGCTTTGAAAATCGGATACCGGCCTGGTCACATCGTTCGGTCGGGCCAACCCGCTTTCGGATAATTTTCAGATTTTGTATTTTTATATCTTGTTGTTGGTTATCTGAAATTTGGAAAGAAATCGATCCGGGTTGAAAAATCCGATTCGGGTCAGTCATCGTTAGTCGGGTCGATCTTCGGATAAATTCGATTTTTGTGTTTTTCATATACATTCTTGGTTATCAAAAATCTGAATTTCTGATTTCATTCGGTCACCGCTCATAATCCGGTGCATTTATTTTTTCATAAATGCTTCTTAGTCCTTTTTGGTTACGAAATTTGAAATTGAATTCGGATAGTTTAGTCACTACTTTCTGTTTTTTTGGCATTGTTATTATGTTATTGATGGAATTAATACCGCCTTCTCTTTGTTGTTGATTCAAACTAATATTGCATCCATCTTCCCTTCCTTCTCGATTTCATATTATCGCTTTTATCGCTTTTTACTATTTTAAAACTAAACACCGCGTCTTTTGAATTTGTCTCTCTGTTTTTCGCTTCGACATCGCTTCGCCATCTTGTTTGCTGCCTTGTTTTAAAATTTTACTGATTTGAACACGATATTACATCGCCGATGAAAAATATCCGTCGATTTTGAGGCCTCCACAACAGAAAGACTAAATATAACTTCTGGGCAATGATGAAGACTTAAACCTTTTATTTCATCCGAGATCAACATGTTTAGTAGGCGAGGTGACTAAAATAACCAACAAGTTATATATTCGCAGCCACGACGTGATTATAGTGATCTTTTCTATTTCACCCGAGAGACCAACACGTTTAGTAGGCGAGGCAATCAAAATAAACCACATTAGTCATATGTTTGCAGCCACGACGTGATTGGAATGCTCTTTTCAAAATTTAAGTCTGAGCCCTCCGTGATCAAAACATTCATTGTTTTGAATACGGATATGAAGTTATTTGTATTTAACTGTTTTCTAACCGTTTGCTCTTGACAGCTTGCAGGGATTAAAGCAAATAAAGACAAATATTCGTCGGAGTTTATTTATTTTATTTATTTCTTTAATTCAGCTTTTATCCCGCTTTTGTATTGTAATATTATTTATCGCACTTATGTAATTATTGAAATGCTTAGAATAGGCAAACTTAGGATTAATTCATAGGTTAGTTTAAGATTTGAAACCCGTCGCTAGCTTATTTATTTGTAGGCTCGGTTAAATTCAAACTTAGAAATCCTTCGCTAGTTATTTATTTTAGGCTCGTCACGCGTATTCAAGATTTTCAAAACAACTTTTGTCATCTTTTATTTGCTTTATTAATCATACCGAATAAGTTTATCTTTTAATTTGCAACTCAATGATTTCCAAAAGATTTAATTCTTTGGCATTATAAATAATTTGTCTTTGCTATCAATTGTTAAGAAATGCATGCTTTTCAACTTTACATGTATTTCTCTTTAAATACCATACAAATGCATACTTGTACAAAAATACATTCTTTTATTAAATATTTACAAAACTTTTGTTTAACTTTGTATATTATAAACATGCATTTTTCTTAGTATAATATTAACCTGAGTTTGACCGGATAACCGCAAGTTAGCGGATCTTAAAGGATGCCTAACCCCTTCCCTTTAGGATAATAAAGAACCCTTACCTAGAATCTCGCTAGTTTCGCAGACCTTAAAATTGGAGTTTACATTGCAGCACTTAGTTTAATATTTAGGTGTCCTAATTCACCGTAAAAATAATTAGGTGGCGACTCCTCAACCCTTTTACCCAGGAATCACCGAACCCGTCCGCGCTCCGCTCTCTGACCTGCGAGCGGGTCGAAAAAATGGGGCGCGACACAGTCAACAAGTTGGCTAGGTTTATCCGTAATCCGAGTAAAGATCATTGGAAGACGTTAAATCGGGTACTATGATACCTGAAATACACGCTAACTTACGGGTTGCATTATTCGAGATATCTAGCTGTACTAGAGGGGTACAGTGATGCAAACTGGATATCTGATATAGAGAACATCAAGTCCACCAGTATGTATGTATTTACAATTGGTGGTGGGGCTGTGTCTTGGAAATCCTCTAAGCAAACTTGCATCCCCCGATCCACGATGGAATCAGAGCTTATCGCTTTAGACAAAGCAGGAGAAGAAGCTGAGTGACTTCACGACTTCTTAGAGGATGTTCCTTGTTGGAACAAACCCGTACCTTCTGTAATGATCCACTGCGACAGTCAGTCGGCTCTAGGAAGGGCACAGAGTTTTATGTACAATGGCAAGTCTCATCATATTTGACGAAGGCATAAGACCGTTAGATAGCTGATCACCACGGGTATAATATCCATTGATTACATAAAATCAAAGGATAACATAGCGGACCCACTGACAAAGGGCTTACCCAAAGATCAGATGTTCTGCCTGTCTAGGGGAATGGGCTTAAAACCCAAGGTATAAGGACCAATACGGTGGTAACCCAACCTTACTGACTGGAGATCCCAGGAATTAGGTTCAATGGGAAAACTAAGCTGTAAAGGTTCAGTTGAGCGCTTTGGTGGAAGCATGAGCACTTCGAATAGTGATTTCTGTAAAGAAACACCAAATCCAAAGCCGTTCCCGCGATAGACTATAAGTGCTATCTGCAGTGTGGGTAAATGTTAAGTTTCCAAAACCTTTAATGATCCTCACCGGTTGAGGTTAGGTTTGGGAAAATTTTTAATAGTTCCTAAAAATTGTAAAGTGGGGTATAGCAAGATACCTTGTAGGAGACCACATATATAAGTGCGAGGACTGGCCGCCTCAAATGAACGCACTTAAGAATCCAAGAAGTGTCCACGGCCACAACGGACAAAACATTACGAAGAACAGAGTAAGGAAAGTTGTTGTATTGGTACCGTTGACTTGGCTTACACTAAACACTGACGATTCAAGACATCACGTTCACCGCGCAATAAGTAAGGCCGACGATATTCAACTATGGAAGGTTCAAAGCGAAAGCTACCTATCCAGCTGCAACATCGGTCCGCAGAAAGATTGTTGGAAAGGCACCATGTGAGTGTACCAAAATCTCTTCCAAGAGGGGATTGTTGGAAATTTACTTATGTGGAATTAAGTATATCCCATTATTTATGACTCAAACAATTGGGGCCCCATACGTCGGAAACGTTGTTTCCACACACGTGCACACGTAGTGCCAAGTATCGCAAATTTCATTAGTGAAAGAGATATTGGTGCGTATGTAATACATTTGAGACATAGAATGATGGACGGTTATGGGCCAAATGATCAAGTATTCCACGTTGGAAAACGAAGGAAGAAGTGTAAGATGAAACGAGTCGGAAAACGCCGCGGAGCCGTGAAGGGCCGCGGCGCCACACCGTCGGAGCCGCGGTGCCAGAGCACCACGGCATCCGCGGCACCAGAGCACCACGGCGCCGCGACGCTAATTGGTTGGCCAGTCTCTGGAGCCGCGGCGCTTCGGAGGCAGAATGCTGCGACGGAAAATTGGAAAGTTTTGACCTTTGGGCTGATTTTAGAGCATTGAATCTCCATTACTTGGCACATGAATTCAGTCATTATTTGGCTTAGTGTAACCCCTCTCAATAAGTGCTATTACATGACTATTGAAGGCCATTAGTTGGCTAGTTGAAGGGACATCTCACTACACTATAAATTGAGGCATTTGGCTCAATTGTTGATAACACTTAAAAAAATACTACAGAATTTTCTGACTTCATCTTCTTCCTCTCTAGCAAGTTTACTATACTCAAAGTTCTTCAAGAGTAACACTTGAGTTTTCTTTGCTCAATTGTTAAGTTGTTGTTGTATCTTGGGAGACTATTGCCCGACAACGTAAAAGGAGATATACGGGGCAATCTTGTCTTAAAGACAGAGTGCAATCACTCGTCTCAGCAAATCACACAAGGAGTTTGTTTCATTCTTGATTTCCAGTTTTGTTGTAATCTTTAGTTTATCCTTTCTAGCAATTATAATATTTACTTACTTCCCGTTCTATGCAATTGTTGTATCCCACAGATGAACTGTCACAGAATGATAATGATATTTTGAACCTTATATCTTCTTGCTATTTGCACAAAGCATCAGAAACGGATGGCTGGTGTTTGCATTTGCATATTGTTTGTTATTTAGCCACTGCCACTGATACTCTTCAGGAACTATTATCGGACAGAAGAACTAACTTTCTTTATGTTGTTTTAAGGTCTATAAAAACTATTCCAATGTGGATGATTACTTCATAAATTCAATTGTTAGGCCTGCAGCCTACCCATATGCATGGGAAGTTTATCACCGGTATGAATGCTGCTAAAGCCTATTGGTTTTTGCCTCATTTTGGCAGCTAATAACATTATTTTTTTCTCATTTGGAACATTATTATCTGCATTATTAGTCTAGAATCTTAATAGAAATCTCCACATCATTCATATTGAAGTTCTGGACTCTCATTACTCAAGCCTGTTTGATGAGTTTTACCTTTTTCAGGATATACCAAGAGAGTTTTGCAAATTGATCAAAGTTCATAGACTGTTGAGATACTAACATTTATAGGTGTACAAAAAAGTTTTACTAATCTTCTTTATCAGATATCTATACTTTTAAGTTCCATCATTAATCCTATGTAGCCTGATCAGCATGGACTAGCAGATGTAGGTTGTTTGTAACATCAGTATTATTGTCTTGCATTTCATGAAAAAGTTCCAACTGCTGTTTGTGTATCAGAAAGTTTAGGCTAAGAAATTTAGTTAATGCTGTCTACTTTGCTTTCTGCAGACTGTTAAAGCAACTCATGTCGAACCCAACAAAGTATACACTTGACAGTGTGTTGAGACAACTCTCTTGCCCATTGTTGTTGTTGTGGGGTGACCTAGACCCTTTGGTTCATGATCATGCAAAGCCAAATCGAATTAAGGAATTCTACCTAAACACATCACTTGTAAACTTGCAGGCAGGGCATTACCCCCAGGATGAAGTTCCAGAACAAGTGAATAAAGCTCTATTAGATTGGTTGTCAACCTTGGAGATATAGCTTCAGAAATTTAGTCTCATTGCTAACATATGCAATGAGGTTTGTTTTTATTGAAGTGTACAGCCCTCCGATATGAAAAACTTTAGTGACATACAATAATGTAAAATTCTTTACACAACAACGGGTAAGGGCTAACCCATTAATAGAATATCCGTTTCATTTTATAGCAATTCGGAGAAAAAATTGTCATAGCAATAAATGAGATACTTCGTACCTCACATTTTATGTAACACTCTTCTATCGTTTATTACTTCCAATTCCAAAGACTGATATCATTTTTGTTTTTGGTAACCATTTAATATGAACATTTCTATTTTATCCATATAAGCATGATTTCAAGAGTCTACTTGATATAAAAATGACATGATACATAAATAAGCCCTCAAAATAGAAAATGAGGCCAAGTTTGAGGACCTATTTATGTACTATGCCTATAAAAAATTGATCTTTAAGGGGAGAGAGAAAGATAAGAATTTACGAAATCTTAAGAATGAAAAAACCATGGCAGGTAGAGTGTTTCTCCTTTAATAAGCCTTACGCAATCCAAATATGGATTAGTCGAACACATGGTGTGAAATAATAAAATAAGGGATTGTTTGGTATAGGGGATATTAATCTCGGAATTAATTTGAGAAGTGTTTATTTTATGTTTGATTGGAAAAAAATCATAGTATAATTAATTCCGAAATTACTTATCAAGGAATTATAATATTATTTTATCCATGAAATAACTAACCCTTTGTATCCATTGGGTATAAGTAGCTTATATTAGGATCGATTGTGTATAAGTAGCTTATATTATGTCAAAAACAAAAAAAAACTTTGCTTCTTTAGATAAACATCTTTAGGCAAGGAATAGTAACTTTACTTGTTCCAAAGGCTTAAGCACTAAAGCAAAAAATTCACTACTTTGAACAACAGTCCACCATTACAAATACCAATAACAACACCTGTAAGCAAACCACAACTCGCGAATTCCCATTCAATGGAAGCCTCTGTCAAACTACTCTCTTTTTGTACTCGCCACCATTTCCCCACTTCTCTCTTCTTCAAACTCAATCACAAACCCCTTTATTTACCACCATCTTCTTTTCAAACACCTTCACTAAAGAAAATTGTAACACCTCGCATTTTCTTATCACATCGCAATCCATCCCACCCACTTGGGTTTTCAAGAACTCCCTTCACATCACAATTCTTGAATCCCTTCTTATCCACCAATCGTTTTGCACGTATAGTGTCAGGTACCCAAGAAAGATTTTTCAATTGGCATTATGCTGGAGGTAGTGAAAAGGGTAATGAAATTGGGGTGACACCTAAGGAAGGCCCAATTGTGACTGTTGTTATGTTGGGTTGGCTCGGGTCAAAGCAGAAGCATTTAAGGAGGTATATTGAGTTGTATAACTCTAGGGGTATTCATGCTGTTACATTTGTTGCTTCTGTGAAAGATGTTCTTTCATTTGATTTGGGTAAGAAATTAGAGGAGAGGATTGCTGTGTTGGCAAATGAACTTGCTTTGTGGTTGTCGGAAACGGATGAGGATGGTCGTGAAAGGTGTTTGATATTTCACACTTTCAGTAATACCGGATGGCTTGCGTAGGTTTGATTGATTGGACTTTAAATATTGATTATGCTAAGGTTGTTTGTCATTTTAGCCGTTTTATTTATTTTTTGTTTTTTGTGCAGTTATGGTGCTATTCTTGAGAATTTGAAAAGCAGACAGGATTTGTTGGAAAAGATCAAGGGGTGTGTTGTTGATTCAGGTGGTGATCCAAATATAAGCCCCAAGGTTGGTTGCTTTATAGGATAATATTTAGCTGCTTATGATGCTGTGAATTTGTTTGACCTTAATTACTTTCTCTCTAAAACTGATTATGGTTTAGCTAATTATGGCTTCATCATATTGTCAGAAGACCAGGATAATTGATGTATAACCAAGGGGGTTTTCGACTTCAATGCTGTCTCCCTTTCACTGATCAACATAGGGATACCTGAAAAGTTTTTACCCTCTGCTTCCATAGAAATGACTTTTCTCATCACGAAATGTTTAGTCCAAAATGATCATTATTTGCATTTTAGAGTCATTGGATTTCTTTGTACAGAATGTCTGAACTGTGCTTTTCTCCCTGTATGTGTCTCTGTGCAGCCTTTTTCGAGTTTATAACTATGGCAACTGCTGTTAGGACACTGAGTAGTTTAATGCTTACAAAAGTGAGTACTAGCTGTTTTTTTAGTACCAGGAACATACGTTTTTCACAATTTGACTAGCTGTAGGAATGAATATGCTAAATATGAAGGCATGTGCCACACCTATCAAAAGTCATTTTTTTATGCTTGTATGTGGACACTATCTCCCAATAGAAACACACACGTTGACATTATGTGGGCAACTCGTATCAATCACTCTTTTCTGCTATAATAATGAGAATTGTATATGCGAATTTATAACAGTATCATTTGGCAGTAGGCAATTTTGCTTTTGTCAACTGCATACCATCAGTTAGTTTCATTTTTATAGTTTGGTGTCTTAGACTATGAGCTTTCGGTTCTACAAGTGTATTTAATTTTCTGAGTTATTTATTTCATGTACTTCTTTGATATGTCATGCTACTTCTGTACACTGTTAGAAAGTTGCAACTTTACAACACGCACACCAAAAAAAGAAGATAAAAAGCAGTTTTTGAATTCTTTCTGTTTTCATGGAAGGAAATAAACAAGTAAAGATGCCAGCTGATGTAGTAATTATGGAGGGTTTGATTTGATATGACGTTTCTTCCTGCGTGTCAACTAGTTGTACCAATCGGTAGGAAGTGAATTATTCTTACCAATTGGTACCCACTGACTATTTTTCCTGGAATCATGAATTTATTAAGCTGTACCTGCTACCAAATTTGAAGAATTTAACGGAGGAGAGAGAAGAAAGGTAAGGGGTCGGATATGGGATGTGTTTCAAACTGTTGAAGGGCTTTAAAGCTATCCTATAAATTTTAACTTCTAGATGATAGTTTCTATCATAACCTCTTGGTAAGGGATGGCAGGACGCAAACCTCTTTAAATGTTCTTTGAGATTTCAGTGTTGCTCTTTGCAATTGAGGGGTTGACATTGCTCTCTATGATAGATTGAACTGCTTAATGGGAGTTTCCTCACAACTTGGGGAAATTCCATGCATAGATTGCGCGGCAATTTTTTTTCTCTTCTTTTTGTGGGGGTATTCTTTTTATTCATATTGGAAGATTGTTTGTTCTTCTGGTGCATTTTTTCATTCTTTCTTATTAAAAAATGCAGTACATTATTTTATCTTGTTTTATACTGTACATTATCTGATTCTGCAGAATTGAGTAAAGAGGAAAGTCGTTGGGTAATTCAATCTTAACTGCTTGCAGGTCTGGGCAGCAGGATTTACTGCAGCCATGCTGAAGAAGCGTAGCTCTTTTGCATATCCTTCAGTAGAAGCTGGAGAAGGAAATGAAGTGGGAAGTCCGTTAACCTTAGGAAACGTTCAAGTTAATGGAGCCATGTTGATGGAAACCCTTCTTTTTGCAGCACTTGAGAAACTCTTCTCGTTTCTTCTTAATTTGCCTGATGTTAATGAGTAAGCATTTCAACATGTTATGGTTTTCTTTGTTTATGTATCATTTAGTGGAAATAATTCAGAGAAATATGGTTTGGGTTATTTAGCTTTTGATTAGGTCTATTAAAAAAGTATATAGCTGCTTCTAATTATTGGCTATTTCCACTTTACAGGCGGCTGACAAAGATACTTTCTATCCTTGTTAACAATCAGCCTTCCTGTCCTCAGCTTTATATTTACAGTACAGCTGACAAGGTCATTCCATTTCAGTCAGTTGAATCTTTTATTGAAGAGCAGAGGAAAATTGGGAGGGAGGTTCACTCTTTCAACTTTGGCTCTTCTCCTCATGTAGACCATTACCGAACTTACCCAGACAATTATGTATCTGTATTACAGAAATTTCTCCAAGAATGTATGCTCATACCAAATGAAGTGCACAAAGTGAAAGGCCAGCCACATCAATAGATCAAAGGATTTGAGGATGGTAAACCATTCCTAGTAGTCATTATTGGATTGCTTTAATCTTAGGAATTGCAAATTAGTCTTGTGTGAAGTGGCTGTCAATTGCTACTCAGGCAGTACATTCTGCCTGCTTTAAATTCATCAATGGGCAGAAATTAGAAGGATTACCTAACAAGTGGCTTGCAGCAGCGGACTGGTAGTGGTTGCAAATAAGAGTCATTGGTCCAAAGTAGACTAACAAGTATACATTCCAGTCGACTGGAGCCAATGTTCTAAAAAGATGAGGGAGTCCTAATATCCTCATCTGTGTTTTATAAGTGAGAATGGAGTTTCGTCATTTGCATAATATCTACAGGTTTTGTGTAGTTGCTACTTTCATATTTGACGTTGTACGACTTTGATGGGCACATATATCGTTGGATTTATGTGTCTTTGTGAATGCATTTCGTCTCAATGCACGTATCTTTTTAAGTGTTTTTATGATCCGTGTATCATTTAGAATTGTTGCCCCTCCTATCTTGGCGCATACTTTCTTACCAGAAAATTATTCATGCAGGAAAGAAAAATAACAACCAAACAATGATAAGTTTTATGCAAGTATAAAAAGGTAACTAAACACAACATTACTAATGTTAGATTTTATACTAGTATTGTAACACGTTATATGCAGCAAACTAGCCCTAAGAGAAGACATCGAGTGCTCTTGATCCGACTACTCTTCTCATCTTCCCCTCCACAACACCTGAATTAAACCTGCCCTATCCTCCTCTCCTTTTACACATTCTTATATGTTGTTTTGACCTTTGTTTTCGTTTTCACCCGGTGTCTGGTATCCTCACGGAGTTCAATTATATTCGGATTCGCGCCGCGTAGGGCCCATTTGAGGGAAGCGCTCTCTACCAAGAATTTTCTATACTCAGTGCTTGAACTCGAGACTCGAGACATCTGATTAAGAAAGGAGCAACTCTTCCGCCGCACCTGCATTTGAAAGAAGTAAAAAACGAATAGATATAGTGATAATTTGATTCTTCATCGCTGTAGTAAATTTTGAAAAAACGTCAACGACTGCTAGCTTATTTGTCAAAAAAAAAAAACAGTACATCATAAAAAATCAATTAATCAATTAGACATTGAAGAGAAAAACTTGTTAATTTAATTAATTTGAAAAGTCATTTTTCGGTTCCTTCTATATAAAAAAATTACTAACAACGTTTTATGCCCAATTTCCCATAATAAGTTATCTTTGATTGAAATAAATTATTAAAAACATTTAAATGTAACGTGATTTTACAATGAGTGAACCCTTGGAACCACGGACTAATGTTGCGACCTTTCCCACCTCTTCCTGTTTTTTCAAAATCTTTTTTCTCCCTTAATTCTTCCTTAATGGGTCACTAATAAAGTCACTAACCGTAACCGACTTAAGCGGACCATCTATTTAACGGCTACTCCTCACTTCTTCCGTAGGAAACTTTTAAATACTTATTTGAAACTATTTGCAAATTCTATCCCATTTCCCTTTCTCTTGCCAAACAGTTCCAAGAAAAATGATAACACAGGCACCATTATCATCATCATCATCATCATCATCATCATCATCATCATCATCATCATCATCATCATCTCAAAGAAGAACCCTAAAACTCTTCAAAATTCACTCCTTTCATTCTTTGTTTTCAAGACCCCATTTTTATTTCTTTTACTTCTCGCCCTCTTGCTTCTTATTTTAAATCTTCCTGTTTTCTTGGTGTTGAATTTCATATTCAGTAGGATTAATTGCTTTCTTGAAAAAAGGGTAGAAAATCTTTTCCTGCATGCAGTTACTTCCTCTATTTTCTTGTTTTCCTGGTGTATGAAATATTATCTTGCATTCTTGATTAATTGCAGAATCTTCATAAACTGGAGTGAAGATGAACGATCTAATGACAAAATCGTTCTTAAGTTATGTGGAACTGAAACAACAAGCCCATTTGGATCTTCAAACTGAGAGGGACTTGGAGATTGGCCAACTCAGCCGTACAGATGAAGATAATCTCTCCAACTTCTTCCGTGAAATCGAGGCAGTAAAGGGTAACATTGAAGAGATTACTAATCTCTTGATTGATCTTCAAAATCTGAATGAAGAGACGAAAACTACTCATGGTCCGAAAGTCCTTCGTGGCCTTAGAGACCGAATGGATTCTGACATGGTTTCTGTCCTTCGTAAAGCCAAGATCGTTAAGGCAAAGCTTGAAGCACTTGACAAATCAAATGTTGCTAATCGGAAACTATCAATAGCATATGCAGAAGCGACTGTGGTTGATCGAACGAGAGTCAACATGACTAATGGATTGAGGATCAAGCTTAGGGATATCATGAATGATTTTCAGGCATTGAGAGAAAAAATCTTGTCAGATTACAAAGACTGCCTCAGAAGAAGATATTACAACGAGACAGGTCAGGAGGCAACGGAGGCAGTGATTGAGAAGATGGTGTCGGGAGGAAGTGGGAAAGTTGAAATATTTGCAGAAAATGGAGAGATGAATAATGAGGACAAAGATAGGCATGAGGCTGTAATGGACATAAAGAAGAGCCTGGACAAACTTCATCTAGTTTTTCTTGATATGGCTGTTCTAGTTGAGACTCAAGGTGAACAGATTGATGACATTGAGCATAATGTGGCTATTGCTGGAAGCTTCATTAGTGGTGGAACAAACAGTCTTTTCTATGCTAAGCAGCACCAGAAGAAGGGAAGGACATGGTTATGTTGGGTATGGGCTGTGGTTTTGATCATTTTGATTGTCTGCTTGGTTGCTACATCGATCTCTTGATAACATTTGTCATTTCATTTTAGTTTCTGCCTTGTTAGGCAACTATTATTAGGATTGGGCTCTGTAATTCCTCTCATTTGGCCTTTCTAAGCTCAAGGGTTTTTACCATTCTTAGAGATAGTTGGAAATGTTTTAATTGCAACAACCATAATGTACGGTTCATTTCATATTGAATCAAAAATCGGAACTGCCATTTCTTTTTCATTTTACTTGTACTCCCCCCCCCCCCCCTTGGACAATACTTGGAGAATTCGACTTATGCGTTTTGCAGCTTCATTTCATAACTACATGTTACAGCATCCTTTATCTTGTACAACGAGGATTTCACAAATACAGAGGGAATTGAAGGGAGAGGAGGGAAAGAGTATGAAACATCACTTGAACTCTATTTTCCATGAAATGCATTCATGCAAGATACAACATTATTTCTTATTTGCCATCTTCAACCATTGTCTCGAGATGAGTCTTTCAAATGAAAAGCAGAGAATATGTCTCCAAAAAGTTGATTTCTCTGCCTGGTCATCTTTAAGAAACAGTTAGATGTTGTACAGCCGTCCAAGATTGTTCAGGTTCCAGCTGAACTTTTCCAATCTGATATGAACGACGGAAATCACAGAAATAATGAATAAATAGCAGATTAGGTCAAGCATTTGAATCTTTTCAACCATCAATAAGAGGAAAGAACACGTAATTGGATAGGCAACAGGATACAATTTGCAATTATGTCAAATGTATGAAGAGATCACATGCAGCGCCTCAAAGCTAAATGGGACACTGAAATCTAGTCACACACGTCAGTTTAGAAATACAGAGAGATCCTATTTAAGTACCTTGGCATTTTCAACGCAAACAAAATCTTTATAGCTTTGTTCCATGGTCAGATGAGGGTTCCATAGAACAGCATCAGACCAACTGCACGTATAAAACAGGCGACTTGCTAAATTAGAAAACTAGGGGGGTGGGGGGTGGGGGGTAGTTCTTTAAGCAACTCCATGAAAGCAAAGTGGCTGGGAACTAATAACTCACTTGGTGTTTTTGATAGATATCTTATCACCCAAACCATTATCTAGTTGCAACTCATTAGGTGCATCAAGATAAACAGAGTCCACAAATCCAGGAAATGTCACCACATCCCTGAGACGGATAAAATCATCAAAAATGAGGATTACGTTCTGCAGAATGCATGAACAAATACCATTACGCTGAGAGAATACCATAAAGTAAGCATTGTTTGCTATTTTACTATCCCATATTTTGTCTGCGTCGAATTCCGTTTCTTTTCTTTTCTTTCCTCTCGAGCCGAGGGTCTTTCGGAAATAGCCTCTCTGCACTACAAAGGTAGAGGTAAGGTCTGCGTACATCCTACCCTCCCCAAACCCCACTTGTGGGATTACACTGGGTATGTTGTTGTTGTTGCTATGGAAGTCCTTGAGAGAGTGTAACCTATATGCATGTACTAGAATCATGTAATCTTATAAATGCCCCTGATGACAAACTAATGCCAAAGTACAACTACTGAAGAATTCTAGAAACACTAGTTGGTTTAGGCAATATGCGAGTGTTTGTATGTGCATTTGCTATTATTGTGGTTTACCATTAAGAAGAGTATTAACCTGGCTTGTGATAGTAAACGATATAAAAGTCAACCAGTCTATTTCTCGGAAGCATACGCTTGCAGAGAATGTAGTTTCTTATTAGCAGTCATGAATTTTTTATGATAGTAAGTAGCTAATAAGTATGTTCTGGTAGAAGAGAAATGAAGCTTTCTTGATCTATTTGAGATCTCATCACCTTTCCTCCTTTCCGTCCACAGGATTTGTGGGATCAGGAACTTTGTTTAGAGTTTTGCAACCTTTTAAGCCACTAACTGATGCACCTGTTACAGAAGCCTGGAGAAGAGTATTAAATGATAAAGATTATTTTTGGTGGATAACAATCTCAACAATGATCATGAATCAATTTACCAGAAAGAATATGAAATTCTAAATGAGTTAACTTCCATCACCTACGGAGCCAAAATGCTTGAGGTAAAGAAAGAAAAACGAAAAAGAGAGGCCTATTTGACTTGAAGAGGGAGACAGCAGAACAAGATCATTTAGTATCCGACATATTATTTAATCCTTTGGGAGAAAGAAAATCTTATTAATGCATTTCCCGACGATATAATTTGATAGGCCTTGACCTGATAAAGTTTAAAAGTTTCAGGAGATGCACCCTAACTATGGAATTTCTACTCATAAGTTGTGAGAGAAATACTTACGCGGAAGTAAGTATGCAGAGCAGTAGTGAATGAAAACGGTTTGTTGTCAGTATTTTTCACTGTGAGTTCCGTTGAAAGGGTCTTCTTATCAAGAGTTATCTGCAAGCAATTGCGAAATGCAAAGTTAGAAGTTTTATCATGTATCACGCTTGATCAAAAGAATCTTCTTTGTAACTATGAGTTACGGAAAGGAATAGCATAGACATCTATCACATCAAATAGGTATTAAACCAAATATGTAAATGAGAGTCATTTATCAACTTTACAAGATGAAAATTTCGATTGGTAAATGGTAAAGCGAAAGATGCTAAATAACTACTATTCGAACCTTGTAAAGAGCGTGAAAACTATAGTCCCACATTGCACGGCTGTAAGGGCCATCCTTTAGCTCCAGAGTAACAATAGGTTTCTCTTCCACATTTTCAGAGCTAACAAGAGACCAATTCATGTTCCTTCCAAACCCGTGCTGTCAACCAGATGAGCAAATTTAAGACTCAAAACCGGCATTCAGAAACTGATCAGATATCATGAAATATTCAAGAATAAGGTAAGGTACTGTGTGTTGCAATTACCAATAGAGTAGAGCTTTAACTATATCTCTAGCTTCTAGCTAAGGGCTAGAGTGCATTAACAGAAGAAACTGTCACTCACTCACTTGATGCTTTTGTAAAAGAGTATCTTCTCCATTAAGAAATGCTAGCACTGTAACTTTAAGAAGTCTAAACTATATACATTGAAACATGTGAAGTAATTTACCTGCTGGATTGGCCCAGGTCCAAATTGTGGGAAACAATGTGGTATTCCTCCACTGTACAATGTAAAATAGTCAGTAAGGAAGGTGATATAGCCTCTTTAGTTCTTTCAATTTTAAAATTTAATTGTAGAAGACGGTAAAAGAATTGATAATACTGCAGCTTCAACAAAAGTAAAGAGAAAATGCTTCTAGTCTGGTGAATTGTTAAATCATCAAACGTGCTTGACTGTGTTGAGGAAGAAGAAAGCTTTAGCCGTTTAAAAGAGTAAATATAATTGTGACTAAATTCTAAAACTTGAAAACTGGCACATGTATGAAACTTGATGACCTGATTGGTTTCTGACCATTGAATACAGCATCTGGTCGAACAAAAAGTAGATCTTTACTGTCTACTTTCCAAGATGTAACACAAGCTCCAAATAGATATAGCTCTGCCTCACTGCAAAATAAGGGAAAGAAAAATGTCTCGACTTTCAGCCAATCGACCACATAAACCAGCCTTTCAATGATAGTACACACAACATTTTTGTAGTGCCTATTCAATATCTCTACCACGTACATACCCAGTGTTTTGGACTTGTAAAACTATAGCTCTACCACGTACACTCAACAAATGATATTGCTATAGGAATGACTAATGTAATGCCATTAGTATCACTGATAAACAGCTTATAGCATCACTAGATATCACTTTTCTTTGACATCTGACATTTTTTAGAACAACTAGTCATTACATTTCCCTTTGCCAGAAAATATCCTGATAATATTTAATCCTTCAAGATTAGATCTTTTCTGCTTAATACAGTACCATTATGGTATGGGATTAAGATTCAACATCAAACTGCCAACTTCTTTCGCCATAACTATTTCTTACAATCCTACTTGTTAGTCATCAAATTTACCATCATAGCTCAAGAAACAGAAATTAAAAGTAACATATATTATACTCCCTCGGTCCCAATTTATGTGATACATTTTCTTATTTGGCAACAATTTAACTTTAAACTTTACCTTACGCTTAGCGAGATGATTTATAACCACACACGTATTTTTGGCTTATTTTAGACCACAAGATTTAAAAGTCTTCCTTTATTCCTTAAAGTTCGTGCCCAGTCAAACTATATCACATAAATTAGGACGGAGGGAGTATACCATTATGCTAAAAACAAAGAATGTACCTTCCATGAGGAGAAGTCAAAATGACCTTTGGTAAATTTCCCAACCCCTCAGTAGATTTCACACTTGCAAATGCCATCCCTGAGTATCTGTAACCAACACCAACCAATCAATTCAGCCAATTTCACATCAAAGACAAAAACCCCACTTAAAAAGATTGCATTTTTCAAGACTTACAAAGCAAAAAAAAAAGATTGTGTTTTTGAAGAATCAATCACTAGTTGGGGGAGCTGAAAATTGATTGATAAATGTGTGAAATGAAAAAAAAAAAATTACTCACCGGTTTACTCGCCGAAATTTTGAGGAGGTTAAGGGAGAGCAAGACCAAGTCATAGAAAGTGCTGCCATCTTCTATTTGATGGCAAAAATACAAGGGATTTGGAGAAAGTAAGTTGTACTTTTTGCATTCAACTGAAAATGTGTTCTCTTTTTATTTCTGTGTGCAGTTCCATGTTGTCCACTGAACTAGTTTAACTGGATATTGTGCCTTTTCAATAAGTTCGAATATTCTTTTTTCTTTTTTCTTTTTTTCCTTTTGCTTTTATGGTTTTGTATGCTTATTGAAGAAATTGGCTTTAAAGAAAAATAACCCCATTTGACCATAATTTAAGCCAATTTTCTTTTTATAGTTGAATATTTGTTTAGTTGGCTGTAATAAATTTTCACTCATTTTAATGTGTTTTAGGGTATAGTGATACCATATTATACGTTAATGAACCACGGAAAACAATCATTCAAACAGAGTGTTCGACTCCGGTGATACTTCCAAAACATAAGCCATTTTTTGTAAATCCAAAATATGCAAATTATTTTTGAAAAGCCAAAGTTAAAAGTCAAAACTTATTCTCCCAAAACCAAACATAAATCAAACCCCAAACGTTGAAAGCCACCTAGGAAATTAAGATGTCCTTTTCTGCTTTTTAAAACAAAAAAGTAGCTAGGATGTTGGTTTTCTTGGAGTATAGACATTTTATTCAAGGTGTTTTCTTGGTTTTGTCGGCGTCTTGGCATTTTCTTACATGGAATGATTGAATTAGTGACTTATCGTTCGCCATAGGTCATTCCAGTTACTTAACTAGATTAATTCATGTCTACTATATGTAATGATCCTAAGAAATGCTAGAAAAATGTCACAAAGTAATTGATAGAATATATGAAAATATAACGGCGACAGCAGTGGCGGACATGGAGGCGGCAGTGGCAGTCAACAGGGGGCCGGGCCACAACAACCCTGGCAGTAGGCCTGGGCCTCGAGGCAGTGGCCATGGGGCCTGCCTTGGGCCAGTGGGCAGTGGCCCATGCCGCCCTGCCCGTATCCATCTCAAAACTAGGCTAGGACCAGTGGACGGCAACAACAACAAGCCCAGAATGGGCATGGGCCTCACAATTATACGGCCTGGCAGCAGCCTGGCCTTCTTGGGCCTCGGCCACAGCAGGCTTTCGCTGTTTGTGGGCCCATTCGGATATCCGACACCTACGGATATCGAGGCGGCAATGCATACACTTAGGTTAAATTCTCCGGATGCAAATTGGTACATGAACACTGGTGCTACTTCTCATATGACATCCGCGCAAGGTAATCTCTCGTCTTATTTCAATTTGAGCAAAAATCGTGGCATAATTATTGGTAATGATAATTCAATTCTAATTCGTGGTTATGGTCACACAAATTTGTCTCCCCGAACCCACTTTTAGCCTTGAAAAATATCCTTCATGCTCCTCACTTAATTAAAAATTTGATATATGTTCGAAAATTTACAACTGATAACTAGATTTCTGTTGACTTTGACCCTTTTGAATTTTTTGTGAAGGATTTCTGGACGGGAATACCTCTAAGATATGATAGTCGAGGCGAGCTCTATTCCACCACCACCACCACCACCACTAAACAAGCCACACCGTCAACGTTTGGGCTGATGTGTAATGAGCAGTATATGCTGAGCCTGGGCCATTGGAACGCTGCCGGAAGGTGAGGCCCAGTTACCGTATAGTGGCCAGAGCAGTGGGCCGTTTGTATTGTTGGCCCGATTTCCACGAGGAGGATTTGTGACATCGGGTGTTGAGGAAGAGGAAGCGGAATAAGATATGTGGGCCGCGGGTGACGCTATGAGGGTATCCGAAATTTAGTAGAGAAATAAAAGGGTGTAGATTATTGGTTGAAACAACCGTCTTAGCAAGTATTTGCTTAAAGAATGATACAAAAATGATCCTATTTGTCCTTATGTTTTTGTGAGAATGTATGAATCTGAATTTGTTAGAATAGCCCTATATGTTGATGATTTGGATATCATTGGAACTCTTAGAGAACTTTCAAAGGTACTAGAATACTTGAAGAAAGAGTTTGAAATGAAGGATATTGGGAAGACAATTTTATCTTGGCCTGCAGATTGAACATTGAAAGAATGGTATATTTGTCCATCAATCTACACTGAAAAGATACTAAAGCGATTTTACATGGATATAGTACATCCATTAAGCACCCTGATGATTGTAAGGTCACTTGATATAAATAAAGATCTATTCCGACCTCAAGAAGATGATGAGGAATTCCTTGGAGATGAAACTCCGTATCTTAGTGCAATTGGGACACTAATGTATCTTTCTAATAATACTCGACCAGATATAACTTTTGCAGTAAGATTATTGGCAATATTCAGTTTCTCACCAACAAATAACCATTGATATGAGATTATTTTGTTCTAATGAATTCAAAATCAGTGAAGATTGGTTATGCTGATGCAAGTTATTTGTCTGATCCACATAAAGCTCGATCTCAAACAGGCTACCTATTTACTTGTGGAGACAACTATATCACGGCGTTCAATGAAACAATCCCTATCAGCTACATCTTCAAATCATGCTGAGATAATAACCATTCATGAAGCCAATCGAGAGTGTATATAGTTGAGATCAATGACTCAACACATTTTACAATTATGTGGTCTTTTAATGCAAATGAAGATTCCAACAATATTGTATAAAGATAATGATGCATGTATAGCTCAATTGAAGGGAGGATACGTCAAAGGAGACAGAACAAAATACATTTCACCAAAATTCTTTTTTACACATGACCTTCAACAGAATGGTGAGATAAATGTTCAACAGATCCGTTCAAGTGATAATCTTGCATATTTGTTCACTAAGACACTACCAACACCAACCTTTGAGAAGTTGAGATATAAAATTGAAATGCGTCGTCTACGAGATATCAAGTGAAGTTTCCATCAGGGGAGCAAAATACGCGTTGTACTCTTTTTTCCTTAATCAAGGTTTTGTCCCAATTGAGTTTTCCTGGTAATGTTTTTAATGAGGCAGCACTCAATGCGTATTACAAGATGTGTGTACTCTTTTTCATTGACTACGGATTTTTCCCACTGGATTTTTCCTAATAAGCTTATAACGAGGCACGCTATCTCTCAAATGGACATCCAAGGGGGGGGGGGGTGTTACAAATACATTTCGTTGAATACACATATTATGTTATGTGGTTGTACATTTAGTTTTCCATAATTTCAAATATGTTATGAATTCATTTAACTGTATGGATGTCCTTCTCATTCAATGAATCAACCTAATTCATGTATCTATTAAAGTGTGTCTTACAAATTCTAGTGTTCCCACATTATGTAAGACACACTTGGACATACTTGAAATAAGAAGAAAGTCTTTTCTTAATCTCATCTATTTCTTGTTTTATATTGTCTTATATTTGCTCTCAATTTACGATAAAAGACATGTTTGAATGATTGAAAACTGAACTTTAAGGACTATAATTTTACTTTAAAATCAAGGTAAAATTCTTTCTATAACTGGAGTTAGATATATTATATTAAGCTTGTTTCACTTGTTAAATGGCTAACTCCCTACAATGTTTCAACTCATCTTATCCTTAAAGTTTCGTTTTACTCACTAAAGTTTCATCAATCTCAACTTCATTAAAGACATATTTTCAACCCATCAACCTTGCCGTAGTGTGTAGCTCAATAAATTTCCTTGACAAACTTCTGTTCACATCGTTGATATTCTTCTGTATTCGAAATTATAATTCAAAAAACTGTTGGAAATTAGCCTTTGGCGGGGAGATGCGTCCACTCATCTTTGATGAATTAAACACTAGTGTTCCGCATGTTGGAGACCTTGTCTCTTCGCACATGCATGATCTACGAAGTGAGTAGATAACCGTAGGGCCAAGAATTGTCAAATTTCGTTGAGAAATGAAAGAGATATTGGTCTACGAAGTAAGGTGTTTGAGACATGGAAATATGGTGTGGGACAAATCTACCACATCGGTGGGAATAGGAAGAATTGCTCTCTATATAAGTCTCTAATTGGTAAAGGGTTTGGGACCCCAAGGGGTATCCCATGTGTTTAAAGGAGGGAAGACCTAGATGTGCTTGGGTTCAAGGCTAAGCCCACACGCGCGCCGCCGCCGCCCGCCCGTCTCGTCCGATTTCGGGTTCACGGGTTCACGGACTGTGGGCTGTGGGCCTTTCTGATATTATCTTTTTGGACCAGAGAACTCTGCCAGGTGTACAGTTTGATCCATGAAGTTTCAGATGTACAGTTTGGACCAGAATTCTTTCATATGTACAGTTTGGTCCCTGAAGTTTCAATATTTACAGTTTGGTCCCCAGAGTTTCTGGAGACTTTTTCTGCCTACCGTTGGACTATTTTCTGGAGCATTAACCAGCCATTATTTGGCTGATTAATTCCTCCATTAACAGCCCATTACTTGGGCAGTGAGCAGCCTCTTTCAATGGCCTTAATAGCCATTACTTGGCTGTTTTAATGGCCTCCTTTAAGGGCCATTACAACCTTATTTGTGGCTGTTGGACAGCCCCTCTTCTTGCTATATATTGAGCTTCATTTGGCTGTAAAATAGAAGCAAGAAACGACCAGAAAACAAATGTAAAACAGAATCTAAAAACAAAGTAAAACCGTGAGAAAACTGTGTGGATTTAAAATCAGTGAGCAAACCCACACATATACACAAGATATACACTACAGAGACACATTATATACACAGAGACAAAAGAGAAGAGTATTGAGAAACTCTTCCTTCCTATTCCATAGCTTCAGCAAGTCGAGTCATATTTGTTTTCTTCGCCAGGCTCAACCTATTGGCTTTGTAGTGTTGAGATTAAAGTGTTGTTTTATCTTGGGAGACTATTGCCCGCTAACGTAAAAGCATATATACGGGGCAATCTTGTCTTAAGGATAGAGGGCTATCCTCGACTCAACACACAACGTTGTAACCATCCAGATTTAGTTGTTTCTTGATTTCAGGTTATCAAGATTCAAGGCACAACAAACTTGCGGCAGTTCTCAACATTGGCTTTGCAAGGTGATCAAGATTCAAGACACAACATACATGTGGCAGTTTTGAAGATTGACCATTTATTTATCCTTTCGAACATTTGTAACAGTTATTACTTCCCGTACTGCTCTATAAAGGACCATAGAAATACCAACAAGTTAAGACAAGATTGTATTGTAATACTATTAGTGTTCGAAAGATGTCGGTCAAAAGTTATGTGACCAAATCTGGATATGGCAATGGTTTTCTGGTAGAAGAGAGTGATGATGATGAACGTGTTCATGGTGTCACCGCTACCAAGACTGGTTGGAACAAACGCTCACGAGAGCTTGAGGATGTCAACTGGGACAAGAGGAGAAGACTGAAGATGTACTTCTATCTTGCAGCAGAAGACCTGTATCTATCCCAAACAAAAGATCCGAATAATGGTAAGAAGGAAATGGACACTCAGTCTGATGAAGTAACTGAAGTGAGCCAGAATCCAAAATTGGGATAAGTAGTTTTTCTTAATTGTCAAGAATAAAGATTAAATGAGGTCTGATTAAAAATTAATTAAAGTAAGGAGGAATATGAAAATAATTTATATTCCTTACGCTTTAAAAATCAGAAGTTTAATCTCATCTTCTTTTCCGTTTAAAGATTGGATTGTAAAGCAACTTAAAAAGATCCGTTCTTTTAAGTGTAATTATTAAAAGTGAGTAAAGTATGTTCGCACATACGAGGGAGTAAGATCCACTGACTGTGCGAAAACTGTTACAACTCTTAAGTAAGCGCCAAGAATTATCTGGGCACCAATCATAACGGAAGAAGTCTAAAAGTTAAAGACGTTGAGCCTGTCATACTATTTGGCAGAAGATCCTTCATAGGATGACATTGGACACTCAGTCATATAAAGCCTCCGGGCGACTGGAGTGGGCCAAAATTCCTTTGATATGATGATATTGGACACTCAGTCATATAAAGCCTCCGGGTGACTGGAGTGGGGCCAGAATTCATTTCATAGGAAAAGTAATGGACACCTAGTAAGGTGGGTCAGAGTTTCCAGGTCTGAAATGATCTGAAGGCCTAAAGAAAGGCAGAAAAGAAGTTGGACACTCAGTCTGCAAAGCAACTGCAGTGGGCCAGAGTATCCAGATCACATATGATCCTGCCACGCCAACCACGGCAAAAGGTTGTTCATGTGAAGCAACGCCACCTCTAAAGTAGAAGGGGTTGAAGAGGTTGTCCTCAATAGGACTTCAGGGAATGGGATCACTCAGTCGAGGTGATACATGTTCCTAACTTGGTTTAAGGGACGCTGTTGGTCAAGCTGGTTTGAGACTAGTCCAACAGGTCTGTAATAACTAAGAATGGTACAGTACGTCTGTAGCCAAATGAATGATATATTTGTAATCCGTGCATCTATGCCATCATAGATTAAGACACGTTAAATAGCAAGTCATTCAAAAACTAACGATGTTGAGATTGTTGCCTTCTGTCGACATAAACCCTCAAAATGAATATGAGGTAGACGAATAGGCAAAATCACCTTTCCAAATTCCGTCAAAGGGAATAGCGAAAGAAGCACCGCTCCTCTAGAACTTAGTCACACCTACTTGGGTGATTTAAAGTTTATACAAAATAGAGGGGGGGAGAAAAGTACGTTGTGACCTTCATTGATGATGGTACAACGTATGGAATCCTTTGTTTGTTAAAAAGCAAAGATGAAGTTGTTGAAGCGGATAAGCGCTACAAAGCAGAAGTTGAAAATCAACTAAGCCTACGGATTGAGAAATTCGTAGTGATAGAGGGGGAGAAAGTGAAGCATCGTTCATTAAACGATTGTTCATTTCTCACCTCAGTCCAATGGTGTTAGCCAAGCGCAAAGCTCGTACGCCCAAATTATGTGGGGTGACTTGGTAAAAGTTGGAATACTGAAACAGGTCAAGTTGTACCTAAGACTGTAGATTGCATATCCGCATCGGGATCTGCAAATAACTTGATAGTGTTGATCGCCTCTTGGCGTCAAAGAATGTTGAATTCTTTGAAGATAGCTTTCCTTGAAAAAGGAAAAAGGAGTAATTACTCAAGGTTAACAAGAACCCGCGAGGGTTCGACCGTCCGAACTAGACGCCCGTATCTACAGGACTCGAAAGTTGCTGGCTATCCGGAACTTAATATTCCAGATCTGCAGAACTCAGGGATTCTAGATGTTGAACCGAGACGGAGCAAAGAAGGGGACAAAGACTTGTTCCAGTCCTTCTAGCTTGTATGGTTAAGAATGAACCATGGACAATTAATAAATAAATGTCATCTCCAAAAGCACTACTTTGGAAAGAAGCTAAAGAAAGAAATAGATTCTATCATATAGAATCATACTTGCGTAATGGTTGATCTTCCTCCGGAAAAAGAACCTTTGGGTTGTAAAATGTGCTCCCCTGTGAGTAGCTTCACATCCAGGGCCATTGTAGTCTTACATGGCATGGATGTTGAAACAGCCTTTCCAACCGGAGAGTTGGAAGAAGAGGATCAGAATTGGTTTGCTGAATTGTTGGGCTTCTTCCTGAACTTTCATTTTGGTCCCTGAAATGTTTACATTTTGATCCTGAAAGTTTCAGATAAAACAGAAACAATGAATCTGACCATAGAAACATTGACTCTGAAATTAGAAAGCCAACAGTTGGAGAATCAACAGTCTGAAAGTAAAAGTCATATTGAAATAAAATCTCGATATGAAAGATATGGGTATCACAGATGACATCTTAGGAATTGGATTTCTAAGACATCTAACGGACTGGTCGATAGTTGACAGTCTCGTTGAAGCCACCAATGGATATGAATCATAGAACTGATTGGAATCATGGTGCACCCATAGACAAGGAGCGATATGCACAGATCATGTGTAGTTCAATGTATTGTACACACTACAACCAACCTGGTATCGTCCTACGAACAGATCAGTTGAACTAAGGTTCACTGATAATTTTAATACATGATCGGTAGAAGGCGTTAAATCTGATATGACGATATCTGAGTTAATGCTTATCTACAGATTATAGTATTCTGGATGTCCCATGTTACGGGAGACCACAGTGATGCAAACTGGACATCAGATCTGAAGAACACCAAAGCCACAAGTAAATGTGTATGGTGGGTCTTGGAAAATCCTCTAAGCAAACTTGCATCGGCCGATTCATGATGGAATCGGAGTTTATCGCTTTATACAAAGCATGAAAGAAGTTGAGTAACTTCACGGCTCCTTAGAGGACGTCCCTTATTGGGAGAAACTCGTGCCTTCAAAGAATTATACATCGTGGCTGGCCGGTCGGCCGGGGAAGGACACGGATGACGGCGTCTGGACATATCTTTCAAGATCGTCGGAGACATAAGACCGTATGGCGATTGATCATCACGAGTGTCACATCCTTGTTTACTAACTAAAGGACTACCGGAGATCAAGTGTTACGCGTCTAGGGAATTGGCTTAAAACCCAAACAATACGAACGCTTTGCGGTGGAAACCCAACCATACCGATTGGAGATCCCAAGAATTTGGTTCAATGGGAAAACTAAGCGGCAAAGGCTCGGTTAGGCGCGGTGGAAGCAAGAAGCACTTCGGATGATGATTTCTGTACGGAAACATGAATCCAAAGATGTTCCCGCGATAGACATTAAAGTGCTACCTGCATGGTGGGTAAAGGTTAAGCTTCCAAACCTTTTAAAAGATCCTCAAATGGTTGAGGTTAAGGTTGGGGAAACTTTTAATGATTCCTAACACTTGAGAAGTGGGGTATAGCAGGATACCTTGTAGGAGATCACATATTTAAGTGCGAGGATGGCCGCCTCAAATGAACGCACTTAAGAATCCAAGTGTGTCCATGGCCACAACGGACAGAAACGTAAGAAGGAAAATGAATAAGAAGAGTTATTGTGTTGATATCGTTGTCTTGGCTTACACTAAACACTGACGGTTCAAGACATCACGTTCACCGTGATGAAGTAAGTCCGATGGTATTCAACTAGGGAAGGTTCAAAGCGTAAGCTACCTCTCCGATGCAATATCTTTCATTTGAAAGATTGCTGAAATGTAGGCACCTTGTGTGTGCGCCACAATCTCTCTTTCATAGAGGGGATTGTTGGAAATTAGCCTTTGGCGGGGAGATGCGTCCACCCATCTTTGATGAATTAAACACTAGTGTTCCGCATGTTGGAGACCTTGTCTCTTCGTACATGCATGATCTACGAAGTGAGTAGATAACCGTAGGGCCAAGAATCGTCAAATTTCGTTGAGAAATGAAAGAGATATTGGTCTACTAAGTAAGGTGTTTGAGACATGGAAATGTGGTGTGGGACAAATCTACCACATCGGTGGGAATATGAAGAATTGCTCTCTATATAAGTCTCTAATTGGTAAAGGGTTTGGGACTCCAAGGGGTATCCCATGTGTTTAAAGGAGGGAAGACCTAGATGTGCTTGGGTTCAAGGCTAAGCCCACACGCGCGCCGCCGCCGCGCGCCCGTCCCGTCCGGTTCCGGTTCCGAGTTTCGGGTTCACGGGTTCACGGGTTCACGGGTTCACGGGTTCAAGGGTTCACGGGTCGTGGGCTGTGGGCTGTGGGCCGTTTGGTCCCTGAAGTTTCAATATTTACAGTTTGGTCCCCAGAGTTTCTGGAGACTTTTTCTGCCTACCGTTGGACTATTTTCTGGAGCATTAACCAGCCATTATTTGGCTGATTAATTCCTCCATTAACAGCCCATTACTTGGGCAGTGAGCAACCTCTTTCAATGGCCTTAATAGCCATTACTTGGCTGT
The DNA here is from genome assembly GCA_029783415.1 of Anisodus acutangulus. Lineage (NCBI taxonomy): Eukaryota > Viridiplantae > Streptophyta > Magnoliopsida > Solanales > Solanaceae > Anisodus > Anisodus acutangulus. The sequence continues at coordinate 11,780,931 of CM056491.1, read as the reverse complement.
TTTAATGGCCTCCTTTAAGGGCCATTACAGCCTTGTTTGTGGCTGTTGGACAGCCCCTCTTCTTGCTATATATTGAGCTTCATTTGGCTGTAAAACAGAAGCAAGAAACGACCAGAAAACAGCCAGAAAATTGAACGAAAAACAGGCAGAAAATTGAACGAAAAACAGGCAGAAAACCGTGAGAAAACTGTGACGAAAATCAGTGAGCAAACCCACACATATACACAAGATATACACTACAGAGACACATTATATACACAGAGACAAAAGAGAAGAGTATTGAGAAACTCTTCCTTCCTATTCCATAGCTTCAGCAAGTTGAGTCATATTTGTTTTCTTCGCCAGGCTCAACCTATTGGCTTTATAGTGTTGAGATTAAAGTGTTGTTTTATCTTGGGAGACTATTGCCCGCTAACGTAAAAGCATATATACGGGACAATCTTGTCTTAAGGATAGAGGGCTATCCTCGACTCAACACACAACGTTGTAACCATCCAGATTTAGTTGTTTCTTGATTTCAGGTTATCAAGATTCAAGGCACAACAAACTTGCGGCAGTTCTCAACATTGGCTTTGCAAGGTGATCAAGATTCAAGACACAACATACATGTGGCAGTTTTGAAGATTGACCATTTATTTATCCTTTCGAACATTTGTAACTGTTATTACTTCCCGTACTGCTCTATAAAGTACCATAGAAATACCAACAAGAACTAATTAACCAAAGTAAAAGAGAAATGGAGAAGGAGCAAGAAAACGATGAATAAATTATTAATTATTAAATTTATACAAATCTGAAGCTGAGCCGAACGACGATGACGGCGCAAGGAAAGACTCTATTCTCAACTCTTTATGAGCTAAAAGAAGTGCTTCTACATATAAGCACATTAGTCTTACTTTCTCCCACTAATGTGGTACAAAGTCACAACAACATATTCAGTGTAATCCCACAAAGTAGGGTCAGTTGAGGTAGGATATACGCAGACCTTACATCTAACTTTGTGGGCATAGAGGTTGTTTCCGCTAAATCCTTGGCTTATTTTCCTCCATTTTTGAATTTGGTATTTCCCGCCATTTTGTGCCTGAAATAGATACCGGCGGGTTCAAAGAAGTTATTTTCAAACTTTTAATGAAAATATAATCTCGGATCAATTAAATATGAGAAAATTGAAAAATAATTTTTAAAAACATTTTTCTTATGAGGTGCCGTATATGCATCTAGGTTTTGATTAGCTGGGAACTTCAACACCGACTTTTAGCGGTGATGCTGCATATGTTTCTGTCAGATTATTGCGAAAGCATTAGTGAAATTACCTTTTGCTTTACATTTCGATCCTGCGATTTTCCTTTCTTAGTTTGATTAATTGAAAACCTGAAAGAGAGAATCATGACAGAAAAGTGAAGGAAGAAGGAATCGACGCCCTTGGTGTGCCACGATCAGCAAAAATGGTTTTATTGCTAGATCACGAGGGTTCCAGCTCTTATACCTGTAAACAGTAACCACAGACTAAATTTGCATACTCAAAGGACTATTAGTGTAAATTTAAGTGATGATTTTGAGCTTGTGCTCAAACTTAAGGGATTATTTTGGGCGTTTGCTCTAAAATTGCGGTGCACAACTGTTTTCCTTACATGGACAATTGAACTCAAATTTCAGGATTTTTCTTAAGAAACCATGTATTTCAATCCAACGACTAGACGGGGAAGTTCTTTTACATGGATGATTAAGCAGGGAAGTTCATAAAAAACAACAGTCCAAAATCACATTTTTATGTGTGGACCTTTATTACAACTCAGGTTACAAACAAATCCAAAGGAATCCCTTTAATTTCCTGGATAGAAACTCCTTTTTTTCTAATTTTGCATATTCTTCCTAAGCACACTGTCTAAAAGTACATATAATCTTCAAAGCCGTTTGCTTCCTTATGGGGCATGAAATATAGACCTGCACAAGAAATACATCTGTACAGATAAAAAGCAAGCCTTGTGAAATTAGCAGCGTGGAATGTCCTTTGGTGGAGGCAGAGTAATATGATCTGATCCTGGTCCGTCTTCCACTAAGAATGCTGTTTTCAGTCCCCAGCCTGTGTGCAACTCCAGATGACAGTGGAAAAACCAGACCCCTTCACAAACATTTGGACATGTTAATAATTGATTTTGTAACAATAGAAAAGTTCATTAACAAATATGGTTGAAAACTAGGTACCTGGATTATCGGCTCTGAACCGAATAGCAGTCCAACCACCAGTTGGAACACCCACAGTGTTTCTTTCTATAGGATCAATCAAGTTGTATTTTGCTGGATCCTTTTTGGGGTCAAAGTTTCCGAGCCCAGTTCCAACCACAAAGAAATTATAGCCATGGAGATGGAAAGGATGTGATTCTACTGACAACAAGTTGGTGTCTTGGATTACTAATTCAACAGTGGAATTGAAAGCGATTTTACTGATCCTTGTGCCTAGATTTGTCCTTAGGTTGGCTGTAAGGGGTGCCCCTGTAAAATTGAATGGAGTAGGTGGTTTGTCTGGGAAATCTGGTGTGTACACACCCTTAATGTTGAAGTAATGAGATTGAAGAAGTGCTGTTTGTGGCATGGTGAAGGAAATGTTGTTCAGAGAAGCTGTTAGCCGAGTTCCATTTATACAGGTGGGACAAGGATTTATTCCTAGGCCAACTGTAAACAAGAGGTGTCGATCAACATTTAGGGGAACGTTTGCTGGATAATTGGGAGTATTTAGGCTTTTGAGTTTAGAGCCATAGCTCAAAGCAAAGTCTGAGTCATTTTGTGCAGGCAAGGTTGGAAGTTTTGGCAGAACAGTTTCTGGGATTCCCTTGTACTGGAATATAGCAGTGGCAGTCTTGTTATCCACACTGATTGGAGCATCCATGAAGGCCCTTGCAGCCATGAAGTATCTTCCTGGAGCTTGGTTGGCACGAACCAGAACGTTTGTAGTTTGGCCTGGTGCAATCAGAATGGCCTCGGTGGTGAATGGTTTCGTGTAGACTGCATCAATTTCCACCACTGTGAAGGTATGATTAGCCAGGGCAAAAAAGAGCTCATCATTGAGAGCAGCGTTGACAATTCTCAACATGTATGTCTTTCCTTTTTCAACTTCCATGGCAAAAGTATCTGAGAAAACAATTCAAATATTAAACTATGGTTCGAATGCGTATGATTTTGGATGCAAACATTCTATAAACCATATATATACAACAGGGTTGAAATACTCTTGGATATATCGATCTCTTTATTCTTACATTTCTCAGAACATGGGAATAGAGGCCCTGGCTTTCCGTTGATTGTATGAGCATCAGACATATTAGGAGGTATACCCAAGGCATTTCCTTGTTTCTCGACTTGTTCAACATCAGCATTCCACCATTCTCCTGCATCACAATCAAATAGAAGCATTCATGTCATGTTTTGTTTATGCTTTTCCATAAAGGAACTTCAGGAAATTTCGGGGTGAATTACATATATATTAATGAATGCTAACACTAACCTAGTACAAGTACTTCTTCTCTGTCTGGTTTAGGAAAAGGGAAAGGAGTTCCTTGTTGTGGCAGGATGACTATTGCACCATAGACAGTTGCCCTTAGCCAAAGAATATGTGCATGCCACCATAAGGTTCCTCTTTGTCCCGTCACATTGAAGTCATAAACATAGCTATTTCCTGTCTGGATAGGGCACTGAGTTATGTAAGCTGGCCCGTCTGCCCAACCATTGCGATATTGTTTCAAACCATGCCTACAAGAATCCGAATAAAATAACAGTATTTGTCCCCTGAAATTAGAGTCTTAAAAAAGGTTTAGCAATTCTCATCTGAATTTAATTTTCTTACCAATGGATGGACAAGTTATATTGTGCATAGTTAGTAACATTGATTTGAACTCTATCTCCTTCTCTAGCATATATAGTTGGCCCCGGAAATCCCCCATTTACTGTTACCATTTGTTTTGCATGGCACAATCTGCTCACATTTGACACTTTAACCTGTAAAAGAGAGAAAGCTGGTTTATGATGAAAAAAGGAACCAAATGAGTGTACAAAACAAACTATAGCTAAGAACCAAAGCAAACAAAAGCACATTTTGATAGTTGAAGAGACTAACATCAAACTGATATTTCTTAAGGGCAGCCTCAGCAGGTAGACAAATAAAACAAAGAAATCCAAAGACAAGTAAGCCTAAGACACTTGTTAGCTTTGCCATATTTCTTAATAATCGGCTAGAAGCTCTGTGTGAATGGATGAGACAAGGGTGTAAGTAAGAGGCAAATTTATACAAGTGAAATGGCATATGAGTTTTACAGTTTGTTAAGTGTTGAAGAGGTTGTAACAGAGATTAGGTAGAGAAAGATTTCAATGGGACTGTATTGCAAAGCTTTTAAGCAAATACTGATGAAGACATTTTGTGAGCCATTGACTGACGTAGAGGCTAAATTCAAAAGCCACCATACTCAATCTCAAAAGGAGTAGAAGAATATAGAATAGTATATGAACTTTAACTTAACGGTAAAGAAAGAAGCTAAGTTCACTGTTTGGTGCTATTGCATTTGGAGGTTGACCTTAATTAACATGTAATAGGAGACAGACCTTGAACTCCATAAGGACCATTTGTCTCACTTCAGGCTTTCCTTTCTGACAATACTACTAATTCATATCGATTTCAACTTCTGTACACCCAGCCCCAAAGTCACCTAACATAATTATAAGTAAACGTTAATTGAAAGTAGGATTAGTAACATGGAAAATACGACATGCTACCTCTGCCACAGGTTAGAATTACTAATAGAGTTAAAAAAAAATACAGTATTTGTGTATAAAGTTAAATTCATTCATGTGTCCTCTATAATTGAAGGATAAACACATTCAAAAAAGAGTAACGTAATTTAGATTCTGCAGAGATTCTTAAGAGAACTGGTTTAGTTGCTTTTCTTCATTTCTTCAAATTCTTGGCCACATTTTCCTTCGGGAAGCCTTAGATCTCACTTAAAATGTTCTGCTAAGGTTCCCTTCCAGAAATATAAGAAACGAATCAAACAAAATGTTTTCCAAAAACTAATCCAAATGTTCCCTAAATTTATATAATTTTTCAAACTTTTCCCCAATATTGTTTTTAATAATTTCTTTTCAAAACCAAACAGATATACCACTTTAGTTACATGCTCAACTTTTTTACTGTTAATTCTATAATTAAAGGAAAGAAAATAACAGAAAAACAAAAGAGGAATATCACTTGAGAATCAGACGTATTGTACGTGTTAACTAACGGGGTTGTTGAGTGAGTAGAGTATAATAAATAAATAAATATTAAAACAAAACTGGGCTGAAGTAGGTTTACATAAAAGGAATGACGTATTTTTTCAGGAGGAATGAATCATTATACTTATAGTTCAATTTTTGGTAGGAAAAATAATAGTATAATATTATTTATTACTCTGTAAAATTACAAAATAGATAAAGCTTTTTGATAGTGATCCATTCGAAGTTTCTCAACGAGCTCATGGGAAATACTATTAGAAGCGAGTGGTAGTTGAAGACTCTGTTTCATTGGCTGTTCATCATATCAATTGATTTAGACATAGAAATTAAGGGAGTTGCTAAAATAAATTAGTGTTCATAATGTCTTTATAATCATGTAGACATACTATGACTATCACCATTGTTTAGATACTTTTTTATGGGTATTTTGATTACATAGATGTTACTTCAAACGAATGTAATTAGTATTGTACAATGAACATTGAAGAATTTTATATACTATTTGATTATTTAAAAGATAAGGTTTGCTCGGTGCACAAAACATCTCGTCTTAGCGAAATTCGAGAAAGGATCGCACCTCAAAAAGTGTAATGTACTATATAGCCTGCCTATGTATAACAAAAATAGAATTATAACTTGAAAAATATGACATAATACATATTATAATTATTAAAATATAATATAAAAATTATTTACACTGTCAGATAAATCAAAACCATTTTAGAAAAGTTGTGATGAAGTGGAACTGTAACAGACTTTAGTGAAGAAGGAAAAAGATTGGAAGACATTTGGTAGATGTAACTCTTCACCTAAAAAGTTTAAGAGCGAAACTACGATGGTTTATTTAATGTTATATTACAAATCAAACAAACGCAAACATTACATTATCATTTGATTCATACATTCTCAAATCAAAACATACAAGGTCTAAGTTGACATAAATCATCATCATATCCAGTGAAGTCCTACAACGTGGGGTCTAAGGAGGTTAGAGTGTACGCAGACCTTACCTCTACCTTGGTAAATAGAGATGATGTTTCCGAAAGACCCTCTGTAACGTCCCATACGAATATATATATACTTAATAGGTTGCACGTCTAATTCCCTTAAAAATCTCAACCAAATCCCCCCCCCTCCCTTTTTTTTACACCAATCCTAATCACTTCCAAACTCCTCATCCCTTAAGACTCCTAACCAAAGTTTATCAACTCCTTTTTCCACTCCTTCACAAACACACACAACACAACATGTTTATATGCACACGTTATATGCATATTTTCGGGAGAGAAGAGAACGCAGAAAAAAAGGGGAGAAAATCAAAAATTTCAGAGAAACCAAGATTAACTTTAGCAATTAAGGGGTTCCGAAAAGGTTTGGTTGGAGTTTGAAAGTTCATTCGCGGTTACGAAGCAATAAAAGTGAGTTCTCTCACTAAAAAATTCTCAGTATAATCCCTTGTTTTGAGTTACAATACATGTTATAATATAATCTGGATGTTGAAAGAATGATCGTGAATTTATTGCTAATAGATTATCTAGTAACTAGTTCGGGTCATAAAATTTCAAACTATTTTTCGCTGAGTTATCCCTGTTAGAATTGGACAAAATTTTATGGGCTTATGTGTCTCTTTCGTGGTCAGATTGAGTTCAAGCGAGGCAAAAACCGACATGGGATTTGAGAGTTATCGCAGTTTAAAGTTTCTGCCTCGGATCAATCAAAATCCGAAAGGCAGAACGTATAACAGAAAAACTGTACAAATGGGCAAAGAACCCGGAAAGTTGTGCTGAATAAAAGTTCTTGATTTCTCTGTTCTCGATAATTTGAGACTTTACGGGGATTAATCCTACTTACGAATAAAAAGTTATGATTATTTTAAGATTGTGTCCATTTTTATAAAAAGTCCGGCGAGACAGTTTTCATAGGGTTTTTTCTTTCATGAATATGTACTAGTTTCGCTATACATTTTGAGAGGAAACTTGGGATAGTGATAGGTCTCCGTGTTACCTTAGACTTGGCGTGAGAAATACCTTATTTAGAGTTACGGTTTGAGAGTTATAACCCTTATAAGTGGGGAGGGCGAAAAGTTGAAAGAAGAGAATATTATTTGAATCTTCTGAAAATATGACTATATATATATATATATATATATATGGGTGTGTATAAGTTTAGCCATACAATCGAGATGATAGAAATCTTGGTAATGTCATAGTTTTGCTATCACTTACAGGGCTATATCATTCAGGGCTATTCAAATACACTTCCCTTCGGAGCTATTCAAATACACTTGCCTTCAGGGCTATACACATATACTTGCCTTCGGGGCTATTCAAACACACTTACCTTCGGGGCTATAATTGAAATGCATTGGATCAGGTTGCACGCACCGCAACAAATATATAATATGTTACATGGGATGAAACAGGTGTACTGGTTAACTAATTATTCCCTAGGACAATTTGGGAGGAGATTTGGTGTGTGAATATGTATTGGCTTGTACACTGAAAGTGCTGAAATCTGTTTTCATGACATGCTTATTATGTTCATAATGTGATTGTACTTAGAATATTGTGAGGTTACTTTGAATTGTAGGGCGAGGTTCTCACTCAGTCCGGATGGTAGGGCTGACTCTTTTATCTAACATGTTTCAGGAAAGCGTGATAAGGGGAAAACTCCACAACAGGGCTAGTCGGGGAATGCCCCACATGAGACTGTTTGCTCCGGATTTGGCGATGATCTTTCTTGATTAAGTAGGTTGAAGAATTAGGTTCCATTATCTCGGGGAATGCCCCACATGAGACTGTTTTCTTTTAAGATTCGGATGTTTTTATCTTGTATTTAAACTTCCATCGAGCCTAGAAAATTGGAGAATGCATGAGTATTGGCTCGTGCTTTCATTAAAGTACATGTTTCTACTATTTCCGCACCTAGATACATGTTTAATTTAGGAAGAAAAGAAGTTAATGGTTCGTCTGGGAAGGGATAGTTGCCCAGGTGTCATCACGCCCTAAGGGAAGACTTGAGATAAGTCGGGGCGTGACACCCTCCGCTTAAGATAAAGCATAGAACCAATCAAAGCAAGAGAAATGGTCAGACCCGGATAAGAAATTTAAAGCATAATGAAAATGAAAGTAACAAAAGCGACTAAGCCATGATAAATCATTCTGAAAAAAGAAGCAGTAAGTAACGCAGGTAAATAAAATAAACAAAGTACACAAAAGAACATACAACAACAGAAATCAAATGACAGGGGACTATAAAATAATATTGCGCATATTAGTATGATAGGTTAAGCAGGGCTACAATAATAACACTACAACTACCAGTATGTAAGCGTAAGTAGGACTACGTTTAACTACCTACTACCCTTCTACCCTAATCTGTGTCGTTCACAACCCCTATCTAAGATTGACTTAAATCCTTTATAGCAGGGACGAATCTAGCCAATTTTTTCCGAGGGGGCTAGTACTATATTATACAAATTTTAAAAAGTAGGTAATAATTTAAATTTTAAATAACATAAATACAAATCGTTCAAGAATAATGAAAATATAATCACATTTTTTCTCGACGAGATTTCATAGTCTGAAACCGTTGCATAACGGCTTCGTTACTGATCTCATACAAAATTTTGTTCTCAATATAAGGTACTAATAAATCATTACGTCAATCGTCCGATATTCGATTTCGCAGTCGATCTTTGATGATGCTCATAGCAGAAAAGATTCTCTCTACACTTGCAGTAGCAACTGACAAAGTTAATGCTAGGGTAAGAAGCGTGTAAACCAAATGATAAATTTCGTGTCTTATTGGGCTTGAATAATTTAAGAGTAGCAAAAGGTTGGGGGCTAATGTTTTTTGTGGGTGGGGGCTTTTTAGTAATTTTTAATATAGTAATAGTAAAAAAAAAATTGTTGGGGTCTATAGCCCCTAGTGGGGCATGTGAGGCTTCGTCCCTGCTTTATTGAAAAACCGTACTAATATATTATTACAAATTAACTTCGTGAAATGTTTTTTGTGGGTGGGGGCTTTTTAGTAATTGTTAATATAGTAATAGTAAAAACAAAATTGTTGGGGTCTATAGCCCCTAGTGGGGCATGTGAGGCTTCATCCCTGCTTTATAGAAAAACTGTACTAATATATTATTACAAATTAACTTCGTGAACTTTATGCAATTAATCAAGCATTTTCATAATAGATATACATAAGATGGGTTTAACTTTTTTGATTAATTTTGAGAAAATGGCCTCTCCCTAGGATTCAATGAGCAAAGATGCTGGAGAAGTTTCACACTATATTTGCCTTTCTTTTTCCCTCAGAAATGAAATCATGTTCAGAAAATGAATAGAGAATGGTGTTAGTAAGTACTAAGTACTCCACTGTTTTATGGGCTTTCCAGCAGCAAAGGAGGACGCAGCCCACTTTCATGGACGCTGGACTTAGCTTGGACTGAGAAGACAAATTTCTAGCCCAACTAGAAAAACAGTCGGTTGAGAAAATTACACCATAAGTCACACTTTTTTATTTAGGCACGTAATTAGCACATTCTTAAAGTATATAAAAAATAGCAAATTTTATTGCTATATATATATATACTTTCTCTCTCATCATTGTAACTCCAAAATTCAGCCGTATACTTTCTCTCTCCCTCAAACCCATAGGAATCAGGCGAGAAAGATTTATGGAAGGCTCGATGTATGTATCTAATGTAAACTATTGATATACCATATGAATATAATAATATATATTATTAATTATACTAGTGATATTCTGAGTATATAACGCGTATTACTAATTATATCAGTAATATTATGAGTACAATAATATTTTATTAATTATATACATTATTATGAGATGATAATAAGAATAATAATATATATTATTAATTATACATGTAATATTATTATTAAAGAAGGAAAACATATATAATTATTCAAATAATATTCATCTTTATCCAAACATTCACCTTTAAAATCATTTATTTATACCACTAAATAAATAAATCTTTTTACCAATTATAATTTGTGCTAGTGGATAAAACTATTTTTTTGAAGAGAGATAACAGCCAAATAACGTGAAATTAGGGACCAAAGATGTTGAGATTTATAAGGATACCTAAGTTTTCGCCGGTGGAAACATTAGCTACTGTGAATTGGTAATGGTGGCATCCCTAAAAATAGGCAAAAAACATGGAAAGCATGGATACAATTAATTATTTGCATATTCGAATCTCCTATGAAAGTTAATACTTTACCTGCTATAACTGATAATCAATTAATGTTGCTATGTATATGTAATGTTTTTTGAAAACTGCCTATTTATGTATTTTCCCCTTGATTTATGCAAATATTTTCGTTTTAGGCTACTATTTAAAATTGGCCCTATTTTTAAAAGTCGTGTAAATATTGCTCAATTGAAAATATTTGCTCATATGTTTGCTCAATTTCTTCTTTTTTTAGCGGACTACCTTCATACAGACTGGTCTTTAATTTTGTCCTCAAATCGCTAGTCTTTAATTTTTTTCTCCTACTTTTTATTTAATGAATTTGGGCCACAGTATCCTTATTCGCTGGTCTACGAAATCGTAGATTTTGGGTTCGATCCCCAGTAGAGGCGATAAATTTCCTATTTTTTTTACAAAAAAAATAATAATTTACAAGGCATAAGTTTAGAGAACCTTTGTCTTGTGCGGCATAAATTCTGTAGGAATTAAATTATTCGGCATAAGTTGTGTAGTAACTAATTTGCATGACATAAGTTTATAGAAATTTTGCCTTGGCCGGCATAATTACTGTAGGAATTAAATTTTCAGGCATAAGTTGTGTAATATCGAGCGAATTAGTTACTATACACAACTGATGTTGATGCTGAAAAATTTAATTCCAACAGAAATTATGTCGGATAAGGCAAAGTTTCTGTAAACTTATGTCTTGTGAAATTAGGTGGGTAGGTCAATTTTTTTTATGTCAAATGTATTTTCGATCACTTTTTTGTCATCTAAAGTGCCGAAGGACAAAAATTAAAGACCAGCGATTTGAGGGGGGGAAATTAAAGACCACCCCAAGATAGAGATATTTGTGCGAATAATGTTATCTAATATTTGCAATAATTTACAAAATTTTAAATTATGATCAATTTTTTATAAATTTTTTAATATGCTCTAAAAATATAAATTAGATCATGTTTTAAAAGGTTTATAAATTGGAAAAGTTGTTGATGAACAAAATAATGGAAATCCATTTATAGGCACTTAGGAGAAGTCTAGGGAATTTATTGAGATAAGAGGAAAACATCAAGGTTGTGAGCTGGCAAGAGATGGGAAAGAATGATGAATAGGAATGGATGCCCAAACTTATATCCATGAGATGCCTGATCCTTGTCGAACATGATACTTAACACGCACGATGACATCTTTGAGTATAGCAGATCTAGTGTAGAGTTCAAGAGAAAAGAGTAAATTTGCACTAGTATCTTCCCAGATATTTTAATTTTATATCATAATATGTTTAGACCTTACCTTTGCCGTTGTAAATACTCTCTTACTTGCCTTATACTTCGACATGAAATGATTGGACTTCACGTATTCAAATTTTTCAAAGAGAGAAAAAGAATTTAAATTTATGCTTCAATTTTGGATTATAATTTAAAATTGTCCTTAGCTTGAAGCTTCATTAGGGATCAAATACAAAAATGAAACTTGATCATAAGGGCGGAGTACTTTTTGATACTACAAAATTTAACTTATGATAGAATTGTTCAATTTCAAATAATACAAGGACAAATATAACTCTTTTTTCTCCTAATAAAAATAGTAGCCTCGTCCTCCGGGACATAGCTGGATGACAAAGGAGGGGAACTTAAAATCCAGCTGGAGGCATGCAGTGTGTGTTCGAACCATGGTGGGAGCAATTTGTTCTCTTTTGGTAGGACCTTATAGGTCATATCAGTTGTTCTATTCTCAAACTCTGGTCATTCAGCCACTTCACGCGATTTACTGATAGTAGTGCTGAGGGATCGGGACTACTATCTTCAGGAATAGTCTGGCGTAAGCCGGGAAGCTGGATATCAAAAAAAAAAATAGTAGCATATATTGCATATCTTGTATCTGGTATCTGGTATGGTTGTGGACTTGTGGTCAACATTTAGCTATATGTCATAACATGAGCTGCACTGCTTCCCTGGGGTCAAGTACTCAATAATCACTGCAAGTTCAAATAACAACAGATTTTCCAGCTAATACCACTTCCCAAGCTTTCAAAAACTGAAAATGGATAAAGAGACAATCAAACCTGACATATACTATGTCCAATTAGGTCTTCCACATCCATGGACATCGAGTTAAAAGAAAATTGCGCCTACGGACCAAACAATTATTATCAGTAAATGAATATGGAATACCGCTAAACTCATAGTGTAAATAATTTATATATATTGATAGTGTAAATAATCTTTACACTATCAAATCTACCAAATTATACTCTTTTTTATACATTGATAATACACATAACTTATATTCTCTTCTTCATTTTTTGGTGACAATTGACCACGAATGTTGTATTTATATACTTAGGGGTAGTTTGTTTAGCGGATTATATTATATCGGGATTATAATCTTGAGATTATAATACTTGGGCAAATTTATTCCACCTCTTCAGTGGGATAAAATAACATCAAGTTTGATGAGAGGAATATCTCAAGATTAAGTTTGTGATCAAATTTATACTTTGTTTAGTTTAAGGTATAAGTTTATCTTGAGATTAATCATACTTTCAACCAAATAAAATATGAATTTAATTTCAGACTTAATTCTGAAATATTCCACAGTATTCCATGAACCAAACAACTCCTTAGAGTTGAAGAAAATCAGTGCATCTGTCGGTTTTTGTTGGGTTGTTGTACGCAGCGAATATTAAAAACTTGTTTCAAACCCAACAAACGTAGAACTGTTTGACTATAGGATAATTTTAAACTGTAAACATAAGACTTGAATGTTACTTACATGTTTACAATATCTGAAATCTTTATCAAATGTTTGTGCGCATGCGAATGCCCTTTCGATTGCAAGCTCCAAGCTTCAATGTATTCCTCATTTGTAAAGCTAGGAAATCCGGCAGAGGTTCGAGAGAGTGTTTTGATTCTGAGTCTCTAAGACTAAGAATAATGATATGAAAATCAAGTGTATTGAATAATGAAGTGTAGGTCTAAATTTATAGGTGAAAAATTAGGTCAAACCGGATTAGGGTTTGACCTTGGGCCTAACCCAAAATTCGAGACAGATTAGGTCATGGTGTCGCGGCCCTATGGTGTGGGCGACGTGGCGCTGACGTGGCCCTACAATGTCTCGTTTTATTTTCCGCACATTCTTAATTAAATCCAAAATCCAATTTTGACTTAATTAAAACAATCATTGTTCATTTAAATATCTCGATTCTAAATCGAATATTTAATACTCTCTCAATACATCCTTAGATCGAAAAGACAATCGACATAGTGTGACCCTACATCCCTTCACATAACGACATTAACCAAATTAAGGTCTACGCAGAACTCCTAGACGGCGCCGCAAGACGAACTCAATATGTGAAGTACGTTTACACGAATCTAGTAAACTTAACCTCTATGTGGTAAGATAAAATTAATTCATTCACGACACACCCGATCAAGCTTAGGATTTGTCAAGTGTCTATCCAAATGGATTAATCATTGTATCTCATCTATATTAGTTGACAACTAGACCATATTCTAAATGTGTCTATTGCGTTGGCCAACGACTTAGTCAATCTAATATCACTGAGAAACTGAGTGTTCTCTCGAATATACATTCGAGGAATGAATTCTAATCTTAGCTCAACTACCACCTTTAATCCACATCGTAATGTACCCAATACAAGTCGTATCTCAACCTATAAGGCATTTGAGCTTAGGACATGATCAAAATATATTACTTTGTAGACAAGGTGCACATTGACCTCAAGTCTAAGGACTTCTATCTCCCACACGCTGATCATATTTTAGACAAGTATAACAAACAGTATATCAGCAGGGTATACCAATACTTCCAAAGTATCCATATGTCCATCACGAGTAGCCATTACTCGTAGCAGGTGGGACATACTACATCCTCTAAGGATGTGATGCAGACCACACGTCGACTTATCACATATCATCGATATCCCATTTTCGATGATCATTAGTCGATGCTATTTTAAGAGTTACGTTATAATATTAATATCTCACATTATTAATAACAACGTAACCTCTAGCGATGCATATTATAGAATATTATAAACAATCAACTAATAATTCAATAATTGCAAATGCCAAAATATAAATCTCCATAAATAATAATACGAATGTGTATAAAGTACATTTATCCTAATACAGATTGTCTCTAGAACATACGTATACTTTCAGCATCAACATCCGTTGTTGTCGTAAAAGTGCAATCCTCCCTTGGCCCTGCCTATAAACATCTTACCTTTTTTATTCACGTTATGTTATTTTTATCGTTTGGTGATTGTATCAGGTTTGTGGGAAGGGCCGGCTCAATGGGGAGGCAACTAAGGTGAGTCCTTAAATGACCCAAAAAGTAAAGAGGTGAACAAAATATTCCAATTTTTTTTTGTGACAAAAGTACTTTTGCACAGTAATTTATTGCGCAATAGGAGTAGTATTTTTTTTGGTTAACTTTTTATTTTTCAACACTTGGTCATTTTTTTCATACTTTTTACCAAAGATTAGTCATGTGTCAAGACTCCGAAACGTCAATATTTTATATAGAACCTGATATTTTTTTCTGCGAACAATAATGTAGGCTCAATACATCAAGGATACCTAAACGTTCAGATTGTTATTTTAGGGGTTGTAAAGTGCCCGAAGTAATTTTGTTTGGAAGGTTTTAAGTGTTTTATTTTTTTAAGTTAAGCGTGTTATTTTTTAGTCAAGGCATAGCTTTATTTCAAATATGTAGAGAAAATTATTGAAGTGTCTACCTTCGTTTGAGGGTATTCAACTTCCAACACGTCTACTCAACACTTAGTCTCGTGTACTTACTCTTCCTGCTCAAACATACTTGTATACAATATTTGATTTACTCAACATTTGTAGCCGATATTTTGTTTTGGTTATATACCTCTTATGAATTAGTACGTTAAATATATTGATAATATGCTTACAATACTGTATAACGATGTCACAAAACGTATTATTGAGAAGATCAATCTTACTACATTAGTTGCTTGAATTAAATTGATGACTTTGTTTTTACTACATGAGTAGGATACACGAATTGATATTTTAATAGATTGTTGTGATGTTTAATGGTATATTTGTCTTTAACATGCCAGATTGAAGTAAATTAATTTATGAAGCTTTTGATTTAAACAATATGGGATGAAAATTAATTGATATATAATGGAAGCTTTGACATAAGTAGGTAGATAAAAAAAAATAAGGAGCATAGAGAGAGAAACTAGTTGTAAATTCATGAAAACTTTAAAATAACTTTGTGTTTGGGTGTCCGTTTTACACGATTCTTTTTTATTTTACGTATTTTTTCGGATGTCCCTTAAACGAAGGTATCCACTTCAATAATTTTCTTGACATATTCGAAATAAAGCTATGCCTTGACTAAAAAGTAACACGCTTAAACTTAAAAAATAAAAACTTAAACTTTCCAAACAAAACTTACTTCGGGCATTTTACAACCCCTAACACGACGATACGAACATTTAGGTACCTTGATGTATTGAGCCTACATTATTGTTCGCAGAAAAAAATATTAGGTTCTATATAAAATATTGACATTTCGGAGTCTTGACACATGATTAATCTTTGGTCAAAGTATGAAAAACAAATGACTAAGTGTTGCAAAATAAAAAAAGTTAACCAAAAAAAATACTCGTATTGCGCAGTAAATTACTACACAAAAGGTACCTTTGTCACAAAAAAAAATTAGGGTATTTTTGTTCACCTCCTTACTTTTTGGGTCATTTAAGTTCCGGACTCCAACTAAGATAATTGCCTTAGACCTCCAAAATTGAGGGGCCTCAAAATTTGTAATTTTATATATTACTATTTCTATTTATATAATAGAAAAATATTATTACACTAAGAAAATATTGACTTTTTCTGAAACGTGATATATGATTTCAGATAAATAACTCAAACTTCATAACAAACATATATACATGAAAACAAATAATTTGATGACGATATGGATAAATTTTTTTGTATCCTGTAGTACTTTTTTAGAACTGATTTTTTTAATAAAGAGTGTGTCTCAAGTCATTGTTCACTTCAAATCAAATGGACAAGTATTCCAAATATGTGAAATTATGTTTGTCACGACTCAAACCGAATGGCCGCGACGGGCACCCGGACCTTACCTGCCGGGTACTGCTAGCCGTACAGTCAACATCTAATCGTAACTAAACACGGCCACAAGGACCGTCACCCAGTACCCTGCTGACATATAAAAATTATAAACTAGAAAAGAGATATGTAAAATCATAACCAGAAAGCCCAACTTATATATATATATATATATACATACCAATGCCGACAAGGCCATACATGACTATTACACACACGACACCTTTCTACAAGTCTCTAAAGAGTACGTGATATCAAAAGGTCGGGATAGGGTCCCGCCATACCCATATATACATGCAAAAATATCGTACTAAGATTAGACCGACACTCCGAAACAAGGGGAGTGCTCCACTATCCGCTGAGTCAGCAATCTACTAATGTGGATCGTCGCCCTGTCTACGTGAACCTGCGAACATGAAACGCAGCGTCCCCCGACAAAAGGGACGTCAGTACGACTGATGTACCGAGTATGTCAGACATGAATAATAGCATAACAGGGATATAACAATAAACTGAAACAGAAATAGCTGACCTATAGTGAATGCCTCTGAGGGCCATAATATGCCTAAATGTCATGCACGATACAAATGCGGTATACATATATATGTTGGCCTCACAAGGGCATCTTCCTTCTTATAACAGCATATGTGGGCATCATATCATATCGGCCTCTGTGGGTATCATATCATATTGGCCTCTATGTGCATCTTCCTTTTCGTGATATCTGTACCAGCTGCAAGTGGTGTTGCGTATATAACGTCATTTCCTTTTCCCATCCCCTACATATATATAATGAGTACCATATAGTAGTGTATATAACACATGTGGGTCCAGGATAATACATGAATATAATGCAAATACATGAATGACAATAAAACATTCTGAGTTTATCTGAGTGACATAATATCCTTGTACCTTCGGCTAACATTGGGAATATTAACATCTTTCTCATGTACCTAAATAAGGATTTGGGAACATATTTAGACATGCTATTAACATAGGAATAAATAACAGGAACATCCTTAACTACTAAGAGTAGAACAGTTTATGGAACAATATTACATTTACGTTTCGTTACATGGAACATGTCAAAAGAAAGAAATGATTTGCCTTAACATACCTTCGTCGATCCGTTGATAATATAACCCAAGTAGTCTGTAGAGCACTACCCTTAAGCACGAATGAACCAACTCGAGAAAATGGAATTCAATATGACTTGGGGACTATTTTTTGCTAACATATCTCGGCTTGATTAAATACCCAATATACTGCTCATGTTTTGTTAACTGTTGTTGCCTATATTTTCCGTGAATTGCTACTTATGATAAGCAAAGGGGATGTATCTATGCATTTCCTTAAAATGAAACAGAATGTTGCATGTAAAGGTCTTAGGAGACTCTATTTAAAGAACCACGATTTCCCCCCCCCCCCTACCCCATGTTACTTGTTTTGGATTAAGGGTAAGGTAGAGAATGAATAACAAAGTCTAATTCTTTTGACACATTTTCTCTTGTCATGTGTCGATCAATGGCAACTTATGTGCTTAGTCATCATTGCCACTTAATGCCACCATGCTTAGCCTAATTAATGCCATGTGATAGCCTCCATCAACACCTATTCATTTAATCCTAATTAATACCACAATTAATCAATTACTCACATAATTAATTTATTGATCACAATTCACTTAAATCTTAACGACTTATAAAACATCCATATACTCAATGTCATAATTATGTGATATAGCACTAGTCCATAACATCTTTTGGGACACACCAAAATTATTTTTGGTCTCTGTTATCACACTTGTTACGTCCAAAATTATTTCGGGGTTTATCCTTTTATATACTAAGCTCTTCATTTGCATGCGTGAATATGACATAAATTTCCCCAAGCCTCGGGTCTTACTTGCATATGTCTAGATGCTCAAACCATCGCCCGAAGGTACAAGGTGTTACAATGTTGATAGTTAATGGTAAACGAATTGACATTATTAAAGTATGTGAATTTTACAATATATAAGATCAATGATTTTTTTTTCAAAATATATTACATAAGCCTTTGTAAATAGAGTAATTAGATATTCCCAATAGTGGAAGCTAGTAGATAACTGAGCGAACAATCAAGATACGTACAAGATGGTTCGTACAACATCGTTAATGATTTTTTTATATATAAATTTTATTAGTAAAAATAAGACCTCTTATTATGATTTGGCTTTAGGCCACCAATTTTGTTAAGTCGCCCCTGTCTGTGGGATTCCTAAGTACAAACAGTAACGTCTGAACTTAGTTGTAGTTTTTGAAATAATAATAGATCAACAGATCGACACCTGATAAGGACATGTTAACACTCAAAAGTGTTTAGCCGAATCAAGTGACAACCGAAGGAGGAAAATGATTCTAAATCGGTAACTGAGCGGAATCATAGTCGAATCCGTTAGTCCCTACCCTCAGCTGGAAAAACATCATCGGCTATTACAGTAGTCTGGCCGAGTCATAATTCCGAGGAACGGATGAGACCCACACATACTCGGGCGCCTCGAAGACCAAGTCAAAGGACCTTCTAGAAAAGGTAGCAATCAGCAACAGTCTCAAGTGAGTGCCACCGATCGTGCTAGGGGTTCACGCGAAAAATTCGGCACCACTTCCTCATAGTTGGCTGGTAGATTTCGTGGGTAGTTCGATAGCTAACATAGGGGGTCACGTTTATTCTTTTTGTACTTTAAATATAGGAATCAATTGTACATACAAGAACAACACAATCAATCAAAAAACTGATCCTTATTTATCTTCATTCTACCTTTACCGCTTTTATTTCACTCTAGCAGTATTTAGGCTTCTTACCACCTAGTTTACTCGTTCACCATCCTAACACTTTCTAGAGTAGTTAGGGAACCCATTGCCGGAAGTTAGAGTTCCGCTTCCGGCCCAAATCGCTTAGTTAAGGAATCAATTTGTCATTCGATTTCGTCAGCTGATAAAACGGCAAACACTTCGGACGGTAACAAATTTGGCACGCCAGTGGGACCATAGGTGAACTCATAGCAAAGTTTGATTCTCCAGGTCAGGATCATACTTGGCGTATGCGCCTAAGGTCTGGTAAGAAAATGAACGAAAAGTCCAGTCCACATCCTAAATAGAATTCTCTTGGAAGGAACAACGAGCCACCATCTTCTTCGGGTATGCCTACATCGGTTGATACCCTTCCACTTCCTCCATCAACCCAAGCTGTGGGTGAACCTAGTCAATCTAAGGGTCCAACTGTTAGGACCACGTCATTCATTAGACAACATATTGACTTGGGCATCCATGACATTATGTACCGAGTTTCCAAATAATTGGCTAACATTGTCAAGCCAATGGTGCATAATGAGGTTTAGCAGGCGAGAGAACTGGAAGTTAACCGACTGCATCCATGAGAAGGTTCAGCTAGTTATGTCATCCCTCTGACGAATGGCGTTATGCAACATGCAACTGTGACTTCAGGTGTTGTTTCTCAGCCGAATGTGTATCAGTCAGTACCTGCTCAGGTACAGCCGATACCACACCAAGAAGCACAAACCCAGTCACTTGGTAAACATCATACTATATGGTTGCCACCAAACACTGGGGGCAAGCTGTGCCACTCGACTAAGCGAATCTGCAGTATGGACGGATCAATATGGCTCGGAGACCAGTTTAGACATTCGAACACCTTGGTTTGATGCCCGTTACGCCGTACGCTTATGCCAACGGCCCTACGGTACAGGCGACCAATGTTGTCCAACCGAATTGGCAGCCGATGACCCCTGGTTATGACCCTGCTAGGCTATCTGGTGACGCTGTCTATAGCGAAGCACTATTCCAGCAGTCACAGTCGGTTCCAGTCGAGAATCGGCTGGGGACGCCACAACTGATGAACCCTGAAACTATTACAAATACCATAATGAGGTACTTTGGCATCCAACTGAAACCCTTGGACATGCCTGTTTACAGAAAACCCTACCCCGATTGGGTAGATCGGGTAGCACCACTGCCAAGAGGCTTCAAAAAGCCTGATTTCGCCACCTTCTCGGGTGATGTCAACAAATCTACCATTGAGCATATTGGCAGATTTACCACCAAATGTGACAAAGTTGGCCAGAACGAGTATCACATGCTGTAATTATTCCCCATTTCTCTAACCGGAACGACATTTGCATGGTACTCATCTTTGGCCCCCGACTCCATGCAGAGTTGGGCTGACATGGAGCATTATTTCCATGATAGATTTTATTGGCCCCAACCTCAAGTCACTATGAAGGATTTGACGAATCTCAGGTAACATATCGGCTACCGACTTTATTGAGAGATTCAGAAGGAAGGTTGGGAAATGCACTGTACACTTCCCTAAATCAGAATGCGCCCACATAATAATCAACAACATGCATCCACAGCTAAAGAAAAAATTAGTGGGACAATCTTGCTCTGACTTAAGCCAGTTAGCCGAGAAGGCTAGCCAAATAGAGCAGTTTATCCAGGAGAAGAAGAAGAGAAGAGACAACCGAAATCGAGGCTCCCATTTGGTATCCATTATTGAGGCAAATGAGTCTGACTTAAAGTCAGTTGATTGCACGGTAAATACAATGGTAGCCGAGATCATCAGGGGTAAAGTTCACTCCTGCCCAACCTTGAAAGCCATAAAACGAAAGAAGACGAGTTCATCCGATAACAGGGTCAGTTACTCGTTTGACATCACAAAGGCATATCAATTTTTTGATCATCTACTCAAAGATAAGCAAATTCGGCTGCTTGATGGTCATAGGATTCCGCCTATCGAGGAATTCAAAGATAAGAAGGACTGCAAGTGGCATAATTCATACAACCACTCTACTTCTAATTGTGTGGTCTTCAGAAAGGAGATCAAAGGGGCATCAAAGAGGGGAGGTTCAAGCTAGCCGACAAAAGTATGGCTGAAATGTCCATTGATACCGACCCCTTTCCCGCAGTACCAATATCTATGGTATATTTTGCTAAGCCTGATGAGTCAAGGGACACCAAATGGAGACAACCGATGAACGAGAACTTCAGGAACAAACCATGAGGTTCAGAAGGGTCTCTATCGGCGCCAGGCATAGACATGGAGGGCAAGTATGGATGCCAACCAACCAGCAGCCGATCATGCCTCGAATAAATAAAGAACAACTCCCTAAAACCAAACGGAGGGTGGTAGAGTTTAACGTAAATGAGGGTGTTTTTTCCTTACGTATCACGGTGAGAAATGAAGACCAGACGAGACCCTGAAGAATGATTAAACTATCTACCAACACAGAAGGGGGGAAATGGTTCATCAATCAGGCTTCTGAAAAGAAAGAGACACCACTGAGAGTCACAACCAAGACTCAGAAAAGAAGGATGCAACGGGCCAAGGCCTTGCGTAAGATGCAATAGACACTGCATCTAATTTCCAGCACCAAGGCAGTCGAAACTCATGAGATTCTTGAGTTTGCCGTAGCCGAGGCTATCGAGCGGACATTCGACTTATTTACTTCAGGGGCAATGTCGCCTGAAGGAGAGATGTCGGGTCAACCAGAGCTAGATGAACAACCTACCGATAACCCGACGGAGGAACCCCAGCAAGAGAACGTGGCCCCAGATGGACCTCTACTCGAGGTAATCCCACAGACTGTGCAGAGATTTCAGTCAGATGATTCCCAGCCGATCCTCATTTGTCTCTAGAAAATGGAAGATATGAGCGTCTGGTCAGCCGAATTGGATAAAGGGGGGGGGGACTTCATCCTTAATTTATTTAGCCAAGACTTGGTTGATGAGATCTGGGCAGACATTGAAATGGTCAGCCTAATCCCATGTGAGTTTTGGGCCAGCCGCTCCACGCTGAATAGCCTAGAATGTGATGTTTGCTTAAAAGACGTAGAATGGGAAACAATAGCCGATACCCCGACTGGGGACACTTTGAACACCGTATTTGGTGCACTTATAGAAGATATGGTTAAACACCTCAAACCCCTTTACGTCAAGGCTTACATTAACGAAAAAATTATTAGTCGGGTGTTTGTCGACAATGGGGTTGTGTTGAATGTGATGCTGCTGATTACCTTGAAGAATCTTATCTAAATAAAGGAGGATCTCATCCCAACTAACATAAAATGGCTAGCTTTATGGGAGAAGCCTTTGAAGCATTGGGGATTCTAGTAGCAGAAATCACTGTAGGTCTTAAGATGGCCAGGTCTGCCTTTTTTGTAATAGATGGCAAGTCGTCCTACACCATTCTGCTGGATAGGGACTGGATTCACACCAGCCGATGCCTTCCTTCTACCATGCATTAAAAGCTCATCTTTAGGGAAGAAGACAAGATAGAAATCATCCCAGCGGATGATAACCCGTTCCGACCAGGGGTTCAGAACGTAGAGATTGTCCTCTATTCACCCTATGTGGCTCCCATAGCCGTCATGGAGCAGTATGAAGAAGGATATTAGGAATCATATAATCTTACCTCACGAAGTTTTAAAATAAAATAATTAGCCGAACCACGGCTTACCTTGGAAGATTTAAATGATTAAGGAGAACCAAATCATACATGACCTGTGGCAGCGACTGACTGCTTTAAATTCTGAAGCAAGGATAGCCGAAGCATCACAAGTAGAGGACTACAACATAGAACCAACACTGGCAATCGATGACATTGAGTTGCCAATGGAACTTGAATCGCCCATAAGGAGGGCAACACATATTAGTGGTTTGGTGAATAAGGATGATAAACGAAGCATAACGGCTCTTCTATTGCAGTATAAGGACTGCTTCGCGTGGGATTATCACGAGATGCCTGGGCTGACACGAACTTTGATAGAGCACAGATTACCGATTAAAGAGAGTTTTACGCCTCATAAACAGCCGCCTAGAAGATATCACCCTCAGTTGATACCTCAAATTAAAGTCGAGATTGAATGATTACTGAAAGTCGGGTTTATCAGAACGGCTAGGTATGTAGAATGGTTGGAAAACATTGTGACAGTCAAGAAGAAGAATGGCAAGGTTTGGGTATGTATTGATTACATAAACCTAAATCTAACCACTCTCAAAGATGATTATGTCATGCCTATAGCCTATATGCTAGTCGATTCGGCGGCCGCAAATGGAGTGCTGACATTCATGGATGGATACTCCGACTATAATCAGATAGCAATAGCCGAGGATGATATTCACAAGACCACCTTTAGGTGTCTAGGAGCCTTGGGCATTTACGAGTGGGTAGTTATGCCGTTCGGTCTGAAGAATGCGGGTGCTACTTATCATAGGGCAATGAACACCATTTTCCATGATCTGATCGGCAAGACTATGGAAGTTTACATTGATGATGTGGTGGTGAAGTCTAAAGACTCCAACTATCATTTAGCCGATCTGGAACAAGCACTAAAACGAATGAGGATTCATAATCTTAAAATGAATCCAATCAAGTGCATGTTCGAAGTATCGACTGGCAACTTTCTTGGCTTCTTGGTACACAAGAAAGGTATTGAGATAGATCATAACAAAGCCCGGGCAGTAATGGAATCGGCACAACCCAGAACAAAGAAGGAGTTACAAAGTTTGTTAGGGAAGATCAATTTCCTAAGGAGGTTCATATCTAATTTGGCTGGCAAAATGAAGGCGTTCTCACCTTTGCTCATGCTTAAAGGGTCAGAAGAACTAGTATGGGGTCCAGAACAGCAAGAGGCATTCGACCAGATCAAAAAGGCCTTAGCAAGGCCTCCTGTGCTGGTGCCTCCCATGCTAGGGAAACCTCTGAAATTGTACATCTCGGCTGTAGATATGTCTATCGGCTGCCTGTTAGCACAAGATGCCGATGATGGAACTGAAAGGTCAGTTTACTAACTTAGACGAATGTTCAATGAAGTTGAAACTAGATATACTCCTATAGAGAAGTTTTGTTTGTCCTTATTCCATGTTTGTACAAAACTTGAACATTATTTAATGCCACATGTGGTTCACATTTTGTGCAAGATTGACATCGTCTGGTACTTATTGAATAGACATGTTTTGCAAGAATGACTAATGAAATGGGCAATCAAGCTCATGGTGTTTTCCCTCGAATACAGGCCACTTAGAGCTATCAAAGGTCAGACGGTAGCCGATTTCTTAGCAGACCACTATTGCGTAGATATGGAGGACTCATGCGCCCCCTCTACTGCATGTATGGACGTCATCCCTTGGACGCTGACTTTTGATGGGTCAAGAACCCAGAAGGGAGTCGGAGCCAGGATAACAATAACCGATCTTAGAGACGAAACGTGGAGGTTCTCTTATTGGTTAGATTCTGACTTGACAAATAACCAAGCTAAATATGATGCTCTCATCATAGGACTCAAATTCCTAGTCTCTATGAAAGAAAAGTACATCAAGATTCACGGAGACTCTCAGTTGGTTATCAAGCAGCTGACCGGGAAATATGACTGTAAGGATCTAAATTTATTGGCCCGTTATGAAATGGCTAGCAGGTTACTTAGTAGGTTTGTGTCATCTATGTTAAGTCATGTTCCTAGGGGCATGAATGTTGAGGCTAACGATTTGGCACAAGAAGCTTCTGGCTTTAGGAAGTCTCTACTCACTCTAGAGTATGACGAGCTGCCAGCCGAAGTGTTAGCCATGGATCAGATCGACTCATGGAGGCAGTTACTAATTGGCTACCTAAAAGATCCCTCCAGTTGTAAGGACCTCAAGGTTAAAAGAAGAGCCTTGAAATACGTGCTCATTGACAATGACCTCTATAAAAGGAACGTGAATGGAGTACTACTCAAGTGCATTGCCAAAGCAGAGGCCTTGAGGGTCATGGGAGAGGTCCATGAAGGAGTATGTGGATCACACAGAACGGGGTCGGTGATGAAGTGGCTAATCTACTGCCACAGCTATTATTGGCCTACTATCACAACTGACTGCTTCCAGTACGCAAAAGGATGCAGAGAATGTCAGAAACATGGACCAATCCAACGGGTACCAGCCGAGTTGCTGCACTCAGTCGTAAAACCTTGGCCCTTCAGATGATGGGCTATGGACCTCATCGGCAAGATTCACCCACAATTGGCTAAAGGCCACATTTTCATTATCGTGGCTACCGATTACTTCACTAAATGGGTGGAGGCTCAGCCGATGAAGAGGGTCAATCAGACAGATGTCATTCAGTTTATCCAATACCAGATCATATACCGATATGGTATTCCTAAGATGATTACCACCGATCAAGGGACGATGTTCACTGGTTCTAAGGTGGCAGCCTTTGCTGAGAAGTTCGGTATCAAGAAGATCACATCTTCGCCTTATTACGCACAGGTGAATGGGCAAGCCGAGGCAGCCAACAAACTTATTGTGAACACAATTAGTAAGAACGTGGAGGATAAACCAAGAATGTGGCATCTCACTCTAGATGAAGCCGTTTGGGCGATCATGAATTCTAAATCTACAGCTACTGGGACGACACCTTATCAGCTAACCTATGGCCAAGATGCAATATTGCCATTGGAAATTAACGTCAAATCCTTTCGGGTGGACAAGCAGAACTCTCTAAGTTTAGATGAGTATCAATATGTTATGCTAATAGAGTTAGACCAGCTAGATGAAGATCGACTGATGGCCCTAGAGAAAATCAAAGCCGGTAAATGTAAAATGGCTAAAGCATACAACAAATATGTTAAGCCTAAGAGGTTTGTCGAAGGAGACTTAGTTTGGAAAACCGTTTTGCCGATTGGGATGAAAGATCGTAAATTCGGCAAATGGTCACCAAACTGGGAAGGACCTTTCGTAGTAAGCCAACGGATCGCCGGCAACGCATATCGACTAATAAACATGCAAGATGAAGAAATGAATAAGAATGTAAACGACAAGTATCTAAAAAGTGCTATCCTTCGATTTGGGGCATGCATGAATAAGCGATAGCCACATACCGGCTGCCTAGTCGCACAAAATAAGCTAATTCCCACCGACGGGAGACGTATGGCTAAATGACAGCCACAGACCGACTGCTCGGTCACAAAATACAGAGAAAGCCATTTCTTTCACACGCATGTGTCGTAAGGTTGGTCGCACTACTCAGGCGAAGAAACGCCATCCTAAGTGGTCAAAGACAACGACCCATTAAACCTGCGAAATTTATTCTAAATTTGTTCAAGAATGCTGAGAGCAATGCTGAAGATAAAAGGTGGATATGGATTCCCACATCCAAGTAAACCAAGCACAAAAATAGAGGCGCCGCACATACCCGAGCCCAGCGTTACAACGGAAATCAAATTCCAACAGTGCGACGACATCAAAAGGACCCATGCGCCTCCATTCGGCTTCTGTGACCAACTTCACTAGTTCCAACCAACCCGAATGATGAGTGACCTTAGTCGGCCAAGTACGAAGGTTAGCCGAACAGCAGCCACCGGTGAACCAGTCACAAATAGAAAGAAAGTCATGGTTTATCGGGATAAGGTACTGAAACAAGAGAGAATCACCTTATTCCGGTCCACCATACGGAGTCAGAACCAGTTGTTCATTAATGAAGGCCAAGGCAGGGGTCAAGTCATTATCGGCTAGAATAATTTTTCCTGATCTTCGAGATGAAAAAGATGAAGCCATGGTTTCCGACTAAGGAAAGGGTCAAAGATTAGGTGAGAAACCTATGGGGGGATATCTTTCCTTAAATAACCTTCAGAGGCGCGGCTGAGATTAATTTATTATTTCAAAAGCACGGCAAAAAATCATCAGAGCCAATTCGTGATATTGGAAGACGCCTCGATTAAAGGGGGAACACATTTCAAGAAGTGATCATCATTGCATGCACTGGAGGTGATACGATTGAAGTGACATGCGCGACTGTCAGACTGAAACGACGGCTACTTTTAGAATACATCAACTCGACAACTGCACTCAAGTTAATGTATGGGGCAATTGTTAACACTTAAAAGTGTTTAGCCGAATCAAGTGACAGCCGAAGGAGGAAAAAGATTCTAAATTGGTAACTGAGCGGAATCATAGCCGAATCTGTTAGTCCCTACCCTTAGCTAGAAAAGCATCATCGGCTATTACAATAGTCTGGACGAGTCATAATTTCGAGGAACGACTGAGACCCACACATACTCGGGCACCTCGAAGACCAAGGCAAAGGACCTTCTAGAAAATGTAGCAACCAACAACAACTTGAAGGGAGTGCCGCCGATCGTGCTAGGGGTCCAAGTGAAAAATTCAGCACCACCTCCTCATAGTTGGCTAGTGGATTTCGTAGGTTGTAAGATGGCTAACGTAGGGGGTCACGTTTATTCTTTTTGTACTATAAATATAGGAATCAATTGTACATACGAGAACAACACAATCAATCAAAAAATTGATCATTATTTATCTTCATTCTACCTTTACCACTTTTATTGCACTCTAGTTGTATTTATGCTTCTTACCACCTAGTTTACTCGCTCACCATCCTAACGCTTTCTGGAGTAGTTGGGGAACACATTGCCGGAAGTTAGAGTTCCGCTTCCGGCCCAAATCGCTTAGTTAAGGAATCTATTTATCATCCGATTTCGTCAGCCGATAAAACGGCAAACACTTCGGACAGTAACAGGACCATTTGTAAACACAACTAGGAAAATGAGAGCGATCGTCAAACGAATTGTTTGTTGCAATTTTTAGCAAATACATATAAGAGTTTGTAATCTTTTCACTGTTCACAGATGGATGTAGCTTTTCGATAATATATATAGATTAATAGGGAAACTCAATCCACAAAGCATCCCACACTAGCATGATCATCGCACCCTAAGGGGTATAATGTAGACAACCTAACCTAATTGCAAGTATCAGTGACTGCTTCAACGACTCGTACTTGTTACAGAGAGACAACTTTTACGGTTGCTCCAAGACTCCCTTCCATTATTATAAAAAAAATATACATTAATAATTGATACTCTGTATTTGGTGATTTAAATATATAATGTAGTACGTACTACATTTGGTTCATATACAACTATCGGTGTTTTTTACGTTTTTCGCACTCTTCGGTTAAGAAAACATTTACTAATAGCTTTACTCATGACTGGATATTTGTCTGAATTTTTATTTATCTCCTTAAATATCTCAAGTAACCACTAAGTGAAATATAAGTAAATTTGAAAAAAGAGTTTTAGGAAATACTGGAGTATCTTTTATTTTCAATACATCAAATAGTTTTAGTAAAACAAATTGAATTTATTAAAACAATGGTCCAATAGTGAAAATCAGTTGGAGGATTAGATCTGAGTAGGAGTGGCCAGTGGCCGGGATCGGGTCAGTTGGGTTGGGACCAGCGGGATCGGGTCGGGGCGGGACAGGGGGAGGGGCGGGATTGGGTCGGGTCAGGCATGATCGGGTCGGGTCAGGCAGGCGGGATTCGCCGCCGTTCCGTTCTGTTTCCGATCCCGTCGGAATCAAGTCGGGGCGGGATCGGGATCGGGGCATTTTTTTTACACTTAATTTAAAAAATAACATATATAAAAAAACTCAATAATTAAATAAGATAGTGTAATAAAAACATCCCAATACTGTTTTGTGCCTCTTATATTATTTAATAGACGTATGATTTTTTTTGTAATACAAATACAATTGTCAAAATTGCAACTTTGTGGTGTTGTTCAAAAGTTGCAAATTACATAGTAAAATTGTAATTAAAAAAATTACATTTTGAAAAAAAACTATTCTAGTTTCTTGATAATTTTCCGTGGTTCTTCAGTTGGAATTAGTATTTGTTGGTCAAATTGCTCCACGTCGCTTCCACCACCTTCAGATAAGATTTCGTTGTAGTTTTCGTCTTCTTCTTCATTGATCTCCGGTTAACCGCACCTTCTCCGCTCGTATCCAATCTCTGAATAATACTACAATCTCCAAGTTGTCTCCGACTAATGAGTGTCTGTGTTCTCCTATTTGATATCTGCTGGCAGAAAAAGCATTTTCACATGCCGTTGATGAAATTTGAATGTTCAAAACATCTCGGGCCATCATTGAAAGTGTCGGAAAGGTCTTCTCATTTCCCCTCCAGTATTTCAACAAGTCTTCACGTCCTTCTTCATTGAGAACTGCTTGGTACGGTTACGGTACAGAACCCTGCAAAACAAAAATATCAAACTCGCTAATTTTGTTAGTAGCGGTACGACCACACATCCTATTTCTGAGGTTTTCAATACTAGCCGCAGAAACAACATGTCTTCTGTTAGGTTGTGTTGAAGAAGAAGATGATATGGAAGTCGATAGGTTGCTAGCACTTTCTTGTTGGTAAAACATATATACTTTTTTGCATTCGTCTTCTACATGGAGTTAAATTATTTTTTTAAATTGTAATAGCATCATTGTTAGAAGACGCGTTATCTAATGTAATAGTCATAATTTTATCAGTTATTCCATAATAATTGCACATTTGATAAATATTTTCTGCAATAAAAGTACCAGTGTGCCTATCATCTATATATCTATACGCTAAGATACGTTTTTGCGTAGCCCATTTATAATCTATCTAATGACAGGTTACCGTTAAATAATCATGATCGTTAGTACTACGGCCTATATCAGAAGTGATAGTCACTTTGCCATTAAAATGATATAATGAATAACGTAAATAATGTTGATATTCATGTGCAAATTTAAATACATCTCTCTTAACAGTTGATCTAGGAAAACCGTTAAAAGCAGGATTATACATATCTCTAATGTAATGAAGAAAACCGGGAGATGAAGGAAATGAAAAAGGCAAACCCTCCACATCAACTAATTTTGATATTGCTTCCCTATCTCTATGTTTATTGTAATTATGGCCTACAATTCCCCCCGTCGTGGGGTTAATTTGACCCTGTAATTGGTCCGGGACAATATGTGAACCTTATCCCGATGGAGCGGGCGTTTGCGCACCCGATTTTGAAGCTTGTTACATGTCTCATTAAATCCCCCGTCCACCGTGACCTTTTACAATTTTAAATTTTAAAACATCTTTACAAATTTTATATCTAGCTACTTGATTCTCTACGTCCCTATCAAAAAATGTCCATGCATCTGATTTTAATGATCGTTTTGCTGGACCTCGTCTCATACTAGGGGAAATATGAGGCATTTCAGTTGAAGGTGCACTAGTGGGTGTGTTGTCATCTACATTAGTGGGTGTGTTGTCATCTACATTAGTGGGTGTATCATCTAGATTATCGTCTAAATCTAATGGTATTGTAGGAAAATGTTCAGTATCAACAAAATCATCCTGTGTAGAAATAGGATTCTGTCTAGAAATAGGATGACTAGAAGAAGTACCCTTGCTCTTGTTGCCCCTACTAGAAGAAGACTGACCCCTACCCGTAAGCATACGTTTAAATTCTTCCATTATAAATTTATAATTATACTAATAAATAATTAAAGTAAATGAAATTAAGTACGCTAAATAAAATAAACAGACAATAATAATTTAATGAAGGAACAAATGTACCAAACGCCGACGTGTAATCGAGAAGTTGAAAATTGAAACTTTGCTCGATGGAAGATCCTCAAGCTAGTTGCCAATTTCACTCCCAAATGAATAAATAAAATTCAACATTTAGTAGACAATGTAGACTTGTAGAGAGATAGATTGAGTGAATAGAGAGATTGTAGGAAGATCTGTGAGAAAGATGAAGAGAAAATGAGGTATTTATAGTTAAAAAATTGGGTTAAAGTGTAAATATAATAACTTATGAGTTAAAAATAAATATTAAGGGGATAGAGGGGGTTGGGAGAGGGGGAGGCCAAAAATGGCCGTTGCACAACGGTCAAAATGTAAAATGGTCGTTGATGTAACGAATTTGTGCAAATGGAGGGTTGCGGGCCGGGCGAACCGGATCGGGACGAGACCATGTCCCGTTCCGGTTCGAGTCCCAATATCGCATTTTTTTTAAAAAAAGTCGAATTCGAAACGGGACCAGGATGATGTCGGGGCGGGACCGAGTCGACCCATTCCACTGACCAGCCATAGATCTGAGTCACTATCAGTATCGTATGGTGAAAGGGACATTTGAACAAGGTAATGACATGGCACACATACACGCGCCTCTAAAAAGTGATGAAAAAAGCATACCACCCTCGTGACTCTTAAGACATTAGTAGTTAGATTGGTGTGTTTGACTCTTTGTGACCACTAATACACGTTATATTTAATTTAACGGCTAATTGATCTTGCGGTCCATTACAAAAAAAATTCAAGATATTTTTGTTTTTAGATATAAGAAATTTAAAAATAAAATATAAGAAATAGTTGTAAATAATAATTTTCTATTAAAATGGTAAGAAGTATATTAAACCATTTTGCATGCACTTGTTAATTTGAGTATAGATTTAATGAGGTACATGCATGGTTTAAGTTCTGTCTAGAGTATAGCTAGTTTTGTACAAACTTCACTTATTTTATTGCCTTTTTTGGGAACTTGCTTGATATTTTTATTATCCCAATCGGAATTGATATGATTTCCTTTAATAGTTTTTCATAGTTGTAGAACTCCTTCCTCCAAGGAGGAAATGATTGTATCTCTTCGGTTCTTCCAGAAGAATTTTTCCAATATCTTGGTTTATGAGGTGGCGCGTACACCTATTAACAAGAGCTTCATTTTTTTTAAAAAAAAAAACTAAATTTTTACACATAAATACTTATTCGCATTTGATGTTTACATTAAATTGAATAAAATTATTATTATTATAATTAAGTGATTTAATAAGATGATGCATATTACTTAATCATAATTATGTGTTAAAGGGCTATGTACAGACCCCGATGTGTGGGTAATTCTTTTTCCAATTTTACTTATCAGTCGCTATTTGGTGTAACGGTAACGGCAACGGCAAGAAGAGGAAAAGTTATTGATCTTAGGTAAATTCTAATTTGACAATTTTAGTAAATAAGAAATATAATTCCCTAAATATACACACAATATGGTTCTCTTGTGGGAAAAAATAAATGTAATATGATTCTTTTCTAAGAGGAGAAAATCTTTTAGCTACCACCACTTAGGTTGGAAAGTGCAAAAGATATTTTTAAGTTAATTAGTAGAATTACCATTAATTTGAGACGTAGCTCCTTAGAAGTACTGTAAAATCAACTCGATTACGTACGCTGATTGTTCGTCCACTTCAAACGCTCAAAACAGACCATTTTTCGTGTGAAATGACAGGGATTGGTTTGGTTACTTAGGGAATCCCAAGCAAAGCAGCTTAGAATTTTGACTTTAAAAAATTATCTGATTCCAGATATTCCTAAACAAACCGAAAACCATTTATTGTGCTACTCAAATTTTGAAATAAGATCTTTTATGACTGTAACAAATTCATACTTATTTCATAAAAAGTAAATAATAAGGAAATGGAATCTCAGAGTATTTTTTGGAAATTAGATATTCAAACCAAAACACTTTTGAGTCATGATTTTGTCACATTGCATGCTTGCATACTTTATTATTTATGATTATTGTATCCTCTTAAAATACCATGATCGAGTTAGAAGGGCCATCATATCTTTTCCTCCCTAAGTCACTGTCCCCTCAACAGAAAAAGAAATCTTGAAAACAAACAAAAAATGATATAAAAAGGAAGAAACATTACTGATCTTGACCCCACTAAGCTTAACAATTGACATGGATGATGCAAACTATAAAATTAGAAAACAAACTTACTCATATATGATATTTACTATAAATCAAATTAGTTAATCATGACTAAGTCACATATGGAGTAAAATTATAAATTAGTTAATCAATAAATGATAGAGAGCATACAAAAAGTACATCATATATTTATTGACCTGGTGTAAATAGTGGATGCAAATATTATTTTTTTCATTGTGTTATGATTAATCATATCTGAAATATTCTTTCAACACTGTTTATGGTAGTTAATAACAAATTCAAAATTAAAGTCCATTAAGTGAATCTGAATTCTTGAAAAATATTATAATTACATGAAAAAATATTGTCAATTACTTTAACGTCATTAGATAAAATTACTGTTAATATAAATGTCATAGCACGTCTAATCATAGCCAATAATTTTCTTTAGATTTTGAACTTCTTTTTAAGTTTTCTTATATCATTAGGAAAAGAAAGGGAAATAATTTTGTAAAGATTGAAGTATTGAACAATGAGGCGGGCCCAACACTCCATATCCAAATTACAAACAATAACGTATTCAGTGAAATCTCACAATATGGGATTTAGGAGGATAGAGTAGAGTTCACGCAGACCTTACCTCTACCTTGGTAGGTAGAACGGCTGCTTCCGAGAGACCTTCGACTCAAGAACTCGATATCCAAATTAAGGGCGTAAAAACATTTGAGAAAAAATAACAAAACTGGTCCATTACATTTGATGGAATATTTACAATAGTCCCTCACGTATGAACTGAACAATTTTAGTACACTAAGATTGCTAAAAGTTAATCCAACAAATATTTATCAAATTCTATTAGATTTGACGGGAACTTCCAAAAAAAATTTGTGGGAATTCACATTTAGAGGTATATTTTTTATAGTTTGTGCTATTTTTCATTTATCCTATAGAGCATGGTGCAATTTTTTGAAGTGTAATTTTTGTCTTATTATTTTTATATAATTTTAATGTGTAATGTATTTTTTGTGTTGCATATTAGTTTTTGTCTTGCATATTTTGTGGGAAGAAATCACTACTGCTTGCATTAGGATAAGTTGACTCTATCACACCCCTTAAGGTGCGTGCTAATTCAATTTAATCGCCTTGGTTTTTTCAAGTCATAATTTTTTTTTTTTGATATAGGAACAAAATAGATTCTCATTTCTGGACCTTGTTAACGCAGGATGCTTTGTGTACCGAGTTATCCTTTTAATTTTAGAATTTGATGGGATTATACTGAGTATATTATTATTATTATTATTATTATTATTATTATTATTCTATGATATGGTGAGATATTCTTAGTATTAATGATTAAATCTTTTTTTTCATTGTTATTATCAAATTTAACGAACATAATTTATTAAATATTCAAGAAGACTAGAAATATTATCTTTTCACAAATTTAGAAGATCAACCTTATTCAATAAATACTAAGATTATTTTAAATATACCCTCAAATATGAGGGACCATTTTTATCATTTCCTGTGGGAAAACTTCGATAGATACACAGACAGAGAAGCCTCTTTCGTCTTTCCTAGCTCCGGACATTTTCCCTTCAATTTATTAGCGGAATTAACGGCGGTTTTTTTGCGGTGATGCCACTGGTGGTTCCGGCGACATGACATAAGTCCATATAGCGTTGCCGATCCAGGGTTCCACCTGAGGAGAGTTACCTCAGTCCCCCGCCTTTCTATCCTTCTTAATAAATAAATTCTTTCCTTCTTCAATCTCTGCGTCCTACAGCTTGCTTTCAACCATTTCATCTTCTTTGTCACTCTTTTTTCAGGTTTTCTCATACCCTTTTCTCTGTTTAATACATTTCTGTTTTCTTTTGGTTTTCTGGATGCATTTCATATTTTTCTTCTTCTTATTCTCTTCTTGTCTTCCCTAGTTGCATGTTGGCTCTGCTACGGGATCGCACATTTTAAATTTGTTTTACTTTTTTGTTTCCTTGGGTATTATTACTTTGCCTTTGTAAAGAAACTCACATTTGAATTTTTTTGTGGAATCTCAGAATTACGATTTTGAGGGCTAAAGTTTTGATTTTGAAATGTGGGGTGTGCTAGAAATGTTATAAAGTTAAGTTCACATTTTTGCTAGGTTACTTACCTGTTCCTACATTCTTGCATATCTTCTTTATTCTCCCTCACAAAAACATTAATTTTTGATGAAAATATTAGAGGATAAACCTCATATCTAGTTTTAGATGATTTCTAGTTTGTCTTAAAAGACATCAAAGGCAGTACCTTCCCAGATCCTATTTTGTGGGATTATACTGCGTATGTTGTTGTTGTTGTCTTAAAAGACATAATTTTGGATTGGAATTAAAATGGTCCGAGTAGAGCAGAATATTTACAACCTAAAGGAAAAAATCATATGGTAGAACCAGAAAGTTTGAAATTGAGACTTAGTTAATTGATTGATGTTGTGGTTAAAAGGTGAAAATATTTACCCTTCCAACAATGTTCGAAAAGTTCTTTGTTTTATTGTTCTAATTGCTTTACCGTTCCATTTTGAAGGAAAGGTAGAGTTGATGTGATTGATAGAAATGTCTTTTAAGAGCATTGTTCGTGAGCTGAGGGAGATGAAAGATGGGATAGGTAATATATCGAGGAGGGGAGGAGAAAGAAAGCATTGGAGCAACAGAACCCGGTCACATATAGTACCTGATGTGGCCCTTTCTGATCCCCCCATTAAACAAGGGCAATGGGCAAATTTACCACCAGAACTTCTTTTAGATATCATCCATAGGGTTGAAGAGAGCGAGGCATCATGGCCTGCTCGTTCTGTCATTGTCTTTTGTGCATCTGTTTGCAAATCATGGAGGGAAATTACCAAGGAGATAGTTAAGACTCCTGAGGAATGTGGTAGGCTTACCTTCCCCATTTCACTCAAGCAGGTAATCTCCTTAATCCGTTTTAGTTTCCTTATTGTTGCTATTGCTATTGCTGATGTTGATTTAAACTTAGAGAGATCTTTTATGTTTCCATGTTTAAACCAGCCTGGTCCCCGTGAATCCCCAATCCAGTGCTTTATTAAACGGGACAGAGCTAATTCAGTTTTTCGCCTCTACTTTGGCATGACTCCATGTAAGTAGTATTTTCTGCCTATCCTAAACTTTTCTTTTTTTTATACTTGAAAGGAGAACTTACACTTGGGCTGATGTATAATGTCTGACATTCAAGTTAGTACACCATATCGGAAATGAAAAACCTTTTAAAACTTTTACTACTAATGTTTGTGGTCTATGGTTTTCATCAGAAATTCTTCCTAGTCAATGGAAAATGCATAACTGATATTTTACTTCATAACAGCTGAGGATGAGAGGGATAAACTATTGTTGGCCGCCAAAAAGATCAGAAGGGCAACAAGCACAGACTTTGTGATATCATTAGTTACATATGATTTTTCTCGGGCTAGCAAGACATATGCTGGCAAACTGAGGCAAGTTCTATCAGATTTCCAATTATATTTCTTCACTCACTCCACCCTTGAAAATAGCCGGAAGCAAAGAAAAAGCTTCTACTTCCCTTGATTTTACTTAATAATGTTTGAAAATGATTTGACCAGGTCTAACTTTCTTGGGACCAAGTTTTCCATATATGATAGCCAACCTCCAAGTGATGCAGCCATTCAACAACCTGGTCGACTCAGTCGGAGATTTCATGAAAAACAAGTTTCTCCAAGAGTACCTGCGTGCAACTACAGAGTAGCTACCATTTCCTATGAACTCAATGTTCTTCGTACAAGAGGACCTAGGAGAATGCATTGTGTCATGCACTCTATCCCTTTGTCTTCAATCCAGGAGGGAGGCACTGCTCCAACGCCTAAATCATTCCCACAATCTTTTGATGACAAGTCATTTTCTGCACCACTCTCAAAAGCAAAGAAGTCAGCTACGGATATCAGCTCGTCTGGCTTTTCAAGATCAGCAGTGACAGTGACTTCTCAAGAGCCGCTTGTGCTAAAAAACAAGGCTCCTAGGTGGCATGAACAATTGCAGTGCTGGTGCTTAAATTTTAAAGGCCGTGTTACAGTGGCTTCGGTGAAAAATTTTCAGCTAGTGGCAGCAGTTGATCCGTCTCACAATGTGCCAGTCGCAGAACAAGAAAGAGTAATTTTACAGTTCGGCAAAATTGGAAAAGACATCTTCACCATGGACTACCGCTACCCACTTTCTGCTTTCCAAGCTTTTGCAATCTGCTTGAGCAGCTTTGACACGAAACCAGCCTGTGAATGATTTCATGCAGATCCCAAATCATGTAAAACTCCCTTTCTTCTCTTTTTGGTTGCTTCATAATGTTCCAAATTCATGTTCAATCTCTGAGAAAAGTTCTCAATGCACGGCCCTTTTATATAAATGAGAATATGAGTTGTTCCCTGTGCAGTTTCTCCAATAGTATTCTCATGTTTACTGTTTCCTTGAACTAATATTATCCTTAAGCTTTTAAAGTTATCATTCAGCTTTTTGCCACGTAAATTGAGAAAATATCGTTGATCTGTAGATCCACTTTCACGCGCAGAAGTGATTATGACCTATACAACCCCCTTCCAATATTTTTCATGCGCGTAAGTTCTCAGTCTAGACCTTTCCAAGTTGCATTTGTGTTTGTTTTCATTAGTTCAATGACGAGTCCTGGTCATCATAATTAATTGGCCTGTTCCTACCATTCGATTGGCAACTGTATTCTCCGGTTAGGTACTAGAACGATGGTGGAGAAGTTGACAGATTATTCACCTAGTTTATTAGGGTCAATCCCTCGAATTGAACTATTTTGAGAGCATATCCCACAATTTACAACTATGTTTTCCTAGGCTGTGAAGCTATACGCCAAATATATCGTTAACTTATTGTTCTATTCTGTAAGACTCTTTCTTTGGAAGTCTAATTCTTGTTGATTAAGCTATCCCACTATTCTTGTTGGAAGTCTAATCCCTTAGACCTGCCGGAAGGGGTGATCATATATTCCAAAGATGCATTGGAATTTCAGGTTGTTTGTGGTGTATTGGTATCTGGTTGAAGCTGATATTTTGGACCACTTCCAGCTAGATACATAGAGAGTTGGGTGACTTTGTCCCAAAGCTCTATTACAAAAAAAATTTTGGCAACACGTAAACACATGCTCTTTGTTTTGTGATGATCTCGAAGTCATTTCTTCTTTTTTTTTCACCATCTCGAAGTTCTTTGACAATAGACATCTACACCAGCAAATATATTCGGAACTTACACAATTTCTTGAATCATGTGAAAGTTACTATGTCAAGGGAGAGAATTTACACAACTTACCAGGCTATTATGGCCATTTAAATCTGCAATTTTATTTCTAAGTGCATATAAATAGCTTGTGGCCACCTTGTTTGAGCAACTACCATTATAGATCCGGAAACTAATTATGACAAAAGTATGGTGAAAACAAATATGTTTATATACAAGTTTTTCTTAGGAAGTTTTCTTATATCCTTATTTAAAAAAAAAAAAGTAAATTGCCACAAAACTGTTTTTAAAGGTAAAAAACAGATTTTTGAAGCAAATATTTCTTTAAAGAACAAAAGAAATAAACACAAGCAAATTTCACATGTTATGTTGTGTGTGAATTATGCATTGAGGTTTCCTCTTTTTTCTGCCTTCCCAGGCAATAAGCTTACTTTTCTATAAGTAAGAGCCAAAACAAAAGGGAAATACAAACAACTATAGCAACTTTAACCTAGAAAACCCCAATTATTTCGTCCATTTCCAGAACTAACTCGCTCGTCAAATTGAACAAAAAAATAAAACATGACACATATGTAATGTGCATGCTATGTCAAAGTTGGAGTTGGAATAAGAGAAAAGTACAATGGCGGACCTATTTTTGAAGGTTGCTACTTCAAATGCGTTTCTTTATGCCTAGTTATATTTCTTCTTAATGTTTTTTTTTCCTGTTTGTGTTTACTAATATTCAAATGCATAAATCCACACCTAATGCTCGGACCAAGCCTTTCTTCAAACCCCACACCATACCATTTGCCTAACATCCATCATATCCGCCCATAGATATGTTTCTTCAACTATTAGGGAAAATCTAGTAGAATCAATTAATCTAATATAATATCTCAAATGAGCACTCAAATTAAGGATAGTTTTCTTAGAAAGTCACTTTTTTTTTATAACTCAATTACAAAGTCACCCAGCCAATTTAAATAATTTTGTCATTAAATTTCTCTGACATGAAATTTTATTTTAAGCCAAGTCTTGTATATATCCAAACTTTTGTCCCCTTTTTTCTCTTCTCAGAAACCCCCAAAAAACAAATTTACTTTGATATTTGTAAGTCTATAATTGGTGTGATATGTTCGCAAATCTTATTGATCATGATGGCGTCAAATTATAAAACAATAGGAAACCATGCCAAGTCAAAAACTGGCCATAATGCTTTTGTTTATTTAGCATAAATTACTTACCCAAGAATCTGTAGGATTTTGTTGGGTTCAAAACACATAAGTAAGACACAACGAAAGTTTAAAATTTTGTTCTTACTTACCCCAAAACCTGTAACGTAAAACTAGAACACTTACAGGTTATAAAATTTGGAGTCTTTACTTAGGGATTACACACGACTGTCCCTTCGATTGCAAGCACTATGCTATGGTGTATTCCTCTGTCAAGAAAGCCAGGAAATTTCAGCAGAGGTTTGAGAGAGTTTTATCCTAGACTCTAAGTCTAGAATTGTTTATGAGAATTAGTGTAATTCTTGTGTGTTAATAACTATGGTTTAGTGCTGTATTTATAGTTGTTATTAGGTTAGAAAATGTTTTAGGGTTGGGCTTAAACCTGGCCCAAAACCCGAGATGCAGTGGGCCAGCCCGACTGGGCTCACTGCCGGGTCGGTGCAGCCTAGCAGGCACCGTGGCGCCCTACGTAAAATCCGTTTCCGTTTTCATCTAATATATATATATATTCAACACATTAAATCCAAAATTCAATTTTGATTTAATTAAATAATTTCCATCTAATAGAAATTATCCCATAGTTATTATCAATTTAAATATCTCGGTTCCAAATTGAATATTTTAATATTCTTTCAATACACCCTTAGATCGAAAAGACAATCGACATAGTGTGACCCTATAGACCTTCACATATAGACAATAATCCAATTAAGGTCCATACGGAACTACTAGACTGCGTCGTATGACGAACTCAATATGTGAAGTACGTTTACATGAATCCAGCAAACATAACCTTTACGTGAGATGATAAATTTATTTCATTCGCGACACACTCGATCAAGCTTAAGATTTGCCATGTGTCTATCCAAATGGGTTGATCACTTTATCTCATCTATATTAGTCGACAACTAGACCATATTCTAAATATGTCTCTTGCATTGACCAATGATTTGGTCGACCTAATATCATTGAGAAGCTGAGTGTTCTCTCGAATATACATTCGAGGAATGAATACTAATCTTGGCTCAACCGCCACCTTTAATCCACATCGTAATGTACCCAATATAAGCTGTATCTCAACTTATTAGGCATTTGAGCTTAGGACATGATCAAAGTATATTACTTTGTAGACAAGGTGCGCATTGACCTCAAGTCTAAGGACTTCTATCTCCCACACGCTGATCATACTTTAGACAAGTATAACAAATAGTATATCAGTAGGGTATACCAATACTTTCCAAAAGTATTCATGTGTCCATCACTAGTAACCATTACTAGTAGCAAGTGAGACATACTACATTCTCTAAGAATGTGATGCAGAGCACATGTCGACTTATAACATATCATCGATATCTCATTCTCGATGATCATTAGTCGAGGCTATTTTAGAGTTACGCTCTATCATCAATATCGCATTCTATTAATGACAACATAAGCTCAAGGGATGCACATTAATGAATATTTACAAACAATCAAATAACAATTCAATAATCGCAAATGTCATAAATATTAATCTTATTAATAATACGAATGTGTTCAAGTACATTTGTTCCTAATAATGATTGTCTCTAGGACATACATACTTTTAGGATCTCCTTTTTTCAATCTTTCCCAAAATTGGCTATATCATAAGTCAAGCTTGACGCGTTATGGACATAGTCTAAGGATAACAGTAGCATATTTCTAGGATTCAACGACCTCTTCTAGTATAAATTACGAACAAAGTAATAGAAGGAAAAGATGATGTTTTAGTATTCTATACAAAGGAGCAAATGTCTGTATCTTTAAAACCAGGTACATAACAGTTTAGCTGTGCCTATGGTGCTCAATTGCAATTTTGGAGAGTGAGATCTCATTGAAAAGTTATCGTATTTGTACAAACAAATAAAAATACTATACACCTGAATATGCCCTGTGAAATGTTAAAAATCATTTAAATACAAACAAAAACTAGATACAACAATAATTAGACCTTCTATTCCAAGCATTCTCGGCTACGGCATGAATCCTTACTGTCTATGCTGCTCCATTTAACTAACAAAAACTAGACGAACCTGTGAAATTTTACACATCCTACCATGCAAAAATGTATCTTACTATCTACAACAAACAGTGCAAGAAGGCCAACAGCCATATTCGACACTACTGAACTGGGAAAATCAGCCAAGTGGCATCTTCAAACTGCTTCATTCTTTGATATCAGTTGCCAAAAGAGGTCAAATCAGACTGCATTGCTTCTATTTTATCCTTTTGGTAGCAGGGGAACTGCGTTTTGAGAAAAATTTCCCAAAAAATCCTGTTGC
Source organism: Anisodus acutangulus (assembly GCA_029783415.1). Taxonomy (NCBI): domain Eukaryota; kingdom Viridiplantae; phylum Streptophyta; class Magnoliopsida; order Solanales; family Solanaceae; genus Anisodus; species Anisodus acutangulus. The sequence goes on along the minus strand of CM056491.1, from coordinate 11,738,939 downwards.
TTTGGAACAAGATTTCTGCTGAGTAAAGTCAATGGTAGGGGTTTTAGGAATCTCAACATCCGATTCATAAGATTTTCCAATATCACTAAATTCCCCCTTCAGCAGTCTCAGCAGCTCCAAAGCCATTGCCTTTGCTTTGTTGTTTCCATTAATAGATACAGAGACAAGTTCCGGGATGACACCTTCATCCATTACCAGTTGACAATATTGAAACCGTTGAGAGCATAAAGAAAGAAGAAAATCCACTGCATGCTCCTGGTCCTTGCGACTCTCACGCTCCAGCAGTTTCACAACTGATGCAATGCATCCATCAGTTTCAGCTATAGCAATTCTAGCATCTTCTTTGATGCACAAATTTTGCAAAATGATAACACAATTTCTTGCAAGAGCTCTATCCTCAAGAAAAGGAACCAACTTAGGAACCAACTCTGAAGGTACAATCCAGGAACCAATTTTAATACTTCTGGACATGTTACATAATATTTTGATGGCAGGTTCCTGCAATTCTTTACTGGGGGTATCAAGAATCTCCAGGAGAGTAGTGAGTGCACCAGAAGCAGCAATTTTATGGTCACAGTTTGGGTGCCGGGACAACACCTCGAATATAACAAGAGCTTCTTTAGAAACCTCCGAACCAAGCAATGTTGTCAAATGCGCAAATGCATCATCACTCAAGCATGGAAAACTGCTTCTGAGACGAAGGAATCATAGAAGGATCAGTATGTGGAAGCAGAATAAGATAATAAAAACCATAATAACGATATAGTATTTCAAAAAGGCGAAGAAGCATTATAACATTGACGATATCAATATAATATATTGAAATCAAAACTGGATTTGAGGGGAAAAACAAGAAATTCTACCAAAGGGGAAGAAGTCGACAAGCTCACATTTCATCAGAAATAGTAATTACTTGAAAGGGATATCAAAATTTTGTTACATGGATTTCTTCTGCCAAGAGATTTGTTAGAATAATTTGTCACCACAGAGGTTCTTTGAGCAGTTGGAGGAGTCAATCTACAATAAAGAATCAAGACAAATACAAAGAGAGTGAGTGAGAGAGAGAGCAGATTTACCCGCATTCGTCTAGAACTGCTAATAATGACTGACATCCCAATAATTGAGCATCCTGATCATGAAATTTATCTGCATCTTTCAAGAATCTAAAAAGTTTTTGAATAAAATTCTCAGATAACATCCAATCGCTAGCTTCACTGTTTTGTTTCAACATGTTTCTGATATTTCCAATCAAGTTGCACTGAGACTCCCATGAAAGCGAATTGAGCCTCGCTAAACACTCCAGTTTCATTTCATGCATGCTTTCACCAGATTGACCTTTATGAAAATTGCCACTGCTTTCCGGTGACACCACACTGAAGTCATTTGGCGTCTTAGCATGCAAAAAGTGTGATGCAGGACCAGCATCTAAAGTTCCCAGGGATAAATTGCTGAAGTCTATATTTAGAGATAGATCCATCATTGAGCTGCTCAAGCTAGCAATTGAAGTAGAAGATGATTCCCATGAGTGACCTACTGCTGCTTGTACGCTGGGGTCAAGAACGCTGACCCCATGTGCAGCAGTCCACCTTGATATTAGGCCCTTCATTGAGTTATTTGGGGTTGACGCTAAATGGACCAATTTCTTTTTAGTTTTTGGACATGTATCATTACCTTGAGCAAACCATTTTTCAATCCAAAATCTTTCATATGTTTGTCCAGAAGCAATGACAACGGGATCATACATTAATCTCGACGATAAAGGACATTTGAACTCATCTGGAAGTAGAGAGCTGTTGTAGATGTCTCTTTGAACATCATTATAATTACATCTCAGACGAGATTCCACTTCAAATTGATTTTCAAATGCGAGGGAGTCTTCATGCCGCAGAGATCCATTCTCTGTGTGCTCTGCCACAATAGATTTGCCATTTTTGTTGAGAAGATTCAGAAAGAACAATAAGATTTTCCTTTTTGATGGATTACCCTCCACAGCTTTCTCCAGCTGTTTTTTTATGGCTCTTTTCTCTACCAAAAGATTTTTTGCAGATGTGATACGCAGCCTCTGCATAGCAATTTGAATAGCCTCAAAGACATGTTCTTCCCCTGAATGTGTTGTAGATGTATACTGACGAAGAAGTTCGCTCAACACCTTCCTTGCCTCCTCTTCAGATGGGTCCAAGCTGAATTTCCCAGCCCTCAGGTCATCAACCAGTTGCGATATCTACAGCCAATAGTGTAAATTGAAGTGCATTGCCAGAGCATCAAAATGAAATAGAAACCGACCAGGTAGAGATAAAAGGAAGGAATGAAATAAAGAGGGAAACCATAGTCAAAGAATGATCTTTCTTCCTTCTCTATCTTGGGAAACAAAGCTTCATATTGAAAGAAATCAAAGAGATGAAGGAACCAAATTGAATGAGCTCGAAGGATTAAGAAACAAAAAGCTTTAGTAACAGTAAATGGATAGCCTAATGTACACTGCAGGCATTGTCATTTAGTTTAACACGGAAAAGTTATTTTCGATTTAAAAAGCATGCACCGGAGGCTTGGATGTATAATCTATAGTCAGGACACACCAACAATGTCTTTGGCATAAGATGGACAGAAAAAGAAAGCAAATAAACACAGATAAATCTCTCAAAAGGAAGTTTCCTGACTCACCTCTGTAGCCAACATTACAGGAACCATATTCTGCACACAGTTCAAGCTTTGTTGAAGCAAGTTTCTTGATTTCTTACATCTTGAAAGTATAACATCTCCAGTTAGTGCCTGAACATACGTTGCTAGTTAATATCAAGACTAATATTCCATAATGTGAATGACCACACTAATTATTAGAACAGGTAGATTAATAACATAAAGAAGGACTGCACTTGTAGCATTTACATATTTACACTTAATTGCGTAACCTGAAGTTGGAACTATATTGGATCTTTCCGTCCCTCCCTATGATATATTTACGCTGCAATTACCTATAGAAGTGTAATATAAATGCACTGGAAAAACCAGTAAATGTTGATGGTTAATGAAATCCCACCCGCTAGTCATTATTATACACTCTTTTCAACTAAGTTTCTGCAAGGTCAATGGGAGATATATTTCACAAAAGAAGTGTTAAGACAGAACTAGTTTTCTAAGATAAGATGCATACCAAGTATAGTTTACTGGATTCACTGCAATGCTGAAGAATGTCCTTGGCTTTGTCAAGTGCTCTGGTTAACTGGCAAAGTACCTGTATTCCGGAGTTGCATCCAGGACGGGCTTCTTCAATTGCTGGAAGTAACATTGAAACTCTAGTTACAAATTTAATTAGTTCCATGCACATTAGACGATGCACCTGTAGTTATCATAAAATAGAGCAAATATTTAGTCATACAAAGGATTGTATAGCTGAAAATAAATAGCACAATGGTACTCGATAATGACAAGGAAACCGTGAATTTGACAGGTACATAATCCATGAACAAAACTAAGAATTCAGCAATCTCGTAAGGACAAAATTTTAAACCAGTACATGCTGCAAATGAGGTAACCACTTCTAATTTTGGATAAATGTCAGAATTGAATTATAGCATCCTCAGTGATGATTCTTGAAATTCCAAGAGTTAAATAACTCTTTTAGAGTTCATCAAGAGCTAGAGCTGAGTTATGCAAAACTCCATTACCAGAAAACTTATTATCCTTTCTCTTTATATACAGAGAAAAAGGATTAGTGACTACTCTTACTCTTTCTTAATGTGAAGGCACCAATATTAAGAGGAACGTTGCTTTAGACATGAGGCCAAATGGGAAGGTTTGAGACATCTCATTAGTGATTAGAAGAATGACTTGAGAGTAAATTGTCTTAATTAAAGAAAGCGTGCAGATAATATCAGGAGCTAAAGGAGAGAACAGATGGAAGAGCTTCTATACCTTAATGTCACGAGGAGATGGTATCTCAACAACTGAAGCAGCATCACTCCCCATAAGGAAATTCTGCTAAAAAAGAAACAGAAACTTATTTTTTTAAAATTTTGAGTTGTAAATACTAGTATCAACCAGTCAGCATATATCAGAGAAGAAAACAAGACAAGAAAATCCATATGAAGGAAGCAAAAAGTCATCAGAAAGAGAAATATATCCAAAAAGATTATTCAGGCATACAACTTGGCAATGATTCTATATCACGAATTCATGGCTTCATTAGCATAACCTGACCGCAACAGATTTGAGTTTACACTCTAAGTTCCTGGAGAACAATAACCAATCTATTTTAGAGGAGACAATGACGGTATTCTGAATTTAGACTAAAAAGGAAAAGAGAAAAGGACGAGAAGAAAACTATTGAGACATAGTAATAGAATTAACTAATCGAACTATTCAACATGGTATCAGAGCTGACAAGAGTTCTTGGGTTCAAACCTCACGACCCAAAGAGCAAAAAACTATTTTCATGTGTTTGGCCCATAAACAAAATCAGGCTCACACATGTAGGGACGTGTTTAGACATAGTCTAGTTAAGTAATAAAAGAATAGATAGTCACAGAATTCAAAAAGCAGATCTGTCATACAACAACATAAATCTTAGCCTGTGTACTAGTAAGGCTTCATGCATTATCATACGGAGTAACGCCGAAACTAGATGGTTGATCCATGTTTTCATGTTCATCTTAAGAGGGAAGAAAATCCAAGCAAGAAAAGGTGGGGTTGGGTAGAGAAAGGATAAATAATGAAAATTGACTGATAAAACCATTGCATCTCAGACTATAAAGGTTTAAACATACCACCACACGAATACCCAATTTCTGGTGTCTCTTCAACTTCCAAATAATCGAGAAACACAAAGACAGACACATCCACAGGACCACAGATGCATAACCAAATCTGTTTTCATCAGAAGGCTTTTTACAGGAAAACTCTAAAAACAGGGAATTTGACATTGAAAAGATAAAGAGAAAATTATACTTAACAAGCAATTGATATTTAAAATTCTGGAAAAAAAATTGTTATTATCCATAGCACCAGAAACTAAACAAATAAATGGAGAGTATACTTACCTAGTGCAGAGAAACTTTCTTTTCTTTCCCAGCCTTCTTTTCTACCAAAAAAGAACCCAATTCTTTCTCCTCAAGACAGGAATATCATCATCATAATCTTAATTATTTGCTTTTGAAAGACCAACATTAAAGAGACAACCTCAGGAACAGTAACATGAATGTATGATGATTATGTTGTAGATAGAAGCAGGGGCGTGGAAGTTGGTCGGATTCTTGAATGCGTTAGGAAAGATGACAGAGCAAATATTTGTCAAGAGTCAACACATACAATCCAAAAACTCCAAAGAAGACCGCACTTAACACAGAGATACAATCTTTCATCTTTGTCTATCTAACCCCCCACAACGACCACTGCTTTTTTTATTTTAGTACTACTACTAAAACTGTTCATTAAAGGGATAGTATTTGGTTTATATTGACGTTATAAGGGATGGATTGTTTAAGCAGTAAATTAATAAATACAAGTACTATGATAAATTATAATGTATAAATTGTTATATGATGAAACAATATTAAATGAATTGGAAATTCCTAATCTAAACCATTTCGACTTTTGATACTTTATTCATAGATTCTCGTATAAAAGTTAGAAGTACAGTATTGGCATTAAACTCTACATACTTCTGTATTGGCTATACAAAAATTATGGAAAAGTATTAGTGAGTGTTTAGACATGAATAAAGTGATATTCGAAAAAGATAATATTTTATTTGAAATTGAAGTTATGCTTGAATATTCATTTTACTTAAAAATAATTTAAAGCTTTGTGAATGGAAAAAATTATCACTTAAAAATTTGGTCAAAATTAATTCTTCAAAAAGTAGCTAAAGTTAATGAACAAAATAAAATTTTCTTATATTTAAACAACATGACTTAAGGAATATAGTAGAATTGGTCAAGTCTTGCGTACATAAATAAAATATGAATACAAGCAAAAGGGTAGAAGAAGTAAGAATTAAGTAATGGGAAAAGCAGAGCAGCCAACAGGGAGTATATTTTCTGGATAATGACACAAGTCATTTTCTATTTACCTTCTTCCATGAGCCAATCGCCTTAAGTTGATTATTATAAAATTAAACCTTGTTTGCCATTCGCTGTTGTTTAACCTCTAAAAGAAAAAATACTGATGTGACCAATGGGCCCTCCTGATGCTACAAAGCCCATCCAAATAATCGCAAGGCGAATGAGATTATAACGAGGTCATTATCGTAATAAATTCCAAAAAAGTTTGGGTCCGCTACCAGCTGTATTATCTTGTCTTCTTGTCGAACATATACCAAACCAACTAATAGATATATACCACTAAAGAATGTGGTGCAACGGATAAATTAAATCTCGAACATCCTTTCATTTCTTCTTCCTCTATATGATCATCCATTCTCCCTCTAAAAATTAGGGGTAGCCAGTGGGCCGGGTTCGGGGGCGGGGTAGGTCCCGGCGGGACGGAACCTGACGGGACTGGAGAAGGGCGGCACCGGTCCTCCGGCGAGGCCGGGACTGACGGGACAGGCCGATGTCCCGTCCCGTCCCTCATCCCGTCGGAAAAAGGGACCGATCTTGGCGGGTCCGGGCGGGGTCAGATCGGGATTTTTTCTTTTTTTTGCACTTAATTTAAAAAAACAACATATATAAACACTTCAATAATTGAACAATATAGTGTAATAAAAATATCTCAAGACTATTTTTGTGCCTCTTATATAATTTAATAGAAATATAATTTTTTTGTAATACAATTTCAAAATTTCAACTTTGTGGTGTTGTTCAAAAGTTCCAAATCACATAGTAAAATTGCATAAAAAAAATTACATATTTATAAACACATTTTCTAATTTCTTCACAATGTCTTATGGTTCTTCGGTTGGAATTAGAATTTGTTGATCAAATTGGTCGACGTCGCTTCCAGCTTCGTCGGACAAGATTTCGTTGTAGTTTAAATCATCTTCTTCGTGGATCACTGGTTGACCGCACCTTCTACGCTCCGCTCGTATCCAATCTCTAAATAAAATTGCAATCTCCAAGCTGTCTCCCGCCAATGAGTGTCTCTGCTCTCCTATTTGAAATCTTCCGGCAGAAAAGCGTTTTCAAACGATGTTGATGACGCTTGAATGTTCAACACATCTCGGGACATCTTTGCTAGTGCCGAAAATGTCTTCTCATTTTCCCTCCAGTATTTAAGCAAGTCTTCACGTCCTTCTTCATTGAGAACTGCTCGGTACGGTACAACACCCTGCAAAACAAAAACATCAAACTCGCTAACTTGATTAGCAGTGGAACCACTAAACATTCTATATCTAAGGCTTTCAATACTAGCCGCAGAAACAACATGCCTTTTATAAGGTTGTATTGGAAGAAGAAGAAGAAGAATTGGAGGAAGAAGAAGAAGAAGAAGAATTGGAAGAAGAAGAATTGGAAGAAGAAGAAGAAGAGGTGGAAGAAGTGGAAGAAGAAGAGGTGGAAGAAGAGGTGGAAGAAGTGGAAGAAGAAGAGGTGGAAGAAGAGGTGGAAGAAGAAGAAGAAGAAGTGGAAGTGGAAGAAGAAGTGGAAGAAGAAGAAGTGGAAGAAGAAGAAGTGGAAGAGGGCGAAGAAGAGGAAGTGGAAGAAGTGGAAGTGGAAGAAGTGGGCGTGGAAGAAGTGGACATGGAGGAAGTGGAAGTGGAGGAAGAAGAAGTGGAGGAGGAAGAAGTGGAGGAGGAGGAAGAAGAGGAGGAAGAAGAAGAGGAAGAAGAAGAAGAAGAAGAAGAAGAACAACATCAAACTCGCTAACTTGATTAGCAGTGGAACCACTAAACATTCTATTTCTAAGGCTTTCAATACCAGCCGCAGAAACAACATGCCTTTTATAATAATAATAATAATAATAATAATAATAAGAAGAAGATAGTATAGAAGAAGAAGAAGATAGTATAGAAGAAGAAGAAGAAGAAGAAGAAGAAGATAGTATAGAAGAAGGTTGGTTGCTAGCACTTTTCTTGTTGATAATGCGTATATACTTTTTTGCATTCATCGTGTATGCTAGAAAAAACTTCTTCTTTAGTTGGTTCCTTAGGTGATTGTTCATTTGGATTTTTTGGAGTTGGAGGTGGAAGTACTGCTATACAATCATAAATAGTTTCAATAAGTGTTTTACAATCGTCTATTTTAATAATCGGATTTAATACGACACTAATAATATAAATAGTGGGAATAGAAAAAAAAATTAATAGGTGCCTTATAAGATGGTTTTTTCATATATTCACTAAGTAACAAAAATATTAGAGCTATATAAAATAACATAGTTGAAATAGTATGATAATATATACCAGAAAATTCTTTAGTTGCTTGAAAAAATTTCTCTAAAAATTCAATAAGTTCTGAAAAAGTTTCTTAATCGTTATCTACAAGCATATCAGTTGGATTTCGATTATGAGCGTTAAAAATAAAGTTATAGGTCTTCTATAATTGTAAGCAACAAGTAGTTGTCCATATAGAGAATCCCACATAATCGCTACTTCTTCAGAAATTTTTCTATAAGGTAGTCCACAATCGTGACAAGTTTTTTTATATTCTTTTTTTCTTTGTATTCTACTACTCTTAAAAATAAAGTTTATAGCAAATTGTACTTTATTAAGAATGTCGTCAAAAGACTTTCATTTCTTTTTCATCATCTTAAATCAGTCGAAAGGCTTACGCCCTTGGGTATTTTACATAATCTGAAATGAGGAAACTCCTAATGCGAAGGTAGACTCCGATCTTCTTATTCAAGTAGTTAACATTTCCCTTCGGTAAGCATTCCTTGTGCGAAGAGGGGATTTGCGCATCCAAAGTGATAGACCATCCTTTACAACTAAGTTATAAATATGGCACACACATTTTATATGAAAATGATTAGGAAAAGATGGAGTTAATAGATCTTTTAAAAGTCTCACGTCATAATTATTAGAATAAGCATTATCTAACGTAATAATCATTATTTTGTCAGTTATACCATAATAATCACAAACTTGATGAATATTTTCTGCAATAAAATTTTCAGTGTGCCTATCATCAATATATCTATATGCTAAAATACGTTTTTCCATAGACCCACTATAATCTATCCAATGATATGTTATAATTAAATAATAATTGTCGTTAGTACTACGACATATATCAGAAGTGATAGATACTTTGCCAGGAAAATGATATAATAAATAACGTAAATATTGTTGATATTCATTTGAAAATTTTAAAACGTCTCTCATAACAGTTGATCTAGGAAAACCGTTAAAAGCAGGATTATACATTTATCTAATGTAATGAATAAAACCAGGAGAGGAAAGAAATGAAAAAGGCAAACCCTCCACCGCAACTAATTTTATTATTGCTTCCCTATCTCTATGTTTATCGTATTTAGGACCACAATTCCCCTGTCATCGGGTTAATTTGACCCTGTACTTGATCCGGGACACTATGTGAACCTTGTCCCGACTGAGAGCGCATTGGCGCACCCAAATTTGTAGCCTCGTATTCATCCCACCTAGCTTTGTGAAAGCTTTGTGCATGTTTCAATAAACCTCTCGTCCCACCATGACCTTTTCCCATTTTAAATTTATAAATATTTTGACAAATTTTACATCTAACTACTTGATTATCTTGGTCTCTATAAAAAAAATCTCATTTAGTTGATTTTAATTTTTGTTGTGTTGGGCCTCGTCTCATACTAGGGGGAATATGAGGCGTTCCAGTTTCAGTTTGAGGCTGAGACTCAGTCTGAGGTTCTTCAGGTGCATTAGTGGGTGTGTCATCTAGATTATCTTCTAAATTAAAGTCTGGTTCAGTTGCAAAATATATCTCATCATCTAATGGTATATAATTAAAAAAATCAGTTTCATCTATATGAGTGTAATCAATCAAATCATTATGTCTAGGAAATGACTAAAAGAAGTACCCTTGCCCTTGTTACCCCTACTAGAAGAAGCACCCTTACCCTTACCCTTAATCATACGTCTTAATCCTTCTATTTTAATTATGCAAATAAATAATTAAAGATAATGAAATTAAGTGTGATAATTAAAATAAAGTAACAATAATAATTTAAAGAAGGAATGAAGATACCAAACGCCGACGTAACGTCGACGTGTAATAGAGGTTGAAAATTGAAACTTTGCTCGATGGATGATCCTCAAGCTAGTTGCCAACTTCAGTCCCAATTTTTGAACTTTGATACAATTATACTAATAAGCAAATAAAATAAAATATTTAGTAGGCAATGTAGACTTGTAGAGAGATAGATTGCGAGATTAGAGAGATTGTAGGAAGATTTGTGAGAAAGATGAAGAGAAAATGAGGTATTTATAGTTGAGAAATTGGGTTAAAGTATAAATATACTAACTTAGGGGTTAAAAATAAATATTAAGGGGGTGGGGGGTTTATGGGGTGGGGTGGGGTGGGGTGGGGGGGATCGTTGCACAACGACCAAAATATAAAATGGCCGTTGTGTAACAGTCATTTTTGCAATGGGTGGGACGAGTCCAGGTCTCGTCCCGGTTTCGAGTCCCGACACTGTTTTTTTTAGGGGACCGGGGTGGGGCCCGGTCGGCCCACTGGCCACCCTTACTAAAAACATTAACAAGTTAAAACCTTTTATGTTTTAATTAATCTCAATTTTCACATTGACTTCTAAGTCTTTTGTCAAAATAATTTACATAATTAGACACTAAGATAAGAAAATACTACTCCATCCGTCCCAAAATACTTGTCATATTTTTTTCTTTTTAAAAAGTCAATTGACTAAATTTCAAAGCTAAATTAGATTAGATTAATTTAATATTTTAAAATTAGAATTTAGATATTCGAAAACTACACGAAAAGTACTATAAGTTGTAATTCTTCTCATATTAATATGATGAAAAATATAGCTTAAAATATTGGTCAAAGTTCATGTAGTTCGACTCTTGGAAAGCGTAATGTGACAAGTATTTTGGAACAGAGGAAGTACATAATTGCAACTTTTATCGTGAAATATATTTAAGAATATATAAAGTATTGATATGCAGAATCAGCCTTAGGAGCTCTCTCTTTTATGGCAGAGATCTCTTATTATAAACTAAACTAAATAAAAGTGACTCTCTAATAATTATAACAGTTTTATATAAATTGGACAGTAGGGAATATTATATTTCTAATAGTTGTACTTCAATCTATTTAAAATTCACTCTAGCTTAACACATTGTTTATTGGTAATAGAAGTTAATTAAACATAAAGTAAGAACTTTAAGCGTTCTTCTTTTGAGAATAAAAACTTAGAAGAAAATTAAATAAAACTAACTTTCTTATGTGACATAAAAATTAAATAGAACCATAGTAACCCGAGAACCCATTGATAGCTCTCTTTCACTTTCCTACGCGTCTACCACTTTTTTAAGTCCAAATGAAAGCACTTGACCAAGTATATCATTGACGGATTAGGAGAACACTATGCATGATAAGAGTCAATACACGTGAACGTTTCCTTCACCTACCCAAAACCTAAGGGGGAAAAAAAATCTGCTTTACCCAATTAATTTCATTTTCATATTTCATGTACTAAACTTCAACCCCAACAATTGGAGAATTTGTTGTTTTTAGCTCAAATTCTATATAATAAATCATACTCGTTCAGAATTTATAGATGTATTTGCAGGCAATATCGTCAAACTATGCAGTACTTCCAATAATTATCAAAACTTATTTTGTAGAAAACTAATCCGCCTAATCTAGGGTTTTGTATTAAGCTGGTATTAATTGGATCTAGTACCGGTTCTTCGTACTTACCTTTTAGAAGAATTCGTCATCCCTCCTCCTTTTTATTTTAACAAATTATGACAGATAAAACAATGAGTCATAAAAAAGACTAAAGCAAAAGAAAAGACGTTCTAGCTAGAAAAGTCAAATGCTCTCTTCGGGTCCTAAATATTACGTACTGTAATCGTTTTGTCAAATTTAATTTGTTTTAGATATTACTTTTTGTTTGCAAATTTATCCTTATTGCTGTAATTACAAAACAGATGTTTGTTTTGCTACCTCGTGTCAACTGTCAAGTATGGGGCAAAAGAACAGTTATGTCGATATGTTTTTTACTTTTTGTAGCCTTCTTTTTGGTAAATTAACTTAAATAGTTGTCCACATTAATAAATATATAATATATGTAGCATTAATCTATAATATATGTATATTGACTAGTAGTTATAAATATTTTTGGCCGAGCAGCCAAATGTGGATCATTGGATATATATATATATACTTCACTATGTTTAAAGACTTGTATACATAATTCTCTTCAATTCATATATTTTGAAAATGGTAAATTTTATTTTCAGAAAAAGAAACAAAAATTACTAGTATTCACTTTCCTAGCAAATGGAAATGGAGGAAGATTGGCAGAGAGGTTGTACATAATGTTAACGGTTCAAATATTCGACCAAAATACAAAGAAACAACTACGAAATTCAATGAATGTGTATCCACTGGCGTCAGATGTCACTATCGATAAATAGGACTACTGGGGATAAAATGAAATTAAATGGGTGTTCTGATAAAAATAAAGGACATTAGGTACAGCACGTTGAAATTTCCAATCGGTTGCAACTTGCGTGCTGAGTTATAAGTTTCTTAATTCGTCATAATTAAGAGTTCTGTTATAAAATACTTTTTACAAGTCTAACATGGTAGTATGGTACAGTACGAAAATACTTGGTGAGTTGGTGTTTAACATATGAACAACTTAGAGCTAGAAGGACATCAACAAATTACCGTTTGAATTCTCAGAATCATAATTTGTCAGAAAATGTCCAAAAATAGTAAATACATGCTATTCCAACCATTCATGAGTTATGATATAGCTAATATACGAGGCCTTCAAGAAGCTAATTCAAGCATGGTGCTAGCCATAACGGTAAGAAATATTTTTCCTTAATTATTTTATTTCAAAGTGATAAGCATAATCATAGAATAGAGTTAAGGTAATGAATCACTAAATATATACCTACAATATACAAAATATACACAATTATGACTAATTATTATTTCCTATTCTATCACACCCCGCAGTCGAAGCGGGAGGTCGACGTATGCTGAGAATGTCCCAAAAATCTTTAAATAGAACCATCGGAAGACCTTTTGTAAAAATATCGGCGATCTGATAACGTGACGGGACATGTAAGACACGTACTTGTCCACGAGCAACCTTTTCGCGAACAAAGTGAATATGCAGCTCAATATGTTTAGTGCGTTGATGTTGAACCAGATTTCCTGAGAAATAAATTGCACTAATTCAACTATGAGGAGGAGACCGTCATTCCGGCGATCATGCAACATTATTCAAACTTCCTCTTGGTAAATATTTAGTCATCATGTCGGAATCATTATCATTCGTATGAATCTTCTCAAGTTCAAGAAACTTAGAATCCAACACATCTCGAATCCAACGGTATCTCACATCAATGTGTTTCGACATACCATAAAATGTAAAGTTCTTGCTAAGATGAATAGCACTTTGACTATCGCAATAAAACACATACCTATATTGAGCAAACCAAGTTCCCCTAAGAATCTATTCAACCAGAGCAACTCTTTAGAAGCTTCAACGGCAGCAATAAGCTCATCTTCTGTAGTAGATAGAACAACACATTTTTGCAACCTAGATTGTCAAGACACACCTGTTGACACCCAATTTTGTCCTATCTTTTCCGATTTATTTGCAATTTTAAACATTTTTGACACCTCAAAATAATTTTAATATATATATTACACACACACACACACACACACACACACACACACACACACACACACACACACACACACACACACATATATATATATATATATATATATATATATATATATATATTATAAGGTTATAATATCGTCGTCTATTCTCAATATCATTATTTATTATTATTCGTATTTCTACAACCATTTGCCTTTTAAAATCACAATCATAGTTTTTTCCCTAATATTTTATGTTATTTTATTTTCGCAAAATTGCATCACATTTTTTTTATTAAGAATTAAGCATTTCATAAATATTATATTTTATTATTATAACATAGTCATTTTATTTTAAATAATTTACTTTTTTTTTTCTTCTTCAAAATATCTTTCCATTAATAAAACTCCCTTTTTATATTTTAAACCACAACCCATTTATTTCTCAACCCAAAACAATTTCTACCCAAAACAAAACCAACCCAATAAATGGGGCCCAACTGATCACCCCTACCTGTGGCCCAATTCGGTCGGCCCAACAACCCTTTCCCCTTTATTTCCTATACCCAACCCATTACCTACACCCCTAAAACTAAAAGACAAAAACCCTAGCCCCCTCTTTCTCTTTCAACACCATGCCCTGCCACCACCGCTGCCCCTACCCCACCTATACTGACCTACACCCCTACCCCCACATCGCCGCACCTTACACCCTGATATCACCACACCTACGCTGCAACCTACACCCTAAAATCCGCAACCTTTTGCCCCTTCATTTCGATTTTCAAACTCAGTTTTAGAGGGAAAATCACCTATAAAAACCCCCATTTTGTTCTTCATTTTGGGGGAATTTTTGGGAAGCCGAAATTCAAGGTTCAATCTTGAAATCCAAAATTCAAAATCTATGATTCTCTTAAGGTTTGCATTGCTTTCTTTTTGTGTTGTTCTTCATCTGAAGAATCCAAAAATACAAGTTGAAATTATTGATATTTTGAGTCCGAAATTTACACCTAGGTTTCAGTGGATTTTGGTGTGGAAAAATCTGAAATTTTGGTTGATTTTTGCTTTATTTCTGTTCGAGTCGGGTAAAATTTCCAGAAATTGGTATTGATATTTTGTTGTTGGTTATCTGAAAATCCAAGAAACACTGATTAGGTTCGGGATTTCTGATTAGGGTCGGGTCATCGATCGGGTAAAATTTCCAGAAATTAGTTTTGACATTTTGTTGTTGGTTATCTGAATGTACTTCTCTTGTGATAACCATAACTTCTTGGCCTCTCTGTTACGGACAATCCGCATGCCAAGAATCTGCTTTGCTGGTCCCAAGTCTTTCATAGCAAATGACTTATTCAACTTTTGCTTCAACTTCTAAATTTTGCAATCATTATGACCAACGACAAGTATGTCATCAACATAAAATAATAAAATAATAAAGTCACCATCAGAGAATTTTTGCACAAAAACGCAATGATCGGAAGAAGTCTTCTTGAAGCCCTGCTGACTCATAAAAACCCATATTTCCTGTACCACTGCCTGGGAGCTAGTTTCAGATCATACATGCTCTTCTTCAATTTGCAAACATAATTCTCTTTTCCTTTGACTTCAAAACTTCTGCCTGCTCCATATAATTTTTTTTTATCTAAGTCATCATGGAGAAAAACAGTTTTAACATCCATTTGCTCAACCTCTAAATCTAGACTTGCAGCCAAGCTCAGAACAATATGAATGGATGACATCTTCACAAATAGAGAAAAGATCATCAAAATAAACTTCTTCTTTTTCTGATTAAAGCCCTTGACAACCAATCTAGCCTTGTACCGTGAAACTGAGTTACCATCTTCATGTTTTACCCTGAAAACCTACCTGTTTTCAAAGCTTTTCTGTCTTTAGGAATCTTAACCAGATCAAATGTATTTTTATCATGCAAGGATTTAATCTCATCTTGCATAGTATCAAACTACCTTTCTTTTTCTTCACTATCTATGGCCTCATAAAAACTTTCAGGTTCTCCCCCATCAGTCAAGAGTACACACTCATTGGGAGAATAACGAGATGAATGTATTTTCTCTCTATTATATCTTCTGAGAGAACTCTCTGGAGCATCAATAGTAGCAGGTTGTTGTCCAACCACTTCATATTGCACTAGAGCATCAACAACATCATGCTGGTCGTTCTGAATATGATCACCATCTTCATTATCAACTTAAACTTCATTAGCTTGAAGATTTTCTTCAAGTGCAATAGTCATAGGAATTGGATCAACATTAACTATGTTCTCACTGCTATGAGAATCAACATTCTCAGCTTTGTCAAAATCTTCAATTATCTGGTCTTCAAATAACACAACATCACAACTTCTAACAAGTTTCTTCTTAACTAGATCATAGAAACGGTATTCAAATTCGCCTTGACCATAACCAATGAAAATACACTGCCTAGTTTTAACTTTCAATTTTGACATCTCATCCTTCGGAACATGCACAAATGCCTTATATCCGAAAACTCTTAAATAAGTGTAAGAGACATCCTTACCAAATCAAACTCTATCAGGGACATCACCATCCAAAGCAATAGTAGGAGATAAATTGATAACATAAGTAGTAGTATTAAGTGCTTCTGCCCAAAATGCATCTGGCAACTAGCATCTGAAAGCAAACATCTAACCCTCTCAACTAGAGTTCTGTTCATTCTCTCTGCTAAACTATTTAACCGAGGAATCTTTGAAGGAGTTTTCTGATGTCGATTACCCTGCTCTCTGCAATAGTTATCAAAAGGATCAATTTATTCATCACCATTGTCTAAGCAGATGCATTTTAGTTTCTTCCATGTCTGTCGCTCAACCAAGGCCTGAAAAGTCTTGAACACATCAAGTACTTGATCATTGAACATCAAAGGAAATACCCAAAGTTTGCGAGAATGATCATCAATAAAAGTCAGAAAGTAAAGTGCACCACCATGAGACCTTACTTTAAAAAGGACCAAACAAATCAGAATGTACCAACAACAACATACCTAGTGAAATCCCACAACGTGGGGTTTGAGAAGAGTAGAGTGTACACATACCTTACCTCTACCTTGGTAGGTAGAGCGGCTATTTTCAGGAGACCCTCGGCTCAAGACAAAGCATAATTACAAGCAAAGCAAAGTAAAGCAAAACAAAAGAAATAGTTAGACTCAGACAAAAAATTAAAGCAGTATGAACATGTTGATAACAAAATCGAATATGCCATGGTAGCGCATTCTAACAAAAGGAAGCAATAGCTAACGCAGCTAAATAAGATAAACAAAGCACATTAAAGAACACAAGAGTATAAAATGGAGCAAAAAGTATTCTTATTGCATCAGATAACATATTAGTTAAAATGAGGTAGCTTATGGATCCAAGAGTATCTGCAATTTCAGTAAGGTAGAATGCAAAATGAAAAAAGGATGAAGATTACTAAGTTGAAGTAATGTTCTAAAGCATGAAAAACCACCATGTGTGTGTTCCCTTATAGTTTCTGTGGTTAAAACAAATATCATCCTGAGTTGGTACAAATCAGAATGTACCAACTCTAGCAAATCAAGCTTTCTTGAAGGCAAATGACTCTTGAAAGAAACTCTTTTTCTGTTTCCCGGCTAAGCAATGAACACATCTCCTTAACTTTGCTTGCTTCACTCCAGAAAGCAAATTCTTCTTAGCCAAACTATCAATCCCCTTCTCGCTCATATGACTCAACCTTCTATGACATAACTCTGATGAAGTATCATTCTCCATCAAATTTATTGGGCCTCTACAAATGGAGACCTGAAATAAGGACAAGTCAGATATCTTGTCACCTCCAGCCACAACCATTGAACCTCTAAGAAGCTTCCACTGGACACCACCAAAGGTTTGATCATAACCCTCAGCATCAAGTTTTGTTATAGAAATTAAATTCAGACGAACATCTGGAGAATGCTTTACATTGTTAAGAACCAACCTCAAACCATTCTTACTTTTCAAGAAAACTATACAAATGCTAAATACATCAACCTCATTATCATTACCTATTTGTAACACTCCAAAATTACCTGGAGTATAAGAAGAAAATAATTGCTTCTTTGGCGTGACATGAAAAGTGGCACATGAATCCACAAATCAGGTAAACTCATCACAAACAAGATTAATTTCATTTTTACCATAAGCAACAAGAAGATCATTTTCAGCAACAATAGTAACACGATTTTCATTATCGTCATCCTTCTTTTGTTATTTCTGATCTCTCTTAAACCTGTAGCAATATTTCTTGACATGCCCTTCCTTATGATAATAGTGACATGTAACATTCTTGTACCTGGATCTTGACTTTATTTTACTTTTGCCTATGGCATTCTGACCTCTAAAGTTAATTCTCTCCCTGTCTTCAGTAACTAAAACATCGGAGTGTGAAGCTGAAGAAGATGAGGCTTGAGATCTTCTCATATCTTTATTTAAGACACCACTCTTAATATATTCCATAGTTAAAACACCACTAGGAGCAGAATTAGTCAAATAAAACCGAAGAGTTTCTCAAGAGTTTGACAGAGTATTAAGAAGCTAAAGTCTGTATTTCATCATCAAACTTGACACCCATTTTAGATAGATGGTCAAGGACACCCTAAAAATCATTAATTTTGTATTTGATATTCATCAATTATTTAAGCAGGAACAACTTGTTATTGCCATTCTTTGAAGCATAAACTGTCTCGAGTTTATCCCATAAACTTCTAGCATGTGTCTCATTCACAATATGATTACGTATATTATCTTCAACTCATTGTCTGATATAACCGCAAACTTGTAGGTGTTCAAACTCCCAATCTTCATTATTCATAGTCTCGGGTTTGTTTGAAGCAAACACATGTAAATGCATTTTCTTGACAAATAGAAGATCTTTCATCTTGTCTTTCCAAATATGATAATTACTGTTATTTAAACAAACCATCTTATTTATATTTGTCTCCATCATTCAAATAGACAATCAACACAACCACAAGCTTTGATACCACTTTATTGAGAAGAAACAAGCAAATACCAAATCACACAAGGTAATAGCGGAGGAAATACTCAAGTCACAACTTCTCACACTATTTGAACAAGAGGAGCAAATTAATTTCAAGCACAAACGGATATATGGGCAGCATCTATACCAATAACAAAATAGCAAAGCAAGTAAAAAAAATCAAATTCAAGAAACACCAATTTACGTGGAAAAATCTCTTCGATGTGAAGAGGAAACAAACACGGGTCTAAAGCTCCACTATATCAAATGAGAGAGTTACAAAGTGTTCTTCAAAATGTCTATAACATCAACGCCAAATACGGAGCAACAATAACAACAAGAACATCCATCAAAGAAGAGAAGATTAGAAGAAAATAACCAAAAATGCAGCTACTGTTCACTGACAAAAATCTGAAGCTACATGTCTCCAAATTCACCTATGTCAGTTTCCAATCAAAGACTAATATGAGAGGAACAAGTTTCCCAAATATCAGCTCAATCGTACTAGAAATAAAGCAGGAATCGACCAAAGAAATTGGCTGCTCTCTGTGAGTTTTCTGCAGAAAATTTCTGCAACTCTCTATTTTTTTGAGTTGAATCAATCTATCTATCTATATATATATATCTATCTATCCATATATCTATATATATATATATATATATCTATATATATCTATCTATCTATATATATATATCTATCTATCTATCTATATATATCTATCTATCTATCTATCTATATATATATATCTATCTATATATATATATATATAAAGATTGCAACCAATCATTTTGGAAAGAAAAATTCCAAGTAGGATTGCCTACCTTTTAGGAGAAAAGGTTATGAATAAAATTAGAGAAATATGTGAAAAATAAATAATACCCTATAATAAATTCACATACGAACAACTAGTCAGTATAACCCAACAAGAAGGATTAAAAATATGTCAAGATCTAAAATTGCAAAAACACCTAAAATGAGAACTAAAAAGAACTAGGTTAGAGCTAGGTTTTTTTTGTCAATAATTTGATATAAATTCCAAAAATCAACCTTCTCTAGGTTGTAGAGGAAACTGTAGTAAAACTTATAAAAATCATATATGAAAACACAAAAAATATATAGGAAGAAAAACTTCAGAACTAATGAAGAATATTATAAAAATCCCCATTACAAAAATTCCCAAAATAAAAGAAATCCTAAGAAGTATGAATCTAGGTACAAAGATATTGTGTGTATATTATGTATACACACGGTATTCCGAGACATACTATTGCTGCCCATCTGTGGGCTTCCTATTCCCCATCTGTGGGCTTCCTATTCCATGTACAATTATGTAATTAATGTTGTAGTCTAATTAATATTATACACTTACCATAATTGTATAGTTAATATCCAAGTAGAATAAGGTTTTAGGAGTAGAATAGAAATAGGATTCTCCTATTATGAAAATATGTAAATTGTATATATAGTCTTTCAATTAATGAAAATAATCAAATGATTATTTCTTTTATGGTATCAGAAGTCTAGGTCAAACAACAATTTCTCTACCACAAGTTCTTGTTCTTCGGCCAAGCCTCTACCGAGCCCTCCTACTCGGTTTTGCCATTGTTTTCTGCTCTCAAAATCTCTTTTCCAAATCCCTCTATCACCTATTGTTCTTTCTTTGTGTCTACGTCAAAGAAAACGTTTCACACTGCCCTTGTTGTTTCTAACATCAAGAATCATATTTCTCTAATTCTTGAAATAGAAAACGTACAATACACGACGTGGGCCGAGTTGTTCAAAATTCACGCTCATTCGCATCAAGTCATCCATCACATAATCCCCGCGGCTCCTGATGATACGGAGGTTCCTACACGTGAGGATGATCCTAAGTTATGGACAACACTTGATGCCACTGTCCTTCAATGGATCTATTATACTATCTCTACCGACCTATTACAGACGATTATTGAGTCAGACGCTACGGCGATGGCTGCATGAGATAGACTGCGTGACATATTCCAGGATAATCAAAATTCCATAGCTGTTACCCTTGAACATGATTTTTCCCACGTCAACATGGAAAATTTCCCGAACGTTTCAGCATTGTACAAAAAGTTGAAAGAATTGGCGGACCAACTCCACAACGTTGTTGTGCCAATTAGTGAAGATCATTTTGTTTTACAGATGGTTGCTGGCCTATCCGAGGCCTATAGTGGCGTTGGAACTCTCCTTCGTCAAAGTAATCCTCTTCTGAGGTTCTATCAAGCTCGATCCATGCTTACCTTGGAAGAAGTCGGTTTGGCTAAAAAGCCAGCTACTAATGCTAGTCCCGTGGTCATGATGACATCCTCCACTAATCCTCAAAATTTTGGTGACAATTCGAACCAAAATCGATCTCACGGGGGCGGCAAAAAATTACAGGAAAAATAATGGAAAAAATTGCGGGGGCAAACGCGGCGATTTCGGCAGTAGTTGCGGTGGACCCCATCCTGTTACATTGGGCCACCAACCCACTGGTGTCAGCCTTGGGCCTCTGGACCGTGGGCTTGGACCAGTGGATAGTGGCCCTACGACCCAACTCCACACAACTTTCCAGCCACTGGCCAGTGGGCTTCCCAGCAGCCTCGACGGCCCACTGCTCACTGGCCCAGTAGTTTCAGCAGCAGTTACGAGCCAGGGCAGCATGCATGAGTTCTTGGGCCCCGGCCTCTGCAAGCCCATCACTTTCAGGCCCCACTTAGACTGATATTGAGGTCGTGATGCACACATTTGATTTGACTCCACCGGACCTGAATTGATGTATGGACACCGGTGCCACTACCCACATGACATCCGATTCAGGTACTCTCACATCTTATTCCAATTTGAGCAATCCTCGTGGCATAATTGTTGGTAATGGTAATTCTGTTCCAATTCGTGGTTATGATCATAAAACGTTGTCTCCCCCTCATCCACCCCTTATCTTGAAAAATACCTTACATGCCCCCAAATTGATTAAAAACTTAGTGTATGTCCGTAAATTCATTACTGACAATTTCGTTTCTATTGAATTTGATCCATTTGATTTCTCTGTGAAGGATTTCAAGACGGGGAGTCCTCTCATGAGGTGTGATAGTATGGGAGATCTTTATCCTATCACACTCAGTTCTGGTCCATCGAGTCAACCCTTGCCATCATCATTTGCAGCCCTTTCTCCTTCCTTGTGGCATGCTCGTCTTGGTCATCCGGGGTCGTCTATTCTGTCGTCATTAGATAAAACTAATTTTATTTCATGTAAGGGTACGCGTAGTACTACAATTTGTCAGTCTTGTTCTTTATGAAAAATTGTTGGGTTGCCATTTGTAGACTCAAAATCTCATACTTTAATGCCATTTGATATTATTCATAGCGACTTATGGACGTCTCATGTTCTTAGTTCTTTGGGTCATCGGTATTATGTTCTTTTTTTGGATGATTATTCTAAGTTTTTATGGACTTTTCCAATAGCGAAAAAATCTCAAGTTTTTTCCATCTTCTTAAAATTTAAAGCATTCATTAGAACCCAATTCGAATGGAAAATAAAAAATATTCAGTGTGATAATGGCAAAGAATATGACAATGGGGTGTTTCGGAAATTCTGTGCTAATAATGAGATCAATTTTCATTTTTCTTGTCCTCATACGTCTTCACAAAATGGGAAAGCCGAACGCAAAATTCGTACCATAAATAACATTATCCAAACTTTATTGATTCATGTTTCCGTGCCTCCGTCTTTTTGGCATCATGCTCTACAAATGGCTACATATCTCCTTAACATTCTTCCTTCCAAACGTTTGAAGTATTCTTCCCCCTACAAATTTTATATAATAAAACACCTTCGTATTCTCATCTTAGGGTCTTTGGGTGCTTGTGTTATCCCTTATTTCCATCCACCATAATTAACAAACTTCAGGCCCGGTCTACTCCATGTGTGTTTTTGGGTTTTCCGTCTAATCATCGTGGTTATAAATGTTTTGATTTATTCGCCATGTCATTTTTGATGAATCCCAGTTTTCGTTTGCTAAGGTTAGTAATCCCGGGCCTAGTTCATATAATGTTTTGGATGATGGTCTTTCCCCGAAACTTATTCACTATTTTTCGGACGTGTCCCGCACCCCAACTCCGCCAGCGGGCCCACTGCCCGTTGGTCCTCCCCAAACGGCGTCATCTTCAAATCTGGGTCCAGCAAATGGGCCATCCATTCTACCAGCCCGAGTACTATTTGGCTCGGTGTTGGTCCAGTTCGGTTTGATTCGATTTGGGCAAGAGCCCACCGTCGGCCCACCCGTCCCGAGTCCCGAAAATTTCCAAAATCCACCCGCCTCTGCCCCAAGTCATAGACTAGTCACCCATAGTCAACATGAGATTTTTAAACCAAAAAGACATTTTAATTTACATTCTGATGTTCTTAAATCACCCTTACCCCGTAATCATGTGTCTGCTTTAAATGACCCGAATTGGAAAATTGCTATGACCGATGAATATAATGCTCTTATTGATAATAAGACATGGGATTTGGTGCCCTGTCCATCTGGTGTTAATATTATTAGGTCTATGTGGATTTTTGCTCATAAGGAAAATTCAGATGGTTCATTTGCCCGACATAAGACGCGGCTTGTGGGTGATGATAAGACTCAGCAGGTTGGTGTGGATTGTGGTGAGATATTTAGTCCGATGGTCAAGCCGGCTACCATTCGCACTGTGCTTAGCTTGACTCTTTCGAAAGCATGACCTATTCATCAGTTAGATGTAAAGAATGCTTTCCTATATGGTGATCTCAAGGAAATAATCTATATGCATAAGCCTTTGGGATTTAGAGATCCCAAACATCCTCATCATGTTTGTTTGTTGAAGAAGTCTTTATATGGGCTTAAGCAGTCTCCACGGGCCTGGTATAAGAGGTTTGTCGACTATGTTTCGACTATTGGGTTCACTCACAACAGGTCGGATAATTCCTTGTTCATATATCATCGTGGGTCGTCCTTGGCTTATATACTTTTGTATGTGGATGATATTATCTTGATTGCCTCTTCCAATGCATTACACCGGTCTATCATGACAATGCTCAGTTCTGAGTTTGCTATGAAAGACTTGGGGCCTTTGAGTTATTTTTTGGGGATTGTTGTCACTCGTCATGCAGGTAGGATGTTCTTATTCCAGCGGAAGTATGCAGCTGAAATCATTGAGAGGGATGGGATGTCATCCTATAAGTCCACTTCCACTCCCATTGATACTAAGCCCAAACTTGGGGCTTCGGCCGGCGCACCATACGAGGATCCGACCCGCTATCGTAGACTTGCAGGGGCCCTTTAATATCTTACATTCATGAGACCTGATATTACGTATGTTGTTCAGCAGGTGTGTTTGTTTATGCATGATCCCAGAGTTGAGCACATGAATGCGCTCAAACGCATCCTTAGGTACATTCAGGGTACACTTGACTATGGCTTGCATCTATATCGTTCATCAACGACAACACTTGTCTCATACACATATGCTGATTGTGGTGGTTGTCCGGACACCAGACGGTCTACATCTGACTATTGTATGTTTCTTGGTAATAACTTGGTCTCATGGTGCGAGCGTCGCCGACTTTATCCTGTTCGGTCAGGCCGAAAATGCAGGGGTAGCTAATGTGGCCTCTGAATCATGTTGGTTACGTAATTTGTTGTTAGAGCTTCATTGTCTTATTCAGAAAGTGACCTTGGTTTATTGTGATAATATTAGTGCCATCTACCTTTCTGGTAATCCTGTTCAGCACCAGTGCACTAAACATATCGAGATGGACATTCAATTTGTTCGTGAAAAGGTTGATCGTGGGCATGTTCGCGTCTATCATGTCCCGTCCAGGTATCAAATTGCCGACATCTTTACGAAGGGTCTTTCCTCGGTCATTTTTGAAGATTTTAGGGACAATCTCAGCATTCGAAGACCGCCCGCTATGACTGCGGGGGTGTGTTAAGTATACATAATATACACACAATATACATGTGTATATTATGTGTACACATGGTATTCCGAGACATACTATTGCTGCCCATCTGTGGGCTTCCTATTCCCCATCTGTGGACTTCTTATTCCATGTACAATTATGTAATTAATGTTGTAGTCTAATTAGTATTGTACACTTACCATAATTGTATAGTTAGTATCCAAGTAGAATAAGATTTTAGGCAGTAGAATAAGAATAAGATTCTCCTATTATGAAAATATGTAAATTGTATATATAGTCTTTTAAATAATGAAAATAATCAAAGGATTATTTCTTTTACATGTTCCAGGTGTAATAAAAGAGGGACATACTTCAAAATACTGCAAAATGAATAAAAAATTATAAGAATTTAAATTAGATGAAGAAATTTAAAAATTTCTAATATCCTAATAGATTCTTCTGATTCAAACACTGAAACAGAATCTAAAGGGTTTTCTTCTCTATCTTCGGAAGATAATAAACCTCTTCAAGTGGATGAATTGGTCACAACTAGTTCATCTGAAAATTCTGGGGGGGGGGGGGGGAATGCATGTGTATTAACTAAAGACCAAAAATTCATGTTAGACATGGTAAACTAAATAGATACCCAACATCAAAAAGAATATTTAAATAAACTCTTAAAATCTTTTACTGAAGAAAAGAAAGAAGTTAAAAATCTCGATACTCCTTTTTCAACAGTCACAATATTTTGAAAGAAATGTTTTATAAAAAAATCATAAATGGATTTTATGGCAACTTGTGGTACCACAAGTTGGGAATTTGGAAAATGTTTTTGAGAAAGATTTTTTGAAAATTCTCCTTTCTCTAATTTTACAAAACTTTAAGAGGGTTTAACCTCTCTTGAACTCTGGATTATTTCCTATTTAGGAATCTGTAACTGCATCAACGCCTGTTGTAATTCCAATTTTAGATCTTCAAATATTTTTAATCCTTCTTGTTGGGTTATACTAACTAGTTGTCCTTACGTGAATTCATTATAGGGTATTATTTATTTTTCACATATTTCTCTAATTTTATTCCTAACCGCACAGTCTATGCCTAAAACACACCAGAAGATCCAGCTCAGGAGACGACTGCTAAAAACGTTTTACAACTCCTTGTCAAATCCCCAGAATTACAAAAGGCGTTGATACAATTACAAATTCCTAAACATGAAATAATTCAGAGTTAAAGAGAGGTTAAACCCTCTCAAAGTTTTGTAAAATTAGAGAAAATAGAATCTTCAAAAACCCTTTCTCAAAAACATTTTCCAAATTCCCAACTTATGGTACCACAAGTTTCCATAAAATCCATTTCTGATTTTTTTTTTATATAAAACTCTTCTTTCAAAATATTGTGACTATTGAAAAAAGATTTTTTGATAAAGACCCTTTTTAGCAATCCAAAAATATTTTGGACAAGGATGATTTTACAAATCATGGGATATTCTCAAAACTCCATATTTTTATCAGGCTATCCTAAAAGTATCAGGATCAGCCATAATAAATATATGTGTGTATCCCCAAATCAGACCTAAAAGGTCTTTTAATGTATGGATCAAAATATACATGTGGTATAGATCAAATTGGGCTTTTACATAGAAAGCAGGGGCGGCTCAACAACTTTTGTGGCCTAAAGCGAAACTCTAATAAGAGACTTAATTTATTTGAAGCTTGTTTTTCTAAACTTTTTAAGATTCAACGTAATTAATTATTTTTTCTAATATTTTTTGAATTATGATAATCATATTTATATTTTCGGTTGACATATTAAAATATTCTCATAAATAACAAAAAATGATGTATGCATTTATGAAGAAAAACTTGAAAGTGAAAATTTTGAATTAAAAGAAGATGACATAAAGTTAAAAAAATAGTGTGGATGAACAACTTTTAGAGACTATGGAAAGCTCGCACTGGATTATTAGCATTGTATGACCTTTTATGAAATCGCTTTTAAATACTAACACTTGTTAATCAATGTGCTAATATCGTCTTTAAAAGAGGTGGTTGATTTACGCATACATCCCTTATTTAGGCCATCACTTAATTTTATCCCCTATTTTAAAAAGTTAATGTAAATATAGCCTATGGAAACATGTTAGATTCAAGACATATGTTAGCCTAATGTAGCTCAATTTTATAATCAAAATATTTGACTATCGTCTGACTTTTCTAATAACTAACAAATTTTTATATTGTGGTCTAACTTTTTCTCATAAGATTTTCAATATGCATCTCAGTCTAAAAAGGACTTCAATTGCAAGAAAAAAGAAATTGAAAAAGGATCAATTACTAAACAACTCTCCTAGAAAGAGATAAGGGGACTTCAATTGCAAGAAAAAAGAAATAGAAAAAGGATCATTTACTAAACAACTCTCCTAGAAAGGGATAAGCTGAAAATTAATTTGATGAATTTCTTTTAGATAAATTTAATCCACTAAATAATGAGACATAATTTAAAGAGTCGCCTAAAGAAAATCATGTGTGCAAATACCCAAATAACAGTCACTCTTCGTTAAAAATCACAAATAATAATAATTTTATTATAATAACAATTATTAAAAATAAAAAATAACTATATAAATTGTGTAAGATAAATATTGAGGCCTAAACTTCTCCGGGGCCTAAAGCGGCCGCTTCGCTCGCTTGGCCTGGAGCCGGCCTCGATAGGAAGGGGAAAAAGACCAAAACCCAACACGGTGACCTATAAGAAATGCACATATTAACATCAATCTGGCGACTAATTCAGAATTTTGTACAACACAATTGAAGGCGCAGCCACTGGATGTGGGCTGTTGATGGACTTTGGATTAATTTTTACTTCTTGACGGTTCACAACTGAAAAATAATGAAACTATAGAACTTTCTAAGTATTAATGTCCACTAGTATTACAAGATTTTTTGGCTAAAGTATTGACGCTTTCTAAGGCAGAGACATCCATTAGTCCACCAGAACAATCAAGATAATGGCGGCTTAACAGACTCAAACAAATTAGGTGAGAGAGGATTTTTTAATGCTTTTATAGGTTCAATAAGATTTATAGTTGTTAAGAGTTCCACATCGGATATGAAATGAGATATAGACTCCTTATACGGACTTAGACAATCCTCAGCCTACAAGCTAGCTTTTGAGATTGAGTTAGGTCAAAGATCAATTCTTTACATAATATCAGAGCACTCATTCCAATTATTTGTTCACCGATGTTGGACCCCAAATTATATTATTTACGCTCCAGTTAACAACGTCAGGACGTGCGGGGAGTGTTAAGAGTCCCCGTCAAATATAAAATGAAAATATTAACTCCTTGTATGGACTTGAACAATTCTCACCCGAGTTAGGTCCAAGATACATCTTTATAATAGCAAAATTCGAGGATAGCTTCAAAGAGATTCCCGTCAGACTTCCTTTTTCCAATTGGGTTGGAAGTCCTGGATTCTCTACAAAGAACAACTTTCTTAACAAATTATATGCACAAAACAAAAGAAACAGCTCCTCTCCCCCTCCCCACTCGCAAAATTTTCTTCTTGTTCACTTCACCTTTTTCTTTAGGGTCTTTTTCATTTTCATTTTTTTTGTGAGTGGTGAGGGAGGACGGGAGAAACTTTATTTTGTGTCAGACCTAATTCGCAAGTTTTGTGAGATTTCTGAAAATAAAAGAAGGTGTCACACAATTTGTATCAGTTGCATGAGTCATGAGGCAGAAAGTAAATATATTCAGAGCAAGGGATTTTCCCAATAGATATAGTTGAATATGAGCTACAGATCTTAACTTTCTTCATTTTTGTCCTTTCGTTGGGTGAGTATTAGGTAGTCTGATGGGAAGTATTTATTCCCACTCGATATTTAATTTATATCAGATCATATTAATTTATAAGAGGTAGTAATATATAAAGATGACTATATATAACTTAACCATGATATATATGACTAAAGTTATGGGAAGAAAAATGTCATGCAGTTATTTGTTTGATGTGCACTAAATATCCACACTGTAATTATAATGATACATATTGGGGGAAAACAACAATTACGTAGTACAGTATTTTAGCCAATGAACAATTTCTCTTATCAGTTCCGATTAGCAAAGCTTCAACCAATGGGCTTATAAAAATAATAAGGATTAGGATCCACATTTAATTTAGAGATGAACTGAACAACGAACGTGAATAGCTACCCCATATGCACCTAGATGCTATAAAAGCTTCAAATAACTGCATATTAGAGCTAAATAGTAAATATAGATGATTGAAACACTCCACTCGATCATCCTTGTCTGGAATCTTTGAAACCGCGTCTCAGCTTTCACCAGAATTGTTGCTTTAATTTACTGGACTCATATAAACCATGTAAGGTGGCCTATCACATTGAGTTACTTCCTTTATTTGTAAATTTGGCACCTCACACATCTCTATATTCTTATCCTTGAGAACAAAATCAACACAAAATCCTGTTCCTCTATCACAATCAGTGTCACGACGTCATTGGCATATTGTGCTTTTCTTTAGATTCTTCCAAAATAACGATTTCATCTTTATGCGATTAGTCATACAAAAAGTCAACATTTCAAAGAGCTTATAGGTAATTTTATAGCTACAAATTGGACTAAACCAGATGGAGTTAATTAGGTTACACACAGTTATTTATCTTACTATTTTATTGTCGTTATTTTCTTTTCAATCCTACTTTGATTTCACTTCTTTTGAGCCAAAGGTCTATCGAAAATAGTCTCTCTACCTCACAAAGGTAGGAGTGCATATATCATACGTATCCTCTCCAGACTCCACTTGTGAAATTACACTGACTATGTTATTGTTGTTGGAAATTTACAAAATGTGGAATTAAGTATATCCCATTAATTTATGACTCAAACAAATTGGGCCCGCACGTCGGAAACGTCGTTTCCACACACGTGCACACATAGTGCCAAGTATCGCAAATTTCATTAGTGAAAGAGATATTGGTACGTATGTAATACGTTTGAGACATGGAATTATGGACGGTTATTGGCCAAATGACAAAGTATTCCACGTTGGTAAAAGAAGAAAGAAGTGTACGAAGTGTAAAATGAAACGAGTCAGAAATCGCCGCGGAGCCGTGAAGGGCCGCGACGCCACACCGTCGGAGCCGCGGCGCCACACCGTCGGAGCCGCGGCGCCTCCCAATCAGCGCCGCGACGCAAATTGGCTGGTCAGTCACTGGAGCCGCGGCGCTTCGGAGGCAGAAAGCTGCGACGGGAAGTTGAAAAAATCTGACCTTTGGGCTAGTTTTGGAGCATTGATTCTCCATTACTTGGCACATGAATTCAGCCATTATTTGGCTGAATGTAACCCCTCAATCAAGTGCAATTACATGGCCATTGAAGGCAATTAGTTGGCTAGTTGAGGGGTCTTCTACTTACACTATAAATTTAGGCATTTGGCTCAATTGAACAAAACACTCAACACTTAGAAAATATTCCAGATTTGCTGAATTCATATTCTTCCTCTCTAGCCAAGTTACTATACTCAAAATTCTTCAAGAGTAACACTTGAGTTTCCTTTGCTCACTTGTTAAAGTTGTTGTTGTATCTTGGGAGACTATTGCTCAACACCGTAAAAGGAGATATACGGGGCAATCATGTCTTAAAGACAGAGTGTCATCACTCGACTCAGCAAATCACACAAACATTTTGTGAAGGTTTTGATTTCCAGTTTTATTGTAATAGTTTGTTTATCCTTTCTACTGTTGTAATAGTTACTTACTTCCCGTTCCCTACAACAATTGTATCCCAACAATTGTTGTTGTAAATCATGGGAAGCTAAACAGTTTTTTGCCTAATGGGAATATAGGAGTAATCTTTTATATTATTCACTGATTACATAAAGATAACCAATAATTAACCGTTTATAATTAATAATTAGCTGGAAATTAAGGTATGAATTGCCTGCATGCAGAACATGTTAAAATACAATCGTGTAAAATATATGTTAGTGTATTATAAGTTAAATCTGAATTCATATGGGTTTGCTATACTTTCCCTCAATAAGAAGTTTAACATTCAATGTGGGTCAAAGCGTTTGGTTGCTATAGTCTGCCTATCATGATTGTTCAGTGCGAAATATCAGGGCATAAGAGTTAGAGGCGAATCTAAGGAGACGTTTGAACATGATTTGAAACTAGATAAAATTATGATGATTTGAAGTTAGAATTTTATTTGAATACCTAATTTGATTTTTTTTAAGTTGTATTGAATATATAGTTCCTTAGGATAATATTTTCCAATGACTCTTTCTCTCTCTAAAATTTTGCTCTAGCTTCCCTCTAGAAGTTCAACGATCCAAGTGATCTGCTACTACTAGTGCTTCTCTGCAATCTAAACGAGACCCTCCTGCTTTTCGGGTTACACATAAACGGGTCGGTTTCGTTTCTACTCTTAGTTTTTGTTGTACCCATTTGGGATTTTTTAGTTTTGTTGTACCCATTTGCGCATTCGAAAGAAGGCAGATCTTTTAGGAACAGAGGCGTCCGCCATTTTAACCGATTTTCATCTCATCGCCGCCATAATAGTACTCCGATTTAGCTTTTTCCGGAAGTCTCCATTTTTTTTTGCAGGTATCACCAGATCTGTGACGACGCCCGCAGCGAACAATGGTTTCCGACAGCAAACAGTGATTTTAGGCAATGAACATTATTTTTCGACGTGTGAACAATGATTTCCGGCGTGTGAACATGTTCTATCAGTCTGGAGTTGGTACCCCCAGTTACTTGTACTCAATATTTGTTCTTATCCGTGTAGTTAAATTTTTGTGTGTTGCGTTTTATTGAATCTTGACTTTACATTCTTGCATGTATTCTTGTTTCCCTTTGTTCTATCATTATAGTCTGTAGTAGCCTGACTTACCTCTAGATTCTTGCTAACTTATGTTTTAGTATTGGTGCCTGTGTGTGTTGGCGTTAACCTTGGGCTAGTATTTTTTGTGTTTTCTTTTGCCTAATGGCTTTGGTGAATGATGGTAGACTGGGGTCATGTTCTCGGTCGGAGACGGGGGCAAGGGCTAGGGGGGTAAGTTGGGTAAGGAAGATGCTAGGCTGATAATAGGGTCTTGGAACATTGGAACTTTAATGGGGAAGTTCATAGAGCTAGTTAAGATTTTTAAGAAGAGAATGATTAATATAGCCTGTGTCTACGAGATCAAATGGGCAGGGCCTAAGGATAAGGATGTAGACGGGTATAAGTTATGGTTCTCGGGTAGGTTGAAGTATAGGAATGGGGTAGGCATTTTAGTAGACAACGAGCTAAGGGATCAAGTGGTAGAGGTTAGGAGGGTCAATGACAAGATGATTGCGATTAAGTTTGTAGTTGGAGGGACCACCATGAACATTATCAGCACGTACGCGCCACAAACGGGCTTGGACGAGAAGGAGAAAAGGCGCTTTTGGGAGGATTTGGACGAAGTGGTGGGAGTATACCACCCATTGAGAAGTTATTTATATGAGAAGATTTCAATGGACATATCGGGTCACTTCCGGGAGGTTACGATGACGTACATGGAGGCTTTGGCCTCGGGGACAAGAACGGGGAAGGCGTCTCACTTTTGAAGTTCGCCAGAGCTTTTGGGATGGTGATAGCAAATTCGAGGTTCCTGAAGAAGGAGGAACACTTGGTGACTTTTCGTAGTGCGGTGGCTAAGACTCAGATAGACTTTTTGCTCCTTAGGAAGGTTGACAACTGTCTTTGTAAAGACTGCAAGTGTAAAGTCCTGGAAAAAAAAACTCATAACAGACCATTCCCTCACTCCACTCCCTCACGTTCCTAAAATTCTGCAACACATACACACACGGCACAACACAACACACACATACACCTATAATAAAAAAAACATAGATATATTTCAGTGGTGAGGGAAAGAGAGAGCAAAACAATTTCAGAGAAAAAAACCCAGAGAGAGTGGTTTTACTAGAAGAAACACAAACATAAACTATAGATAGAGAACTACGCACAGTGCGAGAAAAATATTGAGAGCACTAAGGAGTCCCAAAAAGGTTTGGTTGAAGGATAAGTTGAAGTTAAAGTTCATTCGCAATTATGAAGCATCAAAGGTGAGTTTTCTCACTCAAATTTCTTAGTAAAATCATTTATTTTTAAGTTGCAATACATGTTAGAATATAATCCGGTTATTGAAAGAATGAACATGAAATTTATGATTGTTTAATAACTAGTTTGGATTGTGCAAATTGTAATCTGTTATACTGGGATATACTTGTTAGAATTGGATGAAATTTTACAGAGTTGTACATCTTTCTGTTACGGTCAGTTTGAGACTTTACGAGGATAAATCTGACTTACGGTTTGAGAGTTATCGCTGTTTAAACATTCTGCCTCGGATCAACCGAAGTCTGAAAGAGCAGAATGTATAACGTAAAAAAACTGTACAAATGGGTAAATCATATGAAAGATTGTGCTGAATAAAAGTTATATATTACTCTGTACTCGATAGTTTGAGACTTTACGGGGATAAATACGACTTACGGTTTGAGAGTTATCGTTGTTTAAACATTCTGCCTCGGATCAACCGAAGTGTAGAAGGGCAGAATGTATAACATAAAAAAACTATACAAATAGGTAAAGCATATGAAAGATTGTACTGAATAAAAGTTATAGATTACTCTATCCTCGACAGTTTGAGACTTTACGGGGATAAATCTGACTTACGGTTTGAGAGTTAGCACTGTTTAAAGTTTTTGCCTCGGATTAACCGAAATCTGAAAGGGCAGAATGTATAACGTAAAAACTGTACAAATCAGTAAGGAATTTGAAAGTGTGTGATGAACAAAAGTTCTAGATTACTATGTCCTCGACAACTTGAGACTTTACGGGCATAAATCCAACTTACGGTTTGAGAGTTGTAACCCTTACAAGTGAAAAGGGCGAAATATTGAAGGAAAGAAATATTATTTGAGCCTTTTGAACATATGACATATTTAAACAAATAAATAAGTGCATTGGATCGGGTTGCACGGACCGCAACAAATAAGTGCATTGGATCGGGTTGCAAGGACCGCAACAAATACATAAATGCATTGGATCGGATTGCACGGACCGCAACAAATATATATAAATGCATTGGATCGGGTTGCACGTACCGCAATAAATATATAAATGCACTGGATCGGATTGTACGTACCGCAAAAAATATATAAATGTACTGGACCGGGTTGCACGTACCGCAACAAATGTATAATATGTTATATGGGAAAAAGCAGGAGTACTGATTAAACTAAGTTGTTTTTTTTTAAGACGAGTGGGGAGAAAATTTTGCTCGTGAATAATTATTGATTTATTTAATAAAAGGGTTGTAATCTGTTTATTTCAACATGCTTATGATTTTCTTATAATGTGATTGTAATTAAAAATATTGTGAGGTTACTTTGGACTGTAAGGTGAGATTCTCACTCAGCCCCGGATGGTAGGGCTGACTCTTTTTTTTAACATATTTCAGGAAGGCGCGATAGAGGAAAAGCTCATAAGAGGGCTAGCGATCGTCCATGACCTCATCGTACCACCAATCCATTATTTCGGATTTGGTGAAAGTTACTCTAGACTAAGTTTGTTTAAAGAATTAAGTTTTATTATCTCGAGAAATGCCCCACATGAGATTGTTCTTCGTAAACTTCAAATTAATTATTATATATATTATTTCCGCAAATACCTGTCTAATTTAGGAAGAAAATGAAGTAAATGGTTCGCCTGGAAAGGGATAGTTGTCAAGGTACCATCACGTCATAAAGAAAGACTTGAGAAAAGTCGGGGCGTGACAGCAAGGTCATTCCGAGAGAGTACCTTACAACCCGACATAAACTTTTGGTGATGGATTTGGAGAGTAAGATGGAGAAGAAGAGGAGGGTTGTGGATGACAGGTTAAGAATCAAATGGAGGAGTTTGACCATGGCTAGTGCGAAGCAGATGAGGGAGATGTTGATGGCCGAGCGGGCTTGGGGGAGTAGTGGGGATGTGACCGGTATGTGGGACAGAATGGTCAGTTGCATTCGGAAGGTAGCTAGAGAAGTGCTAGGGATCTCGCAGGGTAGCCGTGGTGGGCATCGAGGGGACTGGTGGTGGAATGGTAAAGTTCAAGAAAAGGTGGAAGCAAAGAAAGCGGCGTATGCAAAATTGGTAGAAAGCAAGGATGAGGTGGAGAAGTGGACAAATAGGGAATTATATAAAATGGCGAGGACGGAGGCAAAGCTAGCGGTCACGACGACTTTTGAACGTCTGTATGTGGAATTAGAGGAGAAAGATGGGAAGAAGAAGTTATATAGACTAGCCAAGATGAGGAAGAGAAGGGCTCGTGACTTGGAGCATGTGAGGTGCATCAAGGACGAGGATGGAAAAGTGTTGGTGGAGGACGCGCATATTAGGCGGAGGTGGCAGTCTTACTTCCATAAACTCTTGAATAAAAAAAGAGACAAAGACGTTGTGCTGCGAGATTTGGGGTAATATGGTAGGTACCACGATTTTGGGTATTGTAGAAGTATTAAGGTTGAGGAGGTTAAGGGGGAAGGTCACAGGATGCGCAGGGGACGAGCGACCAGGCCTGATGAGATTCCAGTTGAATCTTGGAAGAGCACAAACATGGCAGGTTTGGAGTGGTTGACTGAGTTGTTTAACATCATTTTTAGGACAACAAGAATGCCCGAAGAATGGAGGGGGAGTACAATGATTCCTTTGTACAAGAACAAAGGTGATATCCAGAGTTGCAACAACTATAGGGGTATCAAACTGCTAAGCCACACCATGAAAGTTTGGGAAAGGGTCGTAGAGATGAGGGTGAGAAGAGGCGTATCTATTTCGGAGAACTAGTTTAGATTCATGTTGGGGCACTCGACTACAAAAGCCATTAATCTTATTAGGAGGTTAGTGGAGCAGTATAGGGAGAGGAAGAGAGACTTACATATGGTTTTCATCGACCTCGAGAAGGCATACGACAAAGTCCCTAGGGAGGTTCTATGGAGATGTTTGGAGGTTAGAGGTGTACATGTGGCGTACACTAAAGAGATCAATGATATGTATGATGGAGCCAAGACCAGGGTACGGACAACAGGAGGAGACTCGGAGCACTTTCTAGTGATGATGGGGCTGCACCAGGGATCAACTCTTAGCCCATTTTTATTTTCCTTAGTAATTGATGGACTGACGCGACAAATTCAAGGGGAGGTGTCATGGTGTATGTTATTCACAGACGACGTAGTCCTGACTGATGAGACTCGCAGTGGAGTGAACGCTAAGTTGGAGGTTTGGAGACATGCCCTAGAGTCTAAAGGGTTCTGATTGAGTAGGACCAAAACAGAATACTTGGAGTGCAAGTTCAGTAACGGGAGCGACCTTGAGACAGGTGTGGAGGTGAGGTTTGGTACTCAGGTCATTCCAAAGAAAGGAAGCTTCAAGTACCTCAGGTTTATTATCCAAGGGAATGGAGAGATTGATGACGATGTCACACATCGTATTGGGGCAGGGTTGATGAAATAGAGACTCATATCTTGAGTCTTGTGCGATAAAAAGGTGCCACCAAAACTTAAAGGCAAGTTCTATAGGGTGGTGGTCAGACCGACTATGTTGTATGGGGCGGAGTGTTGGTCGGTCTAGACTTCGAACACCCATAAAATAAAAGTTGCGAAGATGAGGATGTTCAGATAGATATGTGGATATATAAAAAGGGATATAATTAGAAATTATTATATTCGGGACAGAGTGGGAGTGGACTAGGTGGAGGATAAGATGCGGGAAGCGAGATTGAGATGGTTCGGACACGTGCAGATGAGAGACACATGTGCCACAGTGCGGAGGTGTGAGAGGTTGGCTATGGACGGGTTCAGAAGGGGTAGAGGTAGGCCGAAGAAGTATTGGAGAGATGTGATTAGATGGGATATGGCGCAAGTGCAACTCACTGAAGACATGACCTTAGATTGGGGGTATGGAGGACACGAATTAAGGTAGTAGGTAGTCCAGCATAGTCCTACCTACGCTTACAAACTGATAGTTATAGAGTTATTATTGTAGGACCGCTTAGCCTATCATACTAGTAGGCGCAGTATTGCTTTATAGTCTCATGTCGTTTGATTTATGTTGATATGTGTTTTCTAGTGTACCTTGTTTGCCTTATTTACATGCATTAGTTATTGCTTCTTTTTCAGAATGCGATATCATGACTTATTCGCTTTGTTTGTCTTACTTTGTTTGTGCTTGTACTTTGTCTTGAGCCGAGTGTCTCTCGGAAACAACCGCTCTACCTGCCAAGGTAGAGGTAAGGTCTGCGTACACTCTACCCTCTCCAGACCCCACATTGTGGGATTTCATTGGGTATGTTGTTGTTGTTGTATTTTTTTTATAGACATAAAAATCTCATAAGTTGTGAAAACCATCAAAACTTTTCCAATTCTAATACAATCTTACCAAATGAGCAAGTCATAGTTCATAACAAAATTAATACGCTACTAGGTCTTTCTAAAAAATACAACATCAATTGATTAAACTTTAGTTCAATAAAATGGAAAATTGAACATGAGTTGTAGTGTAACTACTCTTTAATATAATTCTCCCACATGGTTGGTAAGAGTGACTTTGTTATAAATATACTACCAACTTGTAGATCTTTTAATATTTGATATAAATGGTTGATAAACATGATTGGTAAATATATCTACCAACTTATGAATCTATTTTTATAAAATACAATTTTATAGGTCAACTTTTACATTATAAAAAACTAAAATCACGATTTGGATCTTTTTGGATGATTTGGGTATGATTTGGAATCCAAATCATTCCTTTTTGGATGATTTGGGATTTCATCTCATGAGATGAAATCAGATATGGAATTGCATGTCCAAACACTAATTTCATCTCATGAGATGAAATCGCATGTCCAAACGCCCACTAAAATTTAGGTTTATAGGTTCTTGATTTATAGCCTTATTTGTTTATTGGGTTCTAAATAGATTGTTTATTCAGTCAGGTTAAAGCTATTGATTATGTCGAGCCCGTAACTTCAACAGTAAATCCGCCCTTGAGTAGTACTTCATCCGTCTCGATTTACGTGGCACCGTTTGATTAGCCACAAAGTTTAAGAAAATGATGAAGATTTTGAAATATATGGTCTAAAACTAACCTTAGACTTTTGTGTGGCTATAAATCATTTAAGCGTGAGACGAAATTTTAAAGTTAAGTTGTTCCTAATTATAAAAATTGAAAGAAATAATCCCTTGATTATTTTCATTAATTGAAAGAGTATATATACAATTTACATATTTTCATAATAGGAAGATCATATTCCTATTCTACTCCTAAAATCTTATTCTACTTGGACACTAACTATACAATTATGATAACACAAATATTATGGTAAGTGTACAATATTAATTACACCACAACATTACCTAAACTAAGAGACTAAAACATTACCTAAAATATATACAAAATCGAGGCCCAATA
Source organism: Anisodus acutangulus (assembly GCA_029783415.1). NCBI lineage: Eukaryota > Viridiplantae > Streptophyta > Magnoliopsida > Solanales > Solanaceae > Anisodus > Anisodus acutangulus. The sequence continues at coordinate 11,700,751 of CM056491.1, read as the reverse complement.
AACATAGGATACACACATGTATATCATGTATATCCTATGGATATTTAATAAAAATGTTAGTACATTTTTTTTGGAACGTACTACTCATAAATTTAGACAAGGAAGTACACACAATGGTTTGTACATAAATGTAACTATATATATTTGGAGATGCAAAGAGGAATTGTGAATCTTACAATCGTATTTGGCAGAGGTGAGGAAGCAATGACTTTGCACTTTGATGCTAATACTAGAGGACGATTGACAATATAAGTGGCAAGAATTAACATGCACAAACTAAAATCGTGTCTATTGACTACTAAACAGAGATAGTCATCAGTAAGCAGGAAAATAATAATATCAGTGAAGCAAAATAACTTTTCAAAACATTCTTTTTCCTTAGATCCAGAATCCAGATACAAGTTGATGGTTCCATGCAATGAGGACGTGACAAGACTTGGTTCCACTAACAAAAAGGCCATGGCCCATTTTGGCAAATATGCTTAATAGATATATGAGGTACCACAAGCTTGCTAAGATATTACATCAACTTACAGAAAAAAACAACGTATCCAAGCACAAACTGAAGAAATACTATTCACATGTTACATAATGTAATGACAAATATCAGTACTTTTCTCAAAATAAAATTATTACTTGATGAATTTTAGACTATATTGTACAATTCGTACATTTTTACTCTCCACATATGCGAAGTCAAGATGCTCATACTCAGATCTAATTCCATTACTTTCAATTTATATCAATTTGAGGCCTTTCAGCAATTATTATGTACTACTACTAGTAATAAAAGTAAGTCAGAAATACAATAGTTAGCGTGAATTGATTTTTCCTGCTTTTTTTTTATGACTACCAAAATGTAAATCTACATTCCACACTATTCAAACCTATTCCACGGCCGCTTACATCCACCAATTTAAGTATATCCTCTTTTACTATGTTCTTTTAGTAAGCATAGCTGAGAGCATGGGCGGATTTTGTGAATTAGATGAAATGTGGTAGAGTTTTCACTTCGAAATCAAAAAATTTAAATCTTGAACCTTTTTCTGAAAGGTTTTGCTGCTTCCACTGGAAGACAACTCTATACCATCCTTATATGAAGAAGATACAAAATCAGGTACCCTTTATTTTAGTATTTTGGTATAACGGAAACAAAATTAAATAAAAAACTTAAAACAATCATATGCCACACGGCTTAAGTTCACTAGGAGAAGAAATTTCATCTCCTTAAATGCATTACTCCAATGTAACAAAGCTTCTTCATGGTTGTCTCTTTTATTTACTAGAAAATCGACACATTGGTTTGTCCCCCTCCATACATGTCTAATCGTGGTGTTGCTGACCTTCAACAAATATCTATAATCTTTAATAATAGGTCTAAGTGGATAATCTTGGACGTCCTCTTCATTGATAAGCTTGACAACCATTAAATAATTTGTTTCCACTTCTATTACTCCATAATCCATTTGGTTTGCAATTTTTAATCCATGCTTGATGCTTCACAATTCTGAAGTAAGGCTTCAAGTAGGCTTCATCTTACTTGGGTATCCCAACAACCACTTTACCTGATCATCTCAAAGATTCCTCCAAAAGAAACATCTCCAGGTTACTTCTTGACACTACCATACTATAGCTGCAAAGCACACAAAAAGATAACAGCTTGAAGCTCATATCTCTTCTAAATGAGAAAAGATGGTCTAGCTAAGCAACATTAACCACATAGATTAGCCATGCACCCATCAATAACTAAAGGTGTACTCCTCAGAGAAAATAAATTCATATTCACAAGACACAAAGACTTATTGTCTGTGTAACAGACACTGAAATGGCAAAAATTGCTCAAGCAGCAGATTTGTAATTCCATGTAAATAGATGTTGTGTAATCATGTGACCAGACAAAACTAATGCGCGATTGGTGTGAACTAGTTTATAAATAATCCATTAAATCCAACAATGAAAAATCATGATTCTAACTTCTTTTAAGCAGACCCTGTTGAAGCAAACGAGTATTCAAAGGGAAAGAGCAGTCACCCTGATGATTGCACCCATCATTGACTTTAAATCTCTTCTAATTTCAGGCGGTACATAAGCTTGGGTCAGCCTGCCACAGACCATAAATCTCTTTTACTCTGGAATATAACTGCCAATTTGGAATGTCTCAGTAGAAACAAGCTAACTAAGCGTAATAGAAGCTTCGATCATAAAGTTTTGGTGAATATAATAGTATGGACAGGAATACATCCATTTCTTCATCCACCTATCACCAATAAACGAACAATCCATTTCATCTAAAGTTACCCTGGTTTATTTTCTTCTTACCTTTATTGATTCCCTAGTTCATGAGTCCTACTAATGTTAAAATAATATTCCAGTACAAATTTTATACACCAAAGAGAGCATGAATAAATTACAACATGATGTCCTTGATATATAACTTATGAGTATCCATTAGGGAGAACTCGAGCAGTAGGAAGGATTGAGAGAATTTCTATTAGTCAATGAAAATGATACAATCTGTTACAAATGAGCTGTATGTACTAATATAACACTCATTAGGCGGTTATAACTAACTCAAGTTAATAAATTTGAGTTAGAACCTTACAACTCTCACTAATTACACTTTAGTCCTAAACTAGTTACACTTTAGTCCTCAAACTTTCAATACTCCCCCTCAAACTGGAGGGTTATATACATTGTACACTCCAAGCTTGGACAGTAGATTCTGATGTTGAACAGCAGCAAGACCTTTAGTCATAATATCAGCTAGTTGCAATGTAGTTGGTATGTACTGTGGTGCTAACAGTGCACTCTTAATCTTCTCTCTTACAAAGTGATAATCTAACTCTATGTGCTTAGTTCTTTCATGAAATATATAATTAGTTGCTATTTGAAGGGCTGTTTTGCTATCACAATGCAACTGCACATGTTCAGCCAATTTGACACCTAATTCTCCTAGTAAACCAACCATTCATGTAACCTCTGATGCTACTGCTGCCATACTCCTATACTCTGCCTCTACTGAGCTTCTACACGCTGTTTGCTATTTCTTAAATTTCCAAGACAACAAGAAATCACCAAGTTTCAACACATAACCAGTCACAGATCTCCTAGTGTTGGGACAGGATGCACAGTCTTAATCACAATAGGCTACAAATTGATCTTCTTGCCCTCTCTTCATTAGAATCCTTTGCCCTGGTGCTCTCTTGATGTATCTAATAAGCCTCATTGTTGCATCCAAGTGTGACTGCTTGGGATATTGCATAAATTGGCTCAGCAATTGTACTGTAAAGCAGATATCATGCCTGATAATTGTCAAGTAGATCAACTTTTGATAACTTCCAATGTCTTGTAGCAGCTCGTCTCATTGTATTCCTTCATGAATATCATAGTCAACAGTGGTAAGTTTTAGGTTAGCTTTAGTGGTGTAGCATCAGGTTTTGCACTATTTAGACCAGTATTGGCTATGAGCTCTAGAGTATATTTTCTTTGATTGAGAAGTATCCCCTTATTTGATCTTAGAACATCTATTCCTAGAAAGTATTTTAGTGGTCCAAGATCCTCCATTTTGAACTTCCCATGAAGTGTTTCCTTTGCTTCCTCTATTAGTTTCATGTTTGTACCAGTGATCAATAGATCATCTACATAGATCAAGATGACAGTATGATCTAATCCTGACTTCTTTGTGAATAGTGAGTGATCATAATGGCTTTGAACATATTCTTCTTGTGTAAGTGTATCATTAAGCTTGATGTTCCACTGCCTAGAGGCTTGTTTCAGGCCATATAAAGACTTTATCAACTTCCAAACCTTGTACTCCCCCTGTCTCTGAAAACCCTAAGACAAATTCATGTAGACATCCTCAAATAAGTCACCTTGAAGGAATGTATTATGAACATCCATTTGAAAAATAGGCTAGTGTTTAGAAGCAGCAACACCAATAACAGTTTTGACAGTAACTAGTTTTGCCATATGAGAGAATGTCTTATGTTAGTCTAACCCCTCTTGTTGTGTGTAACCTTTGGCAACTAATCTTGTCTTGTACCTTTCCACTTCTCCATTAGCCTTATTTATCACCTTATACACCCATTTAGAACCTATATCTTGCTTTCCAGGTGGTAAATCTACCACCTCCCAAAGTGTGATTATCTTCCAAGGCTTGAATTTCTTGTTTCATAGCATCTATCCATCATGTGATGCTTCTTGAAAAGTTTGTGGTTCATGATAAGGAGTGAGGGCTAATATATAAGATTCACAGTGAGGAGAAAGACGAGTGTAGGTAATGTGGTTAAAAAGTGGATATGAGAAAGTAGATAGTTTAGGTTGAATAATGTAGTCTTGGTGCCAGCTTGGTGGCTTGGTATGTAGGGTAGAAGTTCTAGTTGGTAAGAAATGTGTAGGAGAAATAATGGGTAGAATAGGGAGTGTATCAACAAGTATAATATTGCTATTGTCACTGGGAGAGTCAGCAACATCAGATATGGGTGGATCATTTTGGATAGGGCCTAAAGATATAGGTTCAGAAGATGGTTGGTCTGGTTGTTCTAAAGGAATAGGCTCAATAGCTAGTGGAATGGAGGTTTTCTTATGCTGAGTATCAATAGGAAGAGGTTTCAGGTGGTGGAGAATGATTAATGGAGGAATTAAGAGTGTCATCTATGGGATGAAGGGATGTAGGAACACTTTTAGGTGGGATGTCATCAAACAACAAGTCTGCGAAAGTGAAGTTTGAATCTTTGAAAAGAAAGCAACATTCATGAAGCACTACATCTTTGTTCACCAGTATATAATGAGTGGAGAGATCATATACTTTGTACCCCTTTTGCACTTCTGAATATCCAATTAACACACATTTTCTTGCTCTTGCAGCAAATTTATCACCCCTAGGCAGTATAGAAGCAAAACATAGGCAACCAAAGACACTAAGGTGTTCAATTTTTGGTGACTTAGTATATAGGACCTCATATGGAGACTATCCATTCAGTACAGGTGTAGGCAACTTATTTATCAAATATACTGATGTCTTAACACATTCACCCCAGAACTTGATTGGAACTCCACTTTGAAATCTTAATGTCATGCCTACTTCTAAAATGTGTATGTATTCTTTCTCCACCACTTCATTTTGTTGCGGAGTGTAAGCACAACTACTTTGATGAACAATCCCAAGTGAAGAAAGTAATTTAGATACTTTGAAATTAAAGAATTCAGTACCATTATTTGTCCTTAACATCTTAACAGTAGTATGAAACTGAGTTTGTACCATGGAAAGAAAATCTTTTATTTTTATCACAACATCACTTTTTGACTGTATCATACAAAGCCTACTATACCTACTATAGTCATCAACTATAGTAGCAACGTAATTCTTCCTATCATGAGTTGCTATTTTATAGGGTCCCTATACATCTAAATGCAACAACTGAAATGCATGAGAACTAGAAGTACTATTAGGAAATTGCAGTCTGCACTACTTAGCTAAAGGACATACTTTATAGTGTGTATGATCTCCACTATGAACTTAAATCTTCAACTCTGGGATGTGTTATATTGCTTATTGAGATGTATGTCCAAGCCTCATATGCCATAACACCAGATCAGCCTTCTCCTTTATCACACTATTTGCTATAACTTGGGTATTATTCCTTATTAGGTACAAGCCTTCTTTCTCCTTATAATCCCCGATACCTTGCCACTGTAAAAGGCCTGGAAAAAGCAGAAATCAAGATAAAATGAAACAAAGCATCTTAATTTCTTAGTGAGTTTGGAGACTGACAATAGATTAAATTTAAAGTTTAGAACATGGAACATTTCTAATAGTCCATTTCCCTAATATAAGGGTATCTCCTATATGTGTGACCTAAGATTTGTCTCATGTAGGTGTTTGTACTCCTATATTGGACAAATTTCCAGTTTCACTTACATGTGTCAAGATATCTTTGCATGAAGTAATATGATGTGTTGCACCTGATTCTACTATCCACTCACATTCTAGTTCATTGGTTAGCAAGGTAGTTGTACCTGTCATACCTGCCATGTTAGATGAACATGCACTTGTATCTTCATTGTTCAACTTGTTCACCATGTTTCCATATTGATCCTCTGAGAAGTGTTGTCCCTCCATGAGCTGAGTCACATTTTATACCTCTGTATGAGCATCTGCATTGGCATTGTTGGCATGTGGCATATTTCTTCTTGGCTGAGGTGCATTGTTTTTGTTATTTGACTTGTTGCCTCCTTGTTCTCCACTGTTATTGTATGACTTGTTACCTTGCTTCTTCTTGCTCCTAAAGTCTGGTGGATACTCTCAAAACATGGAGTGTGAATCAAACCCATGCTTGAATTGAAATTGAGATACTAATGTAAGTTCTTCCCTTCTGAATCAGATAGATTCATATCTGAAAGAGGTATAGCAATCATCTGTCATATGTCCTTTATGCCCACGCAGTTCACACATAGCTTCACTTGTAGGTTTTCTAAAGTATGAACCTTGTCCAAGATAAAAGTTCTGATTCTGTGAACCCTGTCCTTGATAGTAATTATTCTGGCCTCTACCTGCTAACATGATCAAATGATCCTTATATGTTGTTCCTACTCCCATTGTTCTTTGACTTTCCTCTTGTATCATTGTGGCATATGCTTCATTTATAGTAATGCCTTATCATTAAAATATCACTCCTAACATGTCCATAGATCTCATTGAGCCCCATAAGGAATTGCAATAATCTCTGAGAGGTCAAATGCTCAACATAGGTTCTAGATTCAACACACTCATATGAAGGTAAAGACACTTACATGCCTAATTCATCCCCCTAATCCTTCATTTTTGTATAATAGATAGTAATTGTATTCATATCTAGAGTCATTGTTGCTATTGTTCTCCATAGCTGATAGATCCTTGTTAGGTTAGATCGATCAAATCTCTGTTTGAACTCACACCAAATTTTCCTTGCACTCGTTGCAAACATAATTCTAGTCATTAATTCTGGTGTAACTGTACATCCGATCCATGATAGTACAATATAGCATCACATCTCCCCCATTGTAGTATCAGATATCCTTTATACATACTTTTTACACAAGTTTCGTCAACAACCCCTAGTTTATTCTTCCCTAGCAATGCCAATTACATCGATTTATTCCACAAGGAATAGTTTTCTAGCCCTATGAGTTTTGTTAGGATTAATATTACTCCTGGTGTATCGGAATCTTGTAGGTATAGTGGATGATTGTGATCAAGTTGTGTTGCTTCATTTCTTTGAGTTGCTTCTTCTCTAATTTCTTCGACCACCATTGTTGAACCAAGCTAAGCTCAATTATCTTCAATTTTCAATTCGCAACTTCAATTTGCAGAATTGATGCTCTGATACCATAACAAATACTGAATAATTGTTGGAGTTAACTGGAATAATCACATTCAATGTGAGTATCTATTAGGGAGAACTCAGTATGAAGGATAACAACAACAACATACCCAGTGAAATCCCACACCGTGGGGTCTGGGGAGGGTAGAGTGTACATAGACCTAACCTCCACCTTGGTAAGTAGAGCAGTTGTTTCTGGGAGACCATCGGCTCAAGACAAAGCATAATCACAAGCAAGGCAATCAAAACAAAGAAAGAGTAAAACAAGAGAAACGGTCAGACTCAAATAAGGATAGAGAGAGAATTTCTATTAGTCAATGAAAATGATACAATATGTTACAAATGAGCTATATGTACTAAGATAACACTCATAGGCGGCTATAACTAACTCAAGTTAACAAATTTGAGTTAGATCCTTACAACTCCCACTAGTTACACTTTAGTCCTCAAACTTTCAATAAGCTAACATAATATGCATGCTCCAGCTGATGGTGCCGTTTAGAGGGAAATGTTGTGATGATACAAGGCTCAAACTAAAATAAAGGTTAAAAACATAATATTCCATATTATGTTCTTAATGAGTTGTGTTATGTGGGTTGCATGCTTGATATTGCAGTATATGACTAGCAAAGCTTTCTAAACAATTAGGTTAATTAATGGATCTTTTGGAAGGAAATTCATATGATAGACAGTGCCGGAATAAGGGGTTCATCTGACAAGATATAAGGTCAATTTATTTTACGTCTATATAGTAGATGATGAACCACTTGGTGAATTACTGACGATGGATGAAATATGAATTCCATAGATTTAGTTGAACCCAACAAAGCTTTGATACATATGTGAAAAAATATTAACATTTTGAGAAATATTAAATTTGGAACCTGTAATTCTAAAATGTAGTGAGCTGAGTGCTAAGAATTTAAAGATTCAGCCGAATCAAATTCAATTTTGGATCTGTCTCGGTTAAAAGTAAGGGAAAGTTACACATTTGATCAGTCGACCAATAAACACACACACAAATATATATATATATAACATACCTAGTGAAATCCCACAACGTGGGGTCTGGGAGGTTAGAGTGTACGCATATCTTACCTCTACCTTGATAGGTAGAGCGACTGTTTTTGAAAGACCCTCGGCTCAAGACAAAGCATAAGAACAAGCAAAGAAAGAGAAACGGTCAGACTCGAACAAGAAATTTAAAGCAGTATGAAAATGCTGATAACAAAAGAGAATAAGCTATGATAGCGCATTCTAAAAAATGAAGCAGTAACTAACGCACGTAAATAAGATAAACAAAGTACACTAAAGAACACATAATTGTAGAAATCAAACGACAGGGGACTATAAATAAGTACTGCGCCTACTAGTATGATACGTTAAGCAGGTCTACAATAGTAACACTACAACTACCAATTTGTAAGCGTAAGTAGGACTATGCTCAACTACCTACTATACTTCTACCCTAATTCGTGGCATCCACAACCCTCTATCTAAGGTCATGTCCTCAGTAAGTTGCACCTGCGTCATATCTCATCTAATAACCTCTCCCCAATACTTCTTCGGCCTACCTCTACACCTTATGAACCCGTTCATAGCCAAACTCTCACATCTCCATACTGGGGCATTTGTGTCTCTCCTCAGTACATGCCCGAACTATATCAGCCTCGCTGAAGGCCGACCCCTAAGTTTTTTCTAATGGATCCACATCTTATCCGCTTCCAAGGCCACTCCCATTATGTCCCGGATATCATCTTTTTTTAATTATATCCCTCATTGTATGCCCACACATCCATATTAACATCCTCATCTCCGCAACTTTTATTTTATGGGTGTGTGAAGTATTGACCGACTAACACTCCGCCCCATACATAGTCGGTCTAACCACCACCCTATAGAACTTGCCTTTAAGTTTTTGTGGCACCTTTTTATCACACAAGACTCTAGATGTGAGCCTCTATTTCATCCACCCTACCTTAATATGATGTTTGACATCGTCATCAATCTCTCTATTTCCTTGGATAATAAACCCGAGGTACTTGAAGCTTTCTTTATTTTGGATGACCTAAGTAACAAGCATCACATCCACGCATGTCTCATGGTCGCTCCCGTTACTGAACTTGCACTCCAGGTATTCTGTCTTGGTCCTACTCATCCTGAACCATTTAGATTTCAAAGTATGTCTCCAAACCTCCATCTTAGCATTCACTCCGCTGCGAGTCTCATCAATCAAGTCTATGTCATCTGCGAATAACATACACCATGGCACCTCCCGTTGGATATGTCGCGTTAGTCCATCCATTACCAAGGCAAATAAGGATGGGCTAAGAGTTGATCCCTAGTGCAGCCCCATCATCACTGGAAAGTGCTCCGAGTCTCATCCTACTGTCCGTACCCTGGTCTTGGCTTCATCATACATATCCTTGATCACCCTAGTGTACACCATAGGTACACCTCTAACCTCCAAACAGCTCCATAAAACCTCCTAGGAACTTTGTCGTATGCCTTCTCGAGGTCGATGAAAACCATATATAAGTCTCTCTTCCTCTCCCTATACTGCTCCACCAGCCTCCTAATAAGATGGATGACTTTGGTAGTCGAACGCCCGGTATGAATCCAAACTGGTTCTCAGAAATAGACACGCCTCTTCTCACCCTCATCTCCACGACTCATTCCAAAACTTTCATAGTGTGGCTTAGCAGTTTGATACCCCTATATTTATTGTAACTCTGGATGTCACCTTTGTTCTTGTACAAAGGAATCATTGTACTCTACGTCCATTTTTTTGGGCATTCTCGCCATCTTAAAAATGACATTAAATAACTCAATCAGCCACTCCAAACCTGTCCTGACTGCGCTCTTCAAAAATTCAACTAGGATCTCATCAGGCCCGGTCGCTCGTCCCTTGCGCATCCTGCGAACAACACCCTTAACCTCCTCAACCATAATGCTTTTACAATACCCAAAATCTCCATACCTTCCAGATTGCTTCAAATCTCCCTGCACAATGTCTTTATCTCCTTTTTTGTTCAAGAGTTTATAGAAGTAAGATTGCCACCTCCGTCTAATATGCGCATCCTCCACCAGTACTTTTCCGTCCTGGTCCTTGATGTACCTCACGTGATCCAAGTCACGGGCCCTCCTCTCCCTCGCCTTAGCTAGTCTGTACAACTTATTATCCCTGCCTTTTTCCTTTAATTCCACATACAGGCGTTCAAAAGTCGTCAATTTCGCCGCCATAACCGCTAACTTTACCTCCTTCCTCGTCATCTTATACAATTCCCTATTCGTCCACTTATCCACCTCATCCTTTCTTTCTACCAATTTCTCATACGCCGCTTTCTTTGCTTCCACATTCTCTTAAACTTTACCATTCCACCACCAATCCTCTCAATGCCCACTACGGTTACCCCGCGAGACCCCTAGCACTTCTCTAGCTACCCGCCGAATGCAACTGGCTGTCTTATCCCACATACTGATTGCATCCTCACTACTCCCCCGAGCCCCCTTGGCTATCAACATTTCCCCCATCTCCGTTGCACTAGCGATGGTCAAACTCCCCCATTTGATTTTTAACCTGTCATCCACAACCCTCCTCTTCTTCTCCATCTTGATCTCCAAATTCATCACCAAAAGCTTAAGTCGGATTGTAAGATACTCACTCGAAATAGCCTTGCAGTCTTTACAAAGACCTTTGTCAACCTTCCTAAGAAGCAAAAAGTCTATCTGAGTCTTAGCCACTGAGCTACGAAAAGTCACCAAGTGCTCCTCCTTCTTCATGAACCTCAAATTGTCTATCACTGTCTCAAAAGCTTTAGCGAACTCCAAGAGTGAGACGCCTTCCATGTTCCTGTCCCCGAGGCCAAAACCTCCATACACGTCATCACAACCCCCCGAAAGTGACCCGATATATCCATTGAAATCCCCTCCTACAAATAACTTCTCAGTATAATAAATTTATCATCTATTTATATTTTAATAGGTGAATATACCTACCACATAAAAATCCCTAAAATTTATTGGAATAATTACATCACATAGCTAACTCTAGGACATATTAACCTTTAGTAACTATTGTTTAATTAAATTACAAAGCATAACTATAATGAGTATTTTAATTACTTATCATAGCCATATATATTTAAAGTAGAATATTTTATTTTTATTATTTTTTATCTTGACTGAGAATCTACTTCTGCTCTCAGCTGCCGCCGGCCATAACGAACCGCCGTCGGAGCTCAGGCAAACTAGCTCCGGCCACCAACCAACAACACTACACCACTACTCCCTCAGTTCCCTTCTCCTTCTATCCCCTCTGTCATCCACGCCTCACTGCTCCGGTGAGGAGCTCCAGCTCTGGTGAACTGAAGCAGCCAACGACCACAAACGACGGCCAATACCATCACAACCACCCCACTATTTTGCACCGACACCACTTCTCCTTCCGTTCTCACCTCTTTCACTATACCACGTCGCCAACCACCATCACTGCCATCCCTCACCGAAGACGCCTTCTCCAGCGAACCACCACAACAACAACACAACGCCATTGCTCATTGCCTTTTCCCCCCATCTTCATTTACTACTCTCTTTATGTGCACTGTTACGCCGCCACAAGATCAGATCTGGAATCGGTCATTGTTACGCCGCCATAAGACCAGATCTGGAAAAGAAACTGCCGCAATGGACTCCGGCGTGACCCAGATCTATTACGCCGCAAAGAAACCGACGTCGGCGCCTCCAGATTTAATAGCAATGAACTCCGTCATGATCCACTGCCCGCCAGCGCATTTTATTTAGTGTATTTGCTATTTTATTATATTCAGTATTTGAGTTTGTTTGTTAAATTTTTATATTGTATTCAATTTGTTATTTTTTGTATTCAGTATTTGAATGTATTTGTTAAATTTTTAGTGTATCTATTTTTTTGTATTCAGTTTTTTAGTGTATCTATTACATCGGAATCTATTTTTTTGTATTTATGTTATTTGAATACAATCGAATTTAAAATACAATAAGTTGAATACAATGTTTTTTGTATTTATGTTGTTTGAATACAACTTATTTTTAAATATAATAAATTGAATACAATGTAAAAGTAGCTACAAATGAATACAACTGCGCTGAATACATTTGACGTTAATATAGTTGAGCTGAATACATCTGACTTGAATACAATGAAAAGAATTTTGAATACATTTTTTACTCGTTGTATTCATGAATACAGCGAGACCGTTTTATGAATACATCGAGAGAAAAATAGATATACCATGTAAATATTGAAATTATAGTTATGACAAATTTAAAACTCCTAAACTATAATCATTTGTTTAAGTTTCACAAATTTATTTGTCGCATCAGAATTTGGGCCTTCGAAAGACGATCTTAGTTGCCTAATCGAAGGAGCAATTAGCTAGACCCTAGAAGACAACCATTTGGGTTGGACATGACTGCACAGCCCAAAAGAAATAGATGGAAGCCCAAAGTGCACCTCCAATGCATGGGTAAATGATCATTACCATGCTATGAGAAGAATTACTACCACTTTTGACCAAATTAAGCGAGGATTTTATTAGCCGAATAAGTTAAGAATTTTTATCCATATGTACTACATAGAATGAGAACATTCTCTCTTTTTCTCTTGAATTATTTTTCGTTGGTTAAGATGATTTTCATGTACTACTAAGTCCTAATTACTAATCATTCATCGATCTTTATCTCAAATTAATTATTACAACTTGATTATAAAACAATGTGGTACCAACTTCAAATGAATATTTCAATCTATGTGTTCTCACCCCGAATTCTGTTTTCTGCCATTTTATCGGCTGACCGTATTGGATACAAATTGATTCCTTAACTTAAGCGATTTGGGCTGAAAACGAAACCCTGATTTCCAGCAATGAGTTCCCCAACTACTCCAGAAAGCGTTAGGACGGTGGTATGAGTAAACTAAGAGGTAAGAAACATGAATGCAGCTGAGTACAGTAAAGTAAAAGATAAAGATAGATAAAAATTGAGTTGTTTGATTGATTGGTTATGTCCGTATATACAAAGAATGATCCTATTTATAGTACAAAAAATGAAAAAAAATGTACAACGTGATCCCCCCTATGTCAGCCATTAAGTAACCCACTAAGTTCAATGACCGACTATGGAGAAGGTGGTGCCGATTTTCTCGCTCTCTACTCCTCTTGCTCGGATAATGGCCCTTTCTTTTAGCTGTTGTTGGTCGTTACTGCTTCTAGGGGTCCAGAAATCCTTTTGACTTGGTCGTTGAGGCGTTTGCATCTGAGTAGGTCCCAGTCGTACCTCTAACTAACAACTAGGCTAAGATGCCTTAGTAGCCGATGAAGTTCTTGTAGTCGAGGGCTAGGAGTAAATTCGGTTGTGGAATAGTTCGGCTGTCACTGAATTCGGCTAAATACTTAAATTACTTTTGAGTGTTAACAATTGCCCCGTACATTAACTCGAGTGTGACTGTTGAGTTGATGTATCCGAAAGTAGCCGTTGTTTCAGTCTGACAGTCGCACATGTCATCAATCGTCTCGTCTCCAGTGCATGTGATGATGATCACTTCTTGAAATGTGTTTCCCCTTTAACCGAGGCGTCTCCATTACCACGAATTGACTCTGATGATTTTCGGCCGTGCTTTTGAAAATAATAAATTAATCTCAGTCGCGCCTCTGAAGGTTATTTAAGGAAAGGTATCCCCCCATAGGTTTCTTACATAATCTTTGGCCCTTTTCTTAGTCAGAAACCATGGCTTCATCTTTTTTATCTCAAAGATCAGGAAAAATCACTCTAACCGATAGTGACTTGACCCCTGCCCTAGCCTTCATTGATGAACAGCTGGTTCTGACTCCGTACGGTGGACCAGAACAAGGTGATTCTCTCTAGTTTTAGTACCTCAGCCCGATAAACCATGATTTTCTCTCTACTTGTGACTGGTTCACCGACGGTCGTTGTTCGGCTAACCTTCGTACTTGGACGACTAAGGTCGCTCATTATTAGGGTTGGTTGGACCGAGTGAAGTTGGTCACAGAAGCCGAATGGAGGCGCGTGTGTCCTTTTGATGCCTTTCTTGTGTACCAAAAAGCCAATGAAGTTGTCAACCGATACTCCGAAAATACACTTGGCTAGATTCATTTTGAGATTATGAATCCTCATTCTTTTTTATGCTTGTTCAATATAGGATAAATGATCTTTGAAGTCCTTAGACTTCACTACTACATCATCGATGTAAACCTCCATAGTTTTGTCGATCAAGTCATAGAAGATGGTGTTCATTGACATTTGATAAGTGGTACCAGCGTTCTTCAGACCAAACGACATAACTACCCACTCGTAAATGCCCAATGATCCTAAACATCTGAAGGAGGTTTTGTGAGTATCATCCTCGGCTACCGATATCTGATTATAGCCAGAGTATCCATCCATGAAGGTCAATACACCATTAGCGGCTGCTGAGTCGACTAGCATGTCGGCTATCGGCATGACGTACTCATCTTTAGGAGTGACTAGATTTAAGTTCATGTAATCAATACATACCCGAACCTTGTCATTCTTCTTCTTGACTGGTACGACATTTCCCAACCATTCCACATACTTAGTCGTTCTGATAACCCGGCTTTCAGCAGTCGTTCGATCTCGGCTTTGATTTGAGGCATCAACTGAGGGTGATACCTTCTGGGCGGCTGTTTTGGGGGCTTGAAACCCTCTTTGATTGGCAATTTATGTTCTACCAAAGTACGTGCCAACTTAGGCATCTCATGATAATCCCATGCGAAGTAGTCTTTATACTGTAGTAGAATGACCGGTATGCCTTGTTTGTCTTCTTCCTTCAGCAAACCACTAATATGTGTTAGCCGACGGATTTCTTCAGTTCCCAAGTTGACATCTTCCAAAGGATCCTGAGACTTAAAACTAGGCATAGCCCTTCTTATGGGCGATTCAAGTTCCATCGGCAGCTCAACTTCATCGGTTGCAAGCGTTGATTCATTATTGTGGTTCCCCATCTGCGATGCCTCAGCTATCCTTACCTCAGAACTTAGGGTGGCCAGCCGATGCCACAGGTCACGAATGATTTGAGTTTCCTCAACCATTTAAATCCTCCAAGGTAAGCCGTGGTTTGGCTAATTATTTTATTTCAAACCCTCGCGAAGTAAGATTACAGGATTCCCAAGATCCTTCTTCATACTGCTCCGTGATTGCTATGGGATCCACATATGGTGAATAGAGGACAATCTCTACGTTCTGAACCCGTGGTCGGAATGGGTTATCATCCGCTGGGACGATTTCTATCTTGTCTCCTTCCCAAAAGATGAGCTTTTGATGCATGGTAGAAGGAAGGCATTGGCTGGTGTGAATTCAGTCCCTGTCCAGTAGAATGGTGTAGGATGGCTTGCCATCTATTACAAAAGAGCCATACCTGACCGTCTTTGGACCTACAGTTATTTCTGCTACTAGAATCCCCAATGCTTCAGAGGTCTCTCCTATAAAGCTAGTCATTTTCATGTTAGTTGGGATGAGATCCTCCTTTGTTTTGTTAAGATCCTTTAAGGTAAGCAGCGGCATCACATTCAGCACAACCCCATTGTCGACAAACACCCGACTAATAATTTTGTCGTTAATGTAAGCGCCTTGACGTAAAGGGGTTTGAGGTGTTTAACCATATCTTCTGTAGATGCACCAATACGGTGCTCAAAGTGTCCCTAGCCGGGGTATCGGCTATTGTTGCCCATTCTGCGTCTTCTACGCAAACATCACCTTCTAGGCTATCCAATGCGGAGCGGCTGGCCCAGAACTCACATGGGATTAGATTGGCCATTTCAATGTCTGCCCAGATCTCATCAACCAGGTCATGGATAACTAAATCGAGGATGGAGTACTCTCTTTCATCCAATTCGGCTGACCAGAAGCTCATATCTTCCATTTCCTAGAAATAAATGGGGATCGGCTGGGGATCCTCTGACTGAATTCTCTGCACGATCTGTGGGATTGCCTCGGTTAGAGGTCCATCCAGGGCCATGTTCTCTTGCCAGGGTTCCTCCGTCGGGTTGTCGGTAGGTTGTTCATCCATCTCTGGTTGACCCGACGTCTCTCCTTCATGCGACATTGCCCTTGAAGCAACTGGGTCGAATGCCCGCTCGATAGCCTCGACTACGACAGACTCAGGAATCTCATGATTTTTGGCTGCCTTGGTGTTGGAAATTAGATGCAATGTCTGTTGCATCTTATGCAAGGCCTTGGCACATCTAGATGATTACCCATGCATTTTTAAACTTTTATGTCCCTCTGAATTGGTTACATGATTTCCCTTTTGTCTAAGTACCAAAAGTATCCTAGCAGGAAATACCTCTTAAGTTATTATGTGACATGTCATGTCTGCCAAATTGCTGAATAATATCAACACTGACATTTTGTATCTATTTGAACTGGTTTTTGCCATGTTGAAGTTATTACATGTTTGCACCCCATGTTTAACTCAATTATATTCATGCAATAGCATGTATAGACTATGATTTGGTGCTAGGACTGTCTAAGAGAGTAGAAGATCTTTATATATGATTTGAATAAGATACTGCTTAGGAAGAAATGCCTTGCCCTTGTCAAATTGTGCATTCATGCCTAGACTTCTTGCTTAAGAGTATATATGTGTTTTCTTTTGTTCATGACTCTTTTTGTGTAAGCATGTTGAATATGTCCCTGACTTTGCTGTGTTGCACTGTCCTGTTCTATTTTGGTATCTTGTTGAGGTATTAAGTTATTTTGAGTTAGTCTTTTGCACATTGCTTGGTGCAAACCTGAAAGAAAAATATTGCAGTTCTCCTTTCCTGTTTTTAGTTTGATACATGTGATCTCTGTGTTGACTTGAGAGGTCTGTTGGATATGCTACATAAATCTGTCTGGTTGTGTCTTGGATTAAATGAGATGTATATTGAGGAGGTTTGGAATTGATATCTGATAATTTGGTCCTAAATGCCTATATGTTCTGATTTATCTCTATTGTGTGGATTTGAGATTTGTTAGATTGGTTTATTAAGGTAACTATGGGGATATTAGATGCCTATGAATATTGCTTGAGTTGAGTTGTGATTTTTTAAATACGAAAGACAAGAAATGAATAGTATGAATGAAACTATTGGGTGTTGTTGTTAGATTTTGTTCCTGTCACAACTGTTATAGCTTTATATTTGGCATGAACTCTACCATCTGATTTGGCTATGTAGTGACAAACCTAGTATGATCTTGTTAAGTTGTGGTTACATGGTGTTGTCACTTTCATATTATACTTTAGACCTTTACTTTGCTATATGATTATTGAGGCCAAGAATGGAGGTGTCTGAGAGGACAATGTTGTTGCATTTCTGACTTTTGCACTCTAAATATAAATTATTGTTGCTTCTATTTTCTAGAATAGTGGTTTCGCAATGAAATCATGTTGCTCCCTGTTATTTTAAAAGATGAATAGATACTACACTACAGAGTAACATGGGCAGTTGTTAGATATTGAGCAGTTTGTTGCCATATATTTATTTTGGTTGCTGCATATATTTGTTACCTTCTGAGGCATTTAGCAACCATGTTTGTTGTTATTTTGGCTGCTATTTTTGTTGTCACTGGCTACTACTGTCCCTGCTACACTTTGATAAAAATTGTTGTCATTTGTTGCTGTAATGTGTCACCTAAGGAGCTGCAATTTTTGCAACTCTCTGAGGAATAAGTGCTACACTAAGAATAGATGTTTCACTTGAGATATTACACAAGTTGTTCGCTGCAACAGTGAGTATTGTTGTCACCACACCTGCAACTGTATTTTTTTTCTGCTGCAAAAAAGGATAGATATTTAGCTGTTGTGCTGCACTTCAACTGCTACATTCCTTAAACCAAATGCTTACTTTATCTATAGCCCTGTGAGGAATTGTTTGCTACTACTTTAGGCTGATGGTTGATGCCATCTTATGATTTCTGCTTCATACTACTTGTGGTTGTGCCACTTTCTCTGAATTGCTGCAGTTTGATGTGGTAAATGTTGTTGTGTTTTGAAGCTGAAACCTGTTGTATTTTGAGACAATCTTAGGACTTGGAGACTGTTGTACCTTAGTCACTAACATCTCATTTTGGGGTGTGACTTATTGCTAGATTTTGACCATTCTATTTTTGCCTGCTAGCTGCTGCATTGTATCCAGATGTTGTAATAGAAAGAAACAAATTTGTTGCTAGGTTTTGATGAGCTACTGCCCTTTCTTGTTAAGGATAAAATAGATACTACACTATGGGATAATAAAACAGTTGAAGCATGATTAATTGCACTGATTTGTGTATTATTTTAAATAATTGTGGTGCATATAGGACTCTAAACTAGATGTTAGGATCATCTATCTTCTTTGCCTG
Organism: Anisodus acutangulus; assembly: GCA_029783415.1. NCBI lineage: Eukaryota > Viridiplantae > Streptophyta > Magnoliopsida > Solanales > Solanaceae > Anisodus > Anisodus acutangulus. Next base: position 11,681,990 of record CM056491.1, on the reverse strand, counting down.
TTGTTTGAATCTAAAAGATGTATAAGATATACTACATACCTAGGCAAGAATCCATCACCCTAATAACTTTCTAATTACGCAATTAGCTAAGTGAAGATTGCTTCTCACAAGATTGCTAAATACTAGAATTGGAAGGTGTCACTATATGCTTATTCATTTTGTATGTAGAGTGGTATATGTAATTGGCCCGAACTTGAGTCTATTCTTTGGAAGGGGTCATAGGTTAATATGTATCTTCTTACTGTTTAAATGATTATCTGAATTAATCCATGAGTGTCTCATTTTTTTTCTCTTTGAATTGAAGTGACAAATTTGATATTTCTTCTCTTATTTTTACTGGAACTGGTCAAATATGTGTTCATCTTTTTGTGACAAGAATTAGATATGTTACCCCATTCGAGGACGAATGTTTCTAAGGGGAAGAGGATGTAACACCCCGTACTTTCGGGTAACGGTTGAACACATAAGCGTAGGCAAGTAGACTGGACTCCGGAAAGTTTATGTTGCACTCACGTGTGCTAATAAGGAAATTAGTATGTAAAAGGATGTGATCTCAAAATAATTTTGAATTTAATAAGTGCGATGACCGGGAGTGTTAATAAAAAATATGTATCCCCGAAGAGGTTATAGACTAGTGTCATATTACAGGAATTATGACATTAAGTATAAGAAGGTTTTATAAGTCATCGGGATTTAAGTGAATTGAGGTCGGGAATTAAATTGTGGGTATAATTAATTAATTGTGGGACTAATTAATTATAATTGGGGACAATAAATAGTGGGACGTTACATGTACAACACCACGATTTACCTAGTGACTAAGTCTTAGAACCGATTGTTGGCAGCTTCTCAAGTCTTCAAGACTTTCATTCTTAACCATTAACATATCTTCATCTCCTTAAGATTCTGAAGGAATCCTTCCATGAAGAATTAATGGTCACACTTCTATCAGGAAGAGGAAATCTCAGTTGGTGGATTCTCGAAATTCCCGGTCGAAATTGGGGATTTTCTGTAAGTTTCATATAACCAAAAGGGGAGAAATTCATGGTGTTCTAGACCTTGGTTCCAGTGAAATTGAAACCTTGAAGCAAGGTTGAAGGCTCAGAAACCAAGCTGAGACCTTGAGTCTCGGCAAAGCTCAAGCAAAACGATTCCAGTGCTTCTGGTTCTGTCGGTCGAAATTCGATACGGGCGAAAGGCTTTCTGATGACCTTCGTTGTTGATTCTAACTGAGGTAATTCTTCTTATCCTTCGTTGTTGACCTTCACAGAACATGATTTTTACTAGTTTTAAGACGATTATCGAAAATGCTAAGTTGGGTTGGGTATTGTCGGGATTGCCGTAGTTAAAAAGAAGGATTAAGAAGGGTTGATTGTGTGGTTATATGGATAGATTTCGACATAGAGCGAGTATAGATTCTACGCATACAAAGTATTCGCTAGAATGTCTCAATGAAGCAATTTCTGGTATATTAATCCGATTATGATATAACTGTTCATATGGTGTAGATAATCGTTCATAAAGCTTACAAGGATCCGCGAAACTTAGATAAATTCGACAACAAGGTATGCAAGGCTCTTTCTTTCTTTTTGTCATATTCTACGTACAAAGTATAACCGGATCATTGTTCCATAAAGTATTCTACTCTAAGTAGTTAAGAATGATCATGTTATTGACTCTTATGTTAAAAGTTTATTTTAAGTATGTTTTGAAGTCCTTATTGAGGCATGCGAAAAAGATGATGATATTCACAGTATTAGCCAGAGGTACAAAGACGTAAGGCTAGGATGTGTTATTGTCATTCATGCATTCCCATTTGCATTGCATTTATAAAGTACTCTGTACCACTTATTCTATGCACATTACTATATGGTAAATATTATATATATAGGGGTTATGGGGAAAGGAAAAGGCGTTATATGCGCACACCACATGCAGCTGGTACAAACTATCACAAAAAAGTCCTAAGAGGCCAGTATGATGTGATGATGTGATGTGATGTGATGATGTGATGCATGTGTGGCTTATTGGGATGGGTTGCATGATCCGCAACACTAACATATATTAGGACGGGATACACGATCCGCAACACTAACATATATATGATATATATACTGCATTTGCATCATGCATACTTTCATTTACCAGTATATGATATGATGCACACAGAGGTTGTTATGGTAAGGAAGAGGCCCGAAGAGGTTGATGTATATGTAAACTGCATTGTGCATAACATTTAGCTATGTGTATTAGGGCCCTCGGAGGAATTTACTGATGTTCAGCTATTTCTGTTTCAGACTATGATATATCTCTGCTATGTTATTTCTTATGCCTGACATACTCAGTACATCAGTCGCACTGACGTCCCTTTTATTGGGGACGCTGCGTTTTATGCCCGCAGGTTCATATTGAGAGAGTGACGGTTCACCCTAGTAGGTTGTTGTTTCAGCTGGTATTTGGAGCACTCTGTTCGTTTCGGAGTTGCGGTCTAGTCGTGGTATGTTTTACTCTTTAGAGGCTTGTAGATAGGTGTCATGTGGTTGGTTGTCATGTATGACCTTGTCGGCCTTGGTATATAAATGTGTACATTGGGGATTTTGGGTTGGAACTTTATATAATCTATCACGACTGAGTCCGTGTTTAAATATGATTAAGGGTGGAGTGTAGATGTGGTGCCCGGCGGATAGGGTTCGGGTACCCGTCGCGGCCTCCGATTTTGGTCGTGACATATTAGTTGTGACGTCCCCTGCCGATTCTCGACTAGATTCGGCTAGTAGGCGTTCTGCACTAGCGACCTTCATTCTGCACTTTGTTGGATAGGGTTTTGAAGGTTGTAGGTGGTCTAGTGGCCATTACCAATAGGTGGGGTAATACCCCATTGCTGTTGTTGGGTATGGCCACCAAAGCATGCAACCTGAGCTCCTAGAACGGCTAACGGAGCCTGAGGATAAGGTGGAACAGTATTCTATGGCTACTCTTCTCGGACGTCGGTCGTTCTTAGAAAATTTACGCTTCCTGGAAGGTATAGACTGGGTACTGGCAATGACTGCTGGAATGGTATTCCACTGTAAACATCGTCACCAAATAGCCAAGATAAGTCATAGCCAGGGGTCATCGGCTGGCCAACATTGTTCGCCTGCATTGTAGGGTCGTTCGTATAAACGTACCGCATAATGGGAGGAAATCCAAAGTGTCCTGGAGCCTGAACTGGTCTCCGAGCCATGTTGATCTGCCCATACTGCAGACTCGCTTGGTCAGGTGGAACATTTTGCCCCCAAGGTTCGGCGACGACCATGCAGTGTGCTGGTTGCCAGGCGATTGGGCTTGTGTTACTAGGTGCGCTACCGGCTGCACCTAAGTAGGCACTAGCTTATGCACATGCGGCTGAGGAACAACACCGGGAGTCACGGTCTCATGCTGAACAGCACCGCTCGTCAGACTGATGACCGAACTAGCCGAACATTCTCCTGGGTGCATTCAATTGGTTTCCATCTCCCTCGTTTGCTGAACCTCATTATGTACCATCGGCTTCACAATGTCAGCCAACTGTTTAGAAATTTGGTACATAATATCGTAGATGCCCAAGTCGATCTGTTGTCTAATAAAAGACGTGGTCATTATAGTTAGACCTTCAGATTGGCTAGATTCTTCCACAGCTTGGGTTGACGGATGAAGTGGAGGGGTATCAACCGATGTAGGCATACCCGAGGAGGATGGTGATTCGTTCTTCCTTTTGGGAGAATTTTGTTGAGGATGTGGACTAGAGTCGGGGTTCATTTTCTTACCGGACCTTAGGCGCATACGCCAAGAATGATCCTGACCTGGAGAATCAAACTTTGCTATTAATTCACCTATGGTCCCACTGGGCGTGCCAAATTTATTCTCGCCCCGAATTATGTTCTCTGCCTTTTTATCAGCTGACCTTATCGGGAGACAAATTGATTCCTTAACTTAAGCGATTTGGGCTGGAAACGGAACTCTAATTTCCAGCAATGGGTTCCCCAACTACTCGAGAAAGCGTTAGGACGGTGGTATGAGTAAACTAAGAGGTAAGAAAGATGAATGCAGCTGAGTACAGTAAAGTAAAGGATAAATAAAGTAAATGATAAAAATAGATAAAAATTGAGTTGTTTGATTGATTGGTTGTGTCTGTATATATAAAAAATGATCATATTTATAGTACAAAAAAGAAAAAAAAACTGTACAACGTGACCCCCCATGTCAGCCATCAAGTAACCCACTAAGTTCAATGGCCGACTATGGGGAGGTGGTGCCGATTTTCTCGCCCTCTACTCATCTTGCTCTGATAATTGCCCTTTCTTTTAGCTGTTGTTGGTCGTTACCGCTTCTAGGGGTCCAGAAACCCTTTTGACTTGGTCGTTGAGATATCTACATCTGAGTGGGTCTCAGTCATACATCTAACTAACAACTCGACTAAAATGCCTTAGTAGTCGATGAAGTTCTTGTAGTCGAGAGCTATGAGTAAATTTGGCTTTGAAATAGTTCAGTTGTCACTAAATTTGACTAAATACTTAAATTACTTTTGAGTGTTAACACTATGTAAATAGATTTCGTTTCAAATGATTTATTCTTGAAACATTTGGAAAACCAAAAGAAAGAGAGAATAAAAATAAAAATAAAAAGTGGTAGAATTTTTGGAAAGTTGTCCGCTGGTTGAGAGCGAAATCCGCAAAGATGTACTAATAAAACTACCCACCAAAAAATTCACCGGTAAAGACCTGGTCTTACCCTTTTTATTACGTGGCAATAAAAAAGTAGACCTCGTGCACATGCATCCACGTTGCTATTTTGCCCCTCTATAGAACCGCTCTGTTCAACTTCCAAGTTTAAACTTACCCTAATATATATCTTCATGTTTCACGTAATTCCAAGAATCATAAAATTTGTTGATAATAATTCCTAGTTTGAAAAGTGATCGATCGTGTTAATCAATAAAATGGGGAAGAGGACAGCGTTGTTTATAGTGTTGGTGGCGCCGATGTTAAGTGTGGGCTGGTGTTGGGGAGAGGAAGTGGCGGAGATTGCGAAGCATAAAGCGAATATGGCGGGGGGAGAGGTGACTAACAAAGTCCAACAGGCTAAGCAAAGTGCTTCCGAATCCATGGACGATGCTAAAGACAAAACTGCTAATTGGGCTGATTGGGTCGCTGGCAAATTCTCACAGTAAGCAATTCCTACTTCTACCATCTCAATTTATGTGTCATCCTTCTTTTTACGTGTCATACTTTCTTGTTTAAAAACAATTAAATTATTATAAAAATTAAATATTGTGGCTTATTTTAGAAAATACGAGTATAAGCTTTAACGGTCTTCCTTCTCAATTAAATTTTATGTTCAATCCAACACTATCACAGAGACGAGTTTGTGCACCGTTGAGGAAGTGGTTCAAATCTAGTTTATATCTGCTGTGACACTATTCAAGGCTCGTTAAATTACATGCCTTCTTAAAAGTTAGTCTCTAGCTTTTTAATTTCACTTCGAATAAGAATATGGGGTTGAAGACGCAAGTAAAGTTAAATGGGTGAAACTGAGTTGTCGGGACAATTTTTAGGGTAATCATGTATTCTCTCTAGTTCAAGTAGTACTATGCCTGAGGTCTCAAGTTCAAATTCCAGTAGAGCAGAGACACTAGGTGACTTCTTCACATCTGTTATGTTATGTTGTTACCTGACTTTGGTAGACACAGTTACCTGGTACCTGTCTCAAGTTCTTCTCATCTGTTCTAGATGTATTCTAGTTGTAGAATAGTGTAAATCTCCTTGATTGAGTTATCTTATTAATGTCATATATAGAGTATACAATTGTAGTTCTAATATAATTATGATCTCTATTTTATCTTAATTACACTAAATATTAATTACAGAATATATTGTGAATATATAAAAAATATATTTACTATCACACCCCTCAGTCGGAGCGGGAAAAGGTCTGACGCTGAAACTGAATTTGAAGTCAAGGAACAGTTGCCGAGGAAGCCCCTTTGTGAATATATATGCATATTGATACGAAGAAGAAACATGCAACACCCTAACGTGATACATTGCAACCTTCTCACGAACAAAGTTGTCGCGCCCGTTTTTAACCCGCGACGCGACTGGCATCGATTCCTTCTTTGGATTGGATAAAAATGCTTTGTTGAGGAGTCGCCACCTAATTATTCTAAGGTGAATTAGGACACCTAAATATTAACTTAATGCTGCAAAATAACTCCAATTTTATGATCTGCGGAACTAATGAGATTCTAGATAAGGGTTCTTTATTATCCTAAAGGAAAGTGATTAATCATCCTTTAAGATCCGCTAACTTGCGGTTATCCGGTCAAACTCAAGTTAATTATTATGCTAAGAAAAATGCATGTTCACAAATATAAAGTTAAAATGATATTGCAAGTGTTTAGTAAAATGATGCATTTTGTATAAGTATGCATTTGTATGGTATTAAAGAAAAATACATGTAAAGTTGAAAAAGTATGCATTTGTTACAATTAATAGTAAGGAGAAAAACGAATTATTTATAACGCCAAAGAAGTAATTTTTGGATCAAAGTTGTTTTGAAAATTTTGAATATGCATGACAAGTCTAAAAATAAATAAACTAACGGTGGATTTCTAATTTTGAACTAATCGAGCCTAAAAATAAATAAACTAGCGGCGAATTCCCAATTTTAAACTATCCTATTAATCAACCATTTATAACCTAATTATCCTAAGTATTCTGACAATCGCACAAGAATGGAATAATTATTACACCCCGAATAAAAATAGAAAAGTGAATTAAAGAATTAAAGTCGTGACTAGGGCGGATGATGATGTCATCTCGCCCTATTTGTTTTGAAGTTCCGAGGCAGGAGGATGCAAGGATATGGATGTGGATCTTCATTTGATAATGGTCATGATGAGTCTCATACCGAGACTCTTCATTGCTCCCGATGCATTTCATGTAAAACAAAAGAAAAGAAAAGGATTAGGGAATGAAACATGAAAATATATACATAAGAAAACATGAAGGGGAATTAAAAATATACCCAAATTATCAGATGTAAATGAAGGGAAATGCTAATATATATAACTAGGCACGCATATATAAATACTCTTTGTTAATTAGCAATTTAAGCGAATCGAAAGCCAGAGTATTTTTTTAACACGAAATTTGGAATGCGGTATAGTATGTGATACACAAAAGTGAAAGATAGGCCCATAATTTATTCTCAAATTTTAAGAAGGAAGAAGATGTAAACTGGCCCAAATCATGAAGCAGCCCACAACAAATGAAACCAAGTCAAATATTTAGATTGCCCAACCTAGAGACAATAGGCAATGATGGAAAGAAGCAACAAGTTGTTGGGCTTAGCCCAAGTTACATCGTGTAGGCAGAAATGGAAACAAGCAGAAAATGGAACCTATGAGCCAAACCCACTGTTGTAATCACGCAAAAGACAAAGATGATAGCAAAATCGGTACATAGTGTGCAAATATGATTGATATACCAAATATACACAATTATACACCTGATATATTGGACATGTATACAAGGTACAGATTGGTATACAATCCACATACCCTGATGTATATCAAACTTACACCTCCAGCAAACACCAAAGGGGAAAATGCAGGCAAACAGATAGGCATACATCATATACATCACACTGATTCTCAATTTATCTCGTGTACTTCATGATTTCAAACTTAAACAAATCAATCATGCATTTTTAACACCATATCTCATGTACCTAAGCTTAAGCCATAGTGATAAGAACAATTCATTTTAAATAACAGTCATGTTGACACTAACAACTTAAGCAAAGTACAAAACTGGTAGCAGGCAAACAAGACCAAACTAAAGACTTTGCTTAAGCTAAAATCGCAAACACGTTAGCAATTCTAAAGACTCTCAGCCATTATAGGTTTAAAGCCTCACATTATAGAGTAAAACAGAATAATCCCATATATCTCAAAGCAAAAAGTGAGCAAATCAATCTGCAGGGAAATAATAAAATGCCAAATACACATGGAGGAATGCCTCACACTTTTAATGCACACAATGAAGTCAAGTAAATGACCATGTTTCAGATCTCAGACATTAATCAGGCAAGAAAACAGGTCATATGACAGGCAGAAGGAAAGGGAGCAGTTCTGATGGTATACTGCATGGTTTAAAAGAGTGAGCCTGAACCAAACACTTGGGGAAGGATCTGATTCATAAAATAAAGGGGTTCACAATCACATAATGTTCTGTGCCATTGACATTTCTGGCCAATGCAGAGATCATGTTATCAAAATATACTGTCTTAACTAATTGCAAGTCAGACACACGCATAGGACTAACTCATTAATCTTAAGAAGATACACATACTCTCAACAGAACAAGATGAACAGGCAGACTCTTATATAGACTGAAATTGTAATCAAAATCATAGAAACAAAGTAGACTTAACAGGTGTAGTAATTTGGTCCAAACATCATGTAGATCATGAGAACAGATAGGCAAGGCATTAAATATAACTTCAGAGACATTACATTGCTATCATGTATGCATTTAACACTTAGTCAAGTAAAACAAATATGTAGTTAGCTTGGCAGACATATAGACTTAGAAAAGGTAAATAAGTAACCATTAAAAGGAAGCATTTCCAAGGGTGTATAGTATTTTCAACTAGACTAAGCATACATGGTCCTATTCATGCCACATTATCCAACACGATGACACTCAAGTAAACAAAGAAGTCACATAATTACTGATAGGCATACAGACTCACAAAAGAGAACAAATACATAGCCAACTCAAGTAGACATATCAGACAAAGGGATGACCAGACAACCATTAAAGACATCATTTCAGATAGGCAGGGGAAGTTTAGTCTAAACTAAACACATGAATATATCATTTATCAGGCATGACAAGGAATGACACTGCATACAATGTAGTATATGGTTGAAGATGATTCTCAAACATGTTAACAAGTTGGCCAGCATATCATAATTAACAAACAGACCAAACCTATTTCGAGGATGAACTAGTTAAAAGAACTCAACAAGGTAAGCAGGTTTCAACATTCTTTAAATCCAACATGATCAAACAACATCCAGAGACCAACACATACACACACAAAGATTTTCATCACATCTTTACTATCTTAAATTTATTAACAGGCTGGTAGTCTTGCTATTAAGGACCCAAAGCTTATGTTTATCCTATACTACTTTTAAATCATAGAAAGGGACATATTATTTTACCAACATATCAGGCCAAACCCTTAGCCAATCTACAACATGCTTCCACTAAACTAATACAAGATATATTTTATTATACTAAATGAAATACTAATCATGAACTTAATACAACATATCCGAGCATGAGTAGTCAATTAAATAGCTTAGTAATCATCATAAAACATTTAACCAAACAAATCATAATCCCTCTAAATATGTACTGAAACAACATATACATCACATAATACTACATATGGGTTTAAACATGTACATAGCAGGCAGAACATACCAAAATTAACTAGACAGTTTAACGAACATATTACTTGGGCACAACAATACGAAATAGCAACATTATAAGATAATCGACAATAAAACACATAAATATGAAAAACTAAAACTGAGAGGAATTGAGTTTACCTTCACCGGGCAGCAAATCGATGCACGTTTCGAATCGTCAAACCGCTCGGAGAATTTATTTTGGGAATTCTGATTTTTGCGATTTTTGGAATGCTGATTTTGCAATTAAAAATGCAGGAGTATAGGACCCGGATTTAACCCGACCCGGAAACAGAAACAGACCCGACCCAGATTTTGGACCCGACCCGGAACAAAACAGACATAAACAACCAAAATGTAGAAAGAGAGATTTTCTGAGGATTTAATCTAATATTCAAAAGGATTTTAGATGGAAAATTAAGAAACAAAGGATATTCTAATCGACAATTTTGGGGAACAAAAACAATATTTTTTTTCTGATTTTTGGACTCAAGAACAGACCTTCACTTTTTTATTTGTTCCCAGATTTTGGACCAAAAACCTTGAAAACCGACCTTGATTTTTTTGTCATTTTTTCCGACCCCTTTAAACACAACCCAAAGACTGTATTTATAACCAAAACTTGAGGGGTTTCAACAGCTAGAATTTGAAATTCGAATTCAAAGAAAAGAGGGAAAAAGTGACGATTTTGACAGATTTCGAAAGTGAGATGATGATGAAAGGGGTACGGGTTTATGCTCTTACCCACCGAATCCTTGAAGGTTCATCCTAGAGACCCAACAACTCATGCATGCTTTGCAATTTCAGGAAGATTTGATTGGACGAGCTAGGCTCTGAGATTTTGAAAATGGGGAAAAGGACTGGGGTGATGCGAGAGGTCTGAGGTGGAAAGGACGTGGTGGCAGGGACGTCGGTGGTGGCATTTATCCGGCGGTCCGAGGGTGATTTCGGGTGAAAGGCCGTTGGTTTTGGAGAGGGGTCTAGGGTTGTTGGTCGATGGGGCATTTGTGGGGAATGGACGATGGGGTTTTAATTGGGATTGGGCTCGGGAATGGGTAGCCGGTTTGGGCCTGGCTTGGGGAAAATGAGTGGGCTGGTTATTTTGGGTTGATTTTTAGGGGTGGAATGGATATGGGCGAAAATAAATGGGAGTTGGGGTTTGGGCCGGGCGGATTGATTTTGGGCCACGGTTTGGGCTGTAATTTGTGGGTTGGGTAGAATGTTTTGGTGAGGGGGATTAAAATGGGGAGTTGGTTAAAATAAAACGGGGTTTATTATTAAAAGATGCTTTGCAAAAGATCTAAATTATGAAGATAAAAATAATTATGTGCTAATAAATAAAACATAATATCTGCGAAATGCTTAATGCTTAAGATAAAAACGTGATGTCATTTTGCAAAAATAACATATCCTAGAATATTAGGGTAAAACTATACTTATGATTAGACTCCCACTGCCTGGGACCCGCCTGCCCAAAAATTAGGTCGTGGTCAGCTTTTAGCTGACCCATGAGCCACTCGACAAAAGCGGGGACCCGATCAGTGGTCGTGGTCGAAAATTTTACCGTCGACCTACTCTGAGCCACCAAAGATATTTTTTAAATATAATTTATATTATTTTTCCTACATTAATATTTATTTTGTATTTATATATATTTTTGTCATTAATAAGTGATATAATGCATGTTTATATATATATATATATATATATATATATATATGTATTGCTCTAATCTACATTGAGCTCGACATAAAATAAGATAAAAATGGTAGCTGATTATTAATTATATATTTATATTATTAGTCATTTTGTTAATATCACAGAAGCATAATTTAGGAAGAGAAGGTAGTTGTAAATTGGTGAAACTTTAAATGATCATAACTCTGCGCTCGGATGTCCGTTTTACCCGATTTTTTTTTATTTTGCGTATTTTTTCGAGACAACGCCGGTCAAACTGGCGCAGCCAATTTTTAGAAAAACATCCGTTTTTCCAATCAATTTGTGTTTTTCCCCAAATCAATTTCTAATTTTCTTTTTCTTTAGTCAAGATCTCACGATATACAATATATTTCAACGTCGAAATTTCGTGGTAATGTAGGGGTGAATACCAATTTCAGTTTTATAAATTCAATTTTTTTTAAAAAAATAAAAAAATTCTCGGCCCGACCCGATCTGACCCTGGCCCGCCAAAAATATTCGTCGGGTCAGGGCCGACCCGCGACCCGTAGGGTCCCCGAAGGGTCAGGATAGCTTTCAACTTGCTTTTCTTTTAGTTGAGCACCCGTGCTTCCTTACTTGAACTCATTCGGTCGAAAGCACTTGCAGCGGGCAAAGGGTTGGATGCTTTTCATTGAGATGTTTATATATAGTTCTAGTAATAGGGCATACTCTTTCGGGGCGGGACTTCTAAAAGAGATGCGGGCAACATACTTTTTAGACAGACTTTTCACCTCGCCCATCCAGTACGACAGTACGCATTCAACTTGGGGCTGACGGGGTCAGGGCCAGGGTCGGAATTTTTAAAAAAATATAGGGTCAGGGTCGGGCCAGGGTCGGGCAAGGAGGAAAAAAATCCACCCGACCCGGCCCTGACCAGCCCGACCCGACCTTTGGACAGGTCTACTTATGATATTAAAAGGCGAATGATAGTAAAAAATACGAATAATAATAATGATAATGATATTGAGAATAATAATATATATGTATATATATACCTATATGTATATATATATTAAAATTGTTTTGAGGTATCAAAAATATTTAAAATTGCAAATAAATCGAAAAGATGAGACAAAATTGGGTGTCAACAAAAGTGAATATTCATCTCAATATGCTTGGTTCGCTGATGTTGAACCGGGTTATGAGACAAGTAGACAACATACATGTTATCATAGTAAATCAAATATGCCTTACGTATGGGACAATGAAGCTCAAGAAGGAGATTGTGGAGCCAACATAGCTCGGCAATAACGTTCGCAATGCCTCAATTTTTTACTTCTGCACTCAAATGGAAAAGCGTGGCTTGCCGCTTAACAGACCATGATATGATGTTATCCCCAAAAACACATAATAGTCGAACGTAGAGCGACAGGTGTCAGGGTAGCCTGCCCAATCTGCGTTTGTGTAGGAGAGCAATGTAGTCGATGTTGAGGGATATAAATGAAGTTCATAGTCAAGAGTGCCTTTAATGTACCGAATGATACGCTTAAGAGATGTAAAGTAAGGCTCCCTAGGGGCGTGCATGAACAAGCACACATATTGAACCGCATATGCAATATCTGGCCGAGTGAAGATGAGATACTGAAGAGCACCTGCAAGACTCCTATAAAGAGATGGATCACTGACCGGATCCCCATCATCTGCACTGAGTTTCGACTTGGAGTCGATGGGAGTGGGCATGATCTTACAATTTGTCATTTTAGCACTGTAAACAATCTCCTCTGCATACTTACGCTGACACAAGAACATGGTATGTGAGGATTTGGTCATTGATATCCCCAAAAAATAACTCAACCTACCCAAGTCAGTCATAGCAAATTCGGACTTGAGTAGGGCAATGATCTCGTGCTTTAGGCCATCTGAAGAAGTCAGAACAATATCATCCACATATAACAAAAGGTTAGTTGTGTCAATACCTCGATGAAAAATGAATAATGAATGATCACTCTTGCTGCACACGAAATCGATCGGTATGATATATGTAGCAAACCGCTTATACCAAGCCTTGGGGGCTTGTTTCAACCCATATAGCGACTTACAAAGATGACAAACATGATGAGGAGCCTCCGGATACACAAATCCAGGCGATTGATGCATAAAGACGGTTTCTTTCAAATCCCTATATAAAAAACATTCTTTACATTAAGCTGGTGAATAGGTCAATTCCCCATAACAATGCTCAAAACCGTGCGGATGTTAGCTTGCTTAACCACCACAATCAACACCATCATACTGTCATGTGCCATTTGCCATAAGTCTGGTCTTGTAACGTTCAATGGCACCATTATCTATGAACTTATGACGAAATAGCCACATACAACGGATTACATTCACCTCCTCAGGTCGCGGAACAAGATCCCAAGTGCTCTGTGAAGTAAGCGCATTAAACTCCTCTCGCATGGCCGCATTTCAATTCGGGTCAAGTTTGGCTAAGGTTGGGTTCTTAGGAATGGGTGAAATGGTTTGAGTGGATAGGTTAAAGTGAACTTTTGATTTGAAAATTCCATGTTGTGCATGGGTTTTCATGCGGTGCGTGGGCACAGTCACGGGTGAGGCAGGAGGGCTGGGTGGTAATAGGCAGGACTGGGCAGCGGAGTCGGGACTGGGTAGTGGTGAAGGGCAGTGGGGCTAGCCGGGGCTGGCAGGGTGGCGGGTAGGGTTTGGTGGGCAGTTGGGGTGTTGTTTTGGGCAATAACAGTTCCTCGTTACTGGACAGTGGGGTGGGGTCGATGGGACGGGTGGTTGGACGACCGAGGGTTGAGAATTTTGTAGTGCATTTTGGAGGAAAGGGGAGGTGTCCGAGTCATCAAGGAAATCATAATCAATGACTCAAAATTTTTAGATATTGTCGAACGAGATGACGTACTCAACAAACGTGACATGGCGTCAGATTAAAATTTTATTTGTGGATATCTCAGAGCACAAGCATCCCCTATGGTTTGATGGGAAGTTGAGAAAGACGCACGGAGTAGAGCGAGGTGCTAATTTGTGAGGGACCATGGAGGCCAGATTTGGGTAACAAAGACAGTCAAAAATTCGAAGGTGATCGTATGAAGGGATCCGACAAAAGAGAATTTCGGTGGGTGTCCTATTTTGAATCGTACGGGTAGGTAAGATGTTAAGAATGTGTTCTACCATGTTTAATGAATAAACCCAAAAGGTAGGGAGGAGATGCATGAAAATGAAGGGTACGAATTATGTTGTTAATGGTGCGGAGAATTCTTTCGACTTTACCATTTTGAGGAGAAGTATGAGGGAAGGAGAAACGGAAAATCATGCCATTAGTCGCACAAAAATTATGAAAATGGGAGTTATTGAACTCACGACCATTATCACATTGAAACGTTTTGATGTCTTTTTCAATTTGCGTTCTAAACAATGTACGAAATTCAAGGAATTTAGAATAAACTTGAGACTTAAGTTTAAGCGGATAGACTCAAAGGAAGTGAGAAAAGTCATTCAAAAATACCAAATAATATTTATGACCTAGGTTGCTAGTTATAGGAGATGTCCATAAATCCGCATGAATAATATCAAAGGGAGAGAAAGTAACACTTAAAGAAGACGTAAACGGAAGTCTAACATGTTTTCCTAGATGACAAGAGGAGCAATTATGGGCAAGGTTTCCTTTATTACATTTCATTAAATTGTGGTTTCTAAGAAAATAAAAAATATGAATTCCGGGATGTCCAAGTCTACTATGCCACGTTGAGGAAGGAGATGGCAGCTAGAGATGTGGGAGGATTGACACTGGCAGCGGACTGGCAGCGGACATGCATAGGAAATGATAGAGGCCCCTTCACTATTGCATCTCGTAAGGAGTTTTCCGGTGCGTAGGTCCATTACAGAAAAATTAAACGGGTCTAAATTAATGGATACGGAATTATCGGTGGCAAATTTTCTAACAGAGATTAGGTTCTTAATAATGTTTGGGGCATATAGGACGTTTTTAAGGGAGAAGTGGGGATGCGGTGGTGGGGTTAGTGTGTGGCCAAATTCTTGAATTGAAATGTGATGACCATAATAGATTGATGAGTATTTAAATTGCGCAGTTGAGGAAGATTACCAGAATTATTGGTGAGATGAGACGTGGCGCCCGTATCCATATAGCACGCATTATCAGGCTGCTGAAATTTTAAAGAACCGAAAGTAAGGCCCAAATCCGGTGTACTGAGACTGGACGACTGCTGATTGGCCTCTATGTAGTTGGTCTGGTGGATGGACAAGGGCTCGGTGGTGCTGGGCCACCTAGTAGTGGGCCTCGACAGTGGCCACTGTTGTTGTTGGGCCTGGCCTGGAACTGGATTGGGCGACATTGCCCACTGTGACTGATTATTTGTGACGGCGGTTGTTGAGAAAGAGGAAGTGGGTGAAGCTATGTGGGTCGCGGGTGACGCCATAAGAGTATCGGAAATTAGTAAAGGAAAAAAATGTAGAACTTTCGTATATTAGTCCTATACTGGTAGTATAGGAAGGCAGGGATGGTATATCTCCCGTTGAGGCTCTTGCTAAGGAGCGGTACATTGATTGGAAGAATAAATTTTGAGAGACTCTTGGAATAAAAGTGGTTGAATTAACTGAGGAAACGACGACTGATTTGAAACTGTTAGAGGAAGGTCAGTTAATTATTAGCACGCTTGAGAAATTGGATGATTTATCTTGCCGTTGGGCTTCAGCAAGTAAGTCTTTTTATTGTTGACGAACTGCACCTTATTGGTGACAAAAGGCGGTTCAATACTAGAGGTGATTGTTTCTCGGATGCGATATATCTCAAGCCAGGTTGAGAACAAGATTCGTATTGTTGCTTAGAGTTAGGGTAGGGAGGAATTTTTGGCTCTTGATATCGTAAAATAGTGTAAATCTCTTTGATGGAGTTCTCTTATTAATGTCATATATATATATATATAGTATATAATTGTAGTCCTAATAGAATTAGGATCTCTATTTTACCTTAATTATAATTGTAGTCCTAATATAATTAGGATCTCTATTTTACCTTAATTACACTAAATATTAATTACAGAATATATATTAAATATATTCACTATCACTAGCCTTGGTAGAACAGCTACCTGGTACCCGTCTCAAATTCAAATCCCAGCAGAGACACTAGCTAGGTACACTAGCTAGGTGATTTCTCTTCATCTGTTCGGTTGGGGTGACACATATCCCATGGAATTAGTTATGATGAGCACACGATTATAAAAAAAAGTAGTACTATGCATAAAGATATTTTCTGGGGTACTCTCTAAAACATTGTGCATATAGAATTGCTTTTCAACACTTCTCAACATTACCCTTGATCTGCATATGTGCGAACAAATAACGTCCCAATTGTCAACCTTAAATGGTAAAATTGAAATAGGTAATTAATGGCCTTTTCGTTGCATGACAAACATGTACTATTTCTTTAAAAGAATCTATTTTTTGAAGAGATCTAAAATTTTGAACCTGAGGGAGTTGATTAACAAGTTTAAAATTTTCATTTCTCCCTTTTTAATCAGACAAGTGTAGGTGTTAATTATGCAATTATTGAAACTACCTGCTTTAGGCGAAGGTTTGGAAAATTAATTTAAACTGGTTAGGCAGTGTTTTTACTTGTTACCTGCCAGTTTTACCAAGTGAATATTGTAGTAGTTTGTTTGTTTCATTCTCGGGCATTGCCTTCTGTTCGAGTGACCTATCAGTTCTTTCATGAAATATTTAACATATTTAATTACAACTAGGTACAATGAAAAATTATCAATCATTTCTAAATTGGTCGCAGGTTCCTGTATATGTTAATCTAAACAACTATGGTACTTCTTATTCACTCTAATTTCAGGTTCCAAGACGATGCAAAAGATGAAGCCCAACGATTAACGGATAGAGCAAAGGATACCGCATCAAATGCTAGAGATTCCATTAATTCTGCTGCCCAAGGTAAAATTTTCCTGTTCTTCTAGCTTAGTGAAACTGAGAGACAACTAGCTATTATGCTGAAAGAACAGTTAATAATTAAATGTTCTTCGCAGGAACCCAAAAGTATGGTTCTCAAAAGGCTAAGGAGATGGCTGACGTAGCATCTGACAAATTCGGTGATGCTAAAATTCTTGCATCCGAGAAAGCCAATCAAGCTATGGATACAGCAGCAACAGGAAAAACCACAAACACGGCAACCAATTTTGCTAAAGAAAAGGCTCATGATGCATAATGCCTATGCATCTGATAAAGCAGGTCGAGCCACGGACGTTGCTTCGGACATGGCGGCTGACGCCAAAGAAAGTGCCAAACATAAGGCTTATGATGCTACTACTGATTTTGCCAAAGAGAAGGCACATGATGCTTATGCTTCCGCTTCTGATAAGGCAGGTCGAGCCACAAATGTTGCATCTGAGAAGGAAAGTCAAGCTACTAACAGTGCTTCGGACATGGCAGCTGACGCCAAAGAAAGAGCTAAACATAAGGCTTATGATGCCAAAGATTTTGCCAAAGATAAAGCGCATGATGCCTTATGCCTCCGTATCTGATAAGGCAGGTCAGGCCACTAACATTGCTTCAGACATGGATAGGTCGAACTATTGGAAGAAAATAAAAAAGGAAGACCGAATGGGATCAAAGAAACTAGCGGCTGATCACTAAATAGGTGCAAATTCTGACATCACCGCTGATGCCAAAGAAAGCGCAAAGCATAAAGCTTATGATGCCAAAGATTTTGCCTCTGAGAAGGCGCATGATTCTGCAAATGCCGCTTCAGAAATGGGTGGTGCAGCTAAAGAGAAGGTTAAGGATAGAGCTAACGATGCCTATGCTTATGCCACAGATAAAGCAGGTGATGCCAAAGATAAAGGGAAAGATAAAGTGTATGATGCTTACGGATATGCATCTGACAAGATTAACCAAGCAAAATACGGGGCTTCTAATATTGCTGGCAATTCAAAAGACACGATGAAGGCCAAAGCATCGGATACCTATGGTTTTGCTACTGATAAAGCAAGTGATACCAAAGAAATCAGGGAAGACAAAGCGTATGATGCTTATGGATTTGTATCTGACAAGATGAACCGAGCAAGGGATGCAGCTTCTAATATTGCTGGTAATTCAAAAGACAGACACTATGAAAGTTAAAGCATCGGATGCCTATGACTTCGCCTCTGGTAAAGCAGATCAAACCATAAGAATGGCTATAGATAGAGTCAATGACGCGAGAGAGAAAGCTTATGATGGATATGAGGGGGCGAAGTCAAAGGTGCATGAAACTTACAACTCTGCCAAGAATACAATGAATGAACACGTAAAGGATAAATATGAAGCGGCCAAAGTGAAGGCTTCGGAGGCTGCAGGCAACGTTGGAGCAAAAATGAGAAGTGCAAGTGGCAAAGAATTATGAGCAATTAGTAATGAGAGCCCCTGAAAGGAAAGGAAATCTTGCATGGAAAGAGTCAAAAGAGTTCCTTGAAGTAATTTCCAATTCGGTGAGTGGTTTAGAGTTTCACTACTATATAAAATATTGTTTTCTTCAAATTATTTGTGGTCACGTATTCTTTTTGTAAGACAGATGAAGTTCTTGACGAACTCAAATCTGTAAGGTCATAGCGTAGGTTACACTTAATTAATAAAGAGAATGACGCTTGTTATTCATATCTTCCTTGGTACTTAACACTTTCATTGTCTTGACATCAATTTGTTTGACAACCGCTTACCAAAAAGACTAGTGCGTGTGGTCACATATGTAGACATGTTCAGCTAAAAGGAAGTATATATCCACCACCAAATTGTGTACTAAAAATGAAAGAAATAATCTCTTGATTATTTTCATTAATTGAAAGACTATATATACAAGTTACATAATAGGAGAATCTTATTCATATTCTATTCTTAAAATTTTATTCTATACATTTAAGGTAATACACTAATTATGGTAATACACTACTAATTATATTACAACATTACCTAAACTAGGATACTAAATATTTACCATAAATTACATTGACTAATAGGCACAAATCCGAGAGTCCTAATAGGCACAAATCCGAGATTCAATATACACAATATACACATGTATATTGTGTATATTTAACACACCCCGCAGTCATAGCGGGCGGTCTTCGAATGCTGAGATTGTCCCTAAAATCTTAAAAAAGGACCGAGGGAAGACCCTTTGTAAAGATGTCAGCAATTTGATATCTCGACGGGACATGACAGACGCGTACCTGACCCCGAGCAACCTTTTCACGGACAAAGTGAATGTCCATCTCGATATGTTTAGTGCGTTGGTGCTGAACCAGATTACCCGAAAGGTAAATGGCACTAATATTATCACAATAAACCAAGGTTGCTTTTTGAATTGGACTATGAAGCTCTAAAAGCAAATTACGTAACCAACATGATTCTGAGACCACATTGGCTACCCCTCGATATTCAGCCTCAGCACTTGAGCGGGATAGAGTCGCCTGACGCTTCGCAGACCAGGAGACCAAGTTGTTGCCAAGGAACATACAGTATCCAGACGTAGACCGT
The DNA here is from genome assembly GCA_029783415.1 of Anisodus acutangulus. Taxonomy (NCBI): domain Eukaryota; kingdom Viridiplantae; phylum Streptophyta; class Magnoliopsida; order Solanales; family Solanaceae; genus Anisodus; species Anisodus acutangulus. Next base: position 11,662,267 of record CM056491.1, on the reverse strand, counting down.
CTGGTGTATGGACACCCACCCCAATCAGCATCGGTGTATGAGACAAGTGTGGATGTCGATGAAGGATACAAATGCAAACCATAGTCCAGTGTACCCTGAATATACCGAATGATGCGTTTGAGTGCATTCATGTGCTTAATTTGGGGATCATGCATGAATAAATACACATGCTGGACAGCATACGTAATATTCGGTTTGGTAAAGGTAAGATACTGAAGGGCCCCTGCAAGACTGCGATAGCGGGTCGGATCCTCGTAAGGGACGCCGGCCGCGGCACCAAGCTTGGGCTTGGTATCAACTGGAGTGGAAGTGGACTTACAGGATGACATCCCAGCCCTCTAGATGATCTCGGCTGCATACTTCCGTTGTGACAAGAATAACCCATCGGAATGACGAGTGACAGCAATTCCCAAAAAATAACCCAAGGGCCCCAAGTCTTTCATAGCAAACTCGGAGTTGAGCATGGTCATGATAGACTGGCGCAAGGCATCGGAAGAGGCAGTCAAGATAATATCGTCCACATATAACATAATGTAGGCTACGGACGAACCACGACGGTAGATGAACAAGAAATTATCCGACCTACTGTGAGTGAACCCAATAGTTGAAACATAGTCAGCAAACCTTGTATATCAGGTCCATGGAGACTGCTTAAGCTCATATAAGGACTTCTTCAACAAACAGACACGATGAGGATGGTTGGGATCCCTGAATCCCATCGGTTGATACATATAGACTGTTTCCTTGAGATCACAATGTAGGAAAGCATTCTTGACATCCAACTGATGAATCGGTCATGCCTTCGAAAGAGCCAAGCTAAGCACAGTGTGAATGGTAGCTGGCTTGACCACCGGGCTAAACGTCTCCCCACAATCTATACCAACCTGCTGAGTGTTACCATGACCCACAAGTCGCGCTTTATGTCTAGCAAATGAACCATCTGAATTCTCTTTATGAGCAAAAATCGACATAGACCTGATACTATTAATACCAGATGGACGGGGCACCAACACCCACATCTTATTATCAATAAGAGCATTATATTCATCAGTCATAGCAATTTTTCAATTCAGGTCGTTTAAGGCAGATATAGGATTACGGGGCAAAGAGGATTTAGAGACATTAGAATGTAAATTAAAATGTCTTTTAGGTGTAACAATACCCCGCCGATTCCGCGTGACCGGCCTATGACTTGAGGAAGAATTGAGTGGATTTTGAGAATTTGCTGGGCTCGGGACGGACTGGCCAGCAGGCAGTGGGCATGCTGGCCCAACTCGGGAAGCAATACCATTACTATCGTTGGACCAGTTCCAGTGTTGGGCTGGACTAGCCCAATTGTCAAATCGGGCAGAGGATCGTGACGGGCGATGGGACCAATGGCGATGGGACCAATGGCGATGGGCCATTGGAGAATTTTGGGTGCGGGAGTTGTCCGAAAAATGCTAAATAATATACAGGGATATTTGTTCATCCAAAAAATTATACGAACTAGGCACGGGAGAATGACTTTTAGCAAATGGAAATTGGGATTCATCAAAAATTACATGACGATTAATGATGATTTTATTGAAGGATAAATCAAAGCATTTGTAGCCACGATGATTAGATGGAAATCCCAAAAACACACACGGAGTCGACCGGGCCTGAAGTTTCTTAATTGTGGTGGACGGGAATAACAGATAACACAAACACCCAAAAACCCGAAGATGTGAATATGAAGGAATTTTATTATATAAAATTTGAAGAGGGGAATAATATATCAAACCTTTGGAAGGAATAATGTTAAGTGGATATGTAGTTATTTGAAGAGCATGATGCCAAAAATATGGGGGTACGGAAGCATGAATTAATAGGGTGCGGATAATGTTATTTATGGAACAAATTTTACGTTCGGCTTTCCCATTTTGTGAAGATGTATGAGGACAAGAGAAACAAAAATTTATCTCATTAGTAGCACAGAATTTCCGAAAACCCCATTGTCATACTCTTTTCCATTATCATTAATTGAAAGGTTATATATACAAATTACATAATAGGAGAATCATATTTCTATTCTATTCATAAAACCTTATTCTATACATTTATGGTAATACACTAATTATGGTAATACACTACTAATTATATTACAACATTATCTAAACTAGGATACTAAATATTTACCATAAATTACATTGACTAATAGGCACAAATTCGAGAGTCCTAATAGGCACAAATCCGAGATTCAATATACATATGTATATTGTGTGTATATTTAACAAAAAATTATTCAACTCTGGTATTATGCTATGTTGTAGATAGGGAAATTAATTATTCAAAATAAGAAATTTTATATTGCTAGAATTGATGTTTGTAGGAGAAAATGATCAAACCGGTCCTTAATGTATGGAGGTTAGATTATTTTAATCCTTCATATTACCACTTAATGAAAATAGTCCTCAATGCCCAGTATGACAAAGCTTCAAAAGTCTTTGTACCAACTGTTTTAAAATTTAACCATTTTAAAGATACTTATCGTTGAACTTGATTATTGTACGATAATTCCATTATTTCTAATAAAAACTGCTGAATGATAAGACCTATGCTTTAGATATTGAGACGTGTCATTGTAAGCTGACCCAGATACTGTTCCAAAGTCACGTAAGGCCTCCACGATATGTCCAGTCATTTGATCTTGATGGTTCAATATTTGAGATGAAAAAAGGATACTCACCTTCCTCTTTTCCTTTTCTGTCTTTTCTCTTCGTTAGATGTTAATTTTGGTCCTATTTGCTTCTTTTTATTTCCTTCATCATCAAGAGTCTGTTTGAATAGTTCGTGCTTGTTTTCTCCATAGTATTTGATGGCCTCGATAATGGCTAATATCTGAATGGGCCATAGACAATTTTTTTATTAATTTGAATTTTGGACGGTTTCATATTTACATATGTTTTAGTTATACTCTCTTTGTCAAAAAAAATATTTTTTTTCTTAAAAAGACACAATTAATTATCTTTTCTCCATTTTATCTTTATTAAAATTTGTGAAGATTAATACATAAATACAATAAATATTTATTGAAGAGAGATTATAACTTAGACATAAATGAGAATAAAGTAATAAAAAATTTATTCTAATAAATATTTTTTAAGAGGCGTGTAAAGTAAAAAAGCGACAAATAATTTGAGATGGACGGAGTACTAAATATCATTTGAGATTGGTTAACTTCCTCCCTTCAGTATAAGGTGCTTAAAGTTTTCTTCTTCATAAGATGAAGATGGTACTGCTCCATTTGTGTTACTCTCGGGAATAACCTGTCCATAAGTAAGGGATATAAGCCCTTTTTTTCTAGATGCCTATTTGGTAATGAATTTAAATTTAACCACCAATTGCGTGGCAACAATGTTTTTTTTTTTTGGCTTTTCGAGTTGGAAAACATAATCTCCGTGTTTGTAGTTAATTCAATTTTTGCTTCAAGAATCTGTATCTTATTTTATACAGATTTGTTCAAAGTATAAACGCGTAAACTAGAAAAGCTTGGATAAAAGCTCTCAAAATGAATGGAAAAAAAGATCCTACTAGGCGCCTATTACAGTAACAGAAAATAATAACTCATGATAGTATCTTATACTACTAGTAATTCTTAATAGCTTTAATTTAAGATTCATTCGATAAAAATACTAATTAGGAGAGTAATATCTAGATTTTGGTGCCATTCTTGCATGACAATAAACATGTTACTAATACTCCAATAATACCTGTATTATAATCTTGTTTAACTATTTCGCATTTTGCTGTATAAATTGACTTGATCTAACTAATAAGTTATCTATCTTTTTATTATATATGTTACCTGTTCATGTGTACTGTTAATGTTAACTACAGTGGATTTAGCAGGTCATATTTCAAGTTGAAAATTTTAGGTTTATCACAGCTTATCTCTGATCATTCATAGGTTTCATTTAAAAGTTTATTGTAATCTACTATTACATTGGAGATAAACTGTGTCTGGATGCGAGGAGTAAAACATGTTACAAAATTAATTTAACGAAGGTGGACAATAATTTGAAACACCCAAAATTAAGAGTTTAAGAAGCAACTTGAATTTGCTTATACTGGAATAGACAACTGAAATCCTAAAACTTCAATAAAGTTGGATCCATTATTTCAACGCGCAATGAACATGCATGGTTGGTGTTGCTCAAAGATGATTCAAGTACATAGAGAGTAAACACGGGAAAAAGAAAACAACAATGATGGTTTTTGATAGTACTCCTAGTAATAAGTTTTACTACTGTATAACATTTACGCTTTCATAAATTATATATCCTTCCACCAACAGATTAATTAAAACCTTCCCAACCCCTCGAGGCTCCAAAGAAGGTGCTTAATTTGCTAACATTGGAGGAGTATAAAAACGTTGTAATAACTAATAAGCATAATTTATGTCGACATCTCACATCGCCTGTTTTGCTAACTATGGCTATGAGCGATGTTATGTTTGTCAGCCTTTTACGGGCATGTTTTGATCCTAATTTTTCACTGAAAGATTCTGGGATATAGGGTCCAATGAACAAGGTTTCAAGCACTATACTGGTTCTTAATGGTATAATATTGAACTTCTACGTTCTAAGAAGGTCACAGTTTGTAACTAAGCATTACTAGTATAGTACGTTTATTTTGCACAACTTCAGCCGCATGAAATCACTGTAAGAGACTCCTGAATTCTTTTTTCTCAACTAAAAGACAGCTAATTGGTTCTCGTTTTTTGCCCCCTAATTTGTGTCTCGCTAATTATAGCAATTGTCTAACTAACTGTGAAACTGGTTATAGATGAAGAATCGTGCATATTCTCCTTCAACGAAAACTGCAAGTAATATGAAAGAGATTAAGAGAACCAATTGTATTGATTTTTTTTGTCTTGTTACTTCCGTGATAGACAACACAAAAATAAGGAAAAATACAAAAAGCGACTGATTAGAAAACCAACTAGCAATCGCAATCCAATGCACAGAAAGGGGAATTTTAAGAGACAAACTTTACATGGGCAAATTTAAGTCTTTCATGATATGCTTGACATTATATTACTACTTCGTTAACGGGAAAAACTAATAAATAGTCAGCTACTAAGCCTACTGAAATTTTGTGGTCAAAGAATTGATTATTTGCCTAAACTCCTCTCATATCTATCCAAATTATGCACAAAGGAAAAAAGTCTGTAATTTAATCTAAGACGGGGTTTTGCAGTCTTGCCTGTTATGTTTGCTTCTTCTTGATTGCTTGTTTGCTGTTGTGCATCCACACCTTGAACACTTGTCTCTTCACCCCCACTTCGTTACAAAATTGATGCACTTCTTGATCATCTTGTTTCTGTATCCTCCACCCAAGCTTCTCAGCAAACTCTTGCATTCTATCTTTCTGTTGTTGACTGAATTTCGTTCGAAATCTCTTCTTCGACGCCGAATAATTACAAGGCTGAATTACTCCTTGTCCTCCGTGAAACATGTTTAGATCTTCACTCGACGATTCAGCAGGAACTCCCGTGTTTCCTCCGAAGCTCATCATTACTGGTTGCATTGGACCTCTAGAATAGTTATGAGAGTACTTATGATGGTGCTGCGGAGGCGGTGCAACTGGAAGAGAAGGCGGGGTTTGTGTGTGTATACGGCGGCTGTTGCTATTGTCTTCGGTCTCTTTTCGATGAAAATTGCGATGACAATCACAAGCTGCACATTTCAGGTATTCCGGTGTCCCTTCATCTCCACTTGGCATGAATTCTCCGCAACCATCTACGACATGTCCTCCCATGCTTGCAGCATGATTTTTGAGACATTCTTTGTATCTTACGGAGCTAATTATATTCCTGTCACTTGCTGAGCTTGTTGAGAGTTGCCTAAGTGGATCTGGATCTGAATTTTGAGTATGATTATGCTGCGCTAGGGTTTGGTTAGGGCTAAAAATGGTATTTTCATGGATAATTTGTTCATTTGTTCGTCTATCTGGTATACTTGAAGCTATAGGAGCAGTAGGGAATTTGGTTGCTGCAGAGGATGATGATTCTTGCTGGTTAAGATGGGATGGATTATAACCCATAGGACTAGGCATGCCCAAATCCTTTTCTTGACCTCTGTGTTCCATAAATCCTAGTATCTGAAATGACTGTCTGCTCTTAAACTCTTTTGGTAATATGTCCTAAGTTACAGAAAAATATCTTCTAAACTGTTTCCCCCTCTTTTAGGTAACTCATTGATCTATCATAATTGGAGGACTAATCAATTGAGTGATCTCAGACTTGTCACTTGTCCCTAAAAAAGTGAATTTTTTAGTGCTAACTCCACTGTATGTACTAATTCACTATACGTAAGGAAATTAAAGGGGCTGAGAAATGGACAAAGAATTGACCCAATGACTTTGGTTAACTAGCTAGTAAGGAGTACTATTCAGAGATGGGGTAATTTCAAGAAAATTTAGACAGCCGGTCAACACGGGCTAAAAACTAGACTTTGAAGTACAGTAGTCACTGCCAGTGAACTACAGAAATAAATTGATAAGCAAAGCTAAATTAAAGGGGCAGGATTTAGAGTAATACTAGACTTAGCAGTGTCTAAGAGGGGGAATTAGCCAAAAAATAATTAATGAGAAAAGATGGATGTTCTGGTGTCTCCTTTAGAGGAGGAGGCATAAGATGGAGTTTGGTATCTATAGAAAGAGTAATAAGTAATGAGTTGCCATAAGACATTGTTGAAAGTAAGACTTACTCCACTAAACAACCGACAAGGTCATGTTCGTCTTCTTCTGCAGCCTGCACACTTGGTCCAACATTGTCATTATTATTATTATTAGGCTTAACTTTCTCTCAGTCTGTCGGAATTTAAAGAAACTGGAAAACGTGGAATATGAGAGAAAGATATAGGGGGAGCTAGATGAATAAAATGGTGATAGTGACATAACTATTAAAGTATATTATAAAATATGATTCATATATTTTGTAATATTTAGTATGTTATAATTATAATAAATATAAGATACTTATTGTATTAAGATTTTAAATTGTACACATTATTCCTCGACTTTAGATCCAGTCTTAGCATTCGTCCGGCCTCCTTCCTCTCCGACTGAGAGGTGTATTAACATATATTATGAAATATGCTCCATATATTTTGTAATATTTAATATTTTATAATTATGATAGATATAGGATCCTTATTGTATTAGAATTTCACATTATGCACATTATATATATTGTATTAATGAAAAAGATTTTCCAAGAAATAGATTAATACAATCTTACAATAACTATGGTCCGTGTAATCTTCTTGTGCCCTATATAAATTCTTGTCCAAACTTGACTTTAGTTCCAAGAATCTAATCATAAGATACAATTACATTAGGCGTGATTACAAGATAAGACAAAATCGTTTAGGCGGTCATATCCAGTGGCGGATTATGGTAGGCGCTGGGGCAGTGCCCCCTCAAAAAACTCAATTTTTTTATATATATATCTCTCTCTCACGTCACTCTATTTTCACGTTCTAAACAAGACATGAGCTCCCATTTTGCTTTTACCCACTGCGGTCACCCCTACCGCATCTCAACCCCAAGCCCATATAGTGGTAAATCTCCAACAGTGGTAATCTCTCTCTTTCTCTCCTATTTGTTGTTCTGTGAATTCTTAATGACTTTTAATTTTTATACTATTGACTGTATTGAAGACGAAAAGCAACGTATTCCATTGGTTGTGAATCAAATATTTTTGAAAATAAATAAAAAATCGATGAAATTCACTTGTAGTTGTCCCACGTCGATTTCAAGAAGAACTTGTGAGATTTTGGAGTTCTATATTTTCTACTAATTTAAGAACCCTTACAAGTCTCATTTTCGAGCATAGAAACCCTAGATTTTGAAATTACGATTTGGAATTTGTCTTTTGCCAAAATTCTAACTATTCTTTTATTTTTTCAAGGTTTCTCCTAGTCTAAAATTTTCTTTTTCTGTGTGGCTGAGTTCGTGAAATTGGGGAACTTTATGTTTGTTTCATCATATAAGAGGCTATTTTGGGCTTATGGGAGTGGAATTAACAGATTAAGGCTTTAAAAATCGAATTTCTCTGACTTAGTTTTGTTTTCAGATTTAGATGTTAACTTTGATAATTGATTTATGTATTTTTTTTAGGAGTAGTACGATGGTCCAATTTAAAAAAATTGATGTATTTTTCAAGAGGAAAGCTTCCAACAAAGATGAAAATTGTATCGCTTCAACATCGACACTTGAAAAGCACTATTCCGATAATCAAACAGTTCAACTGGATGAACAACCTTGCAAGATTCAAAAAGTCATCGTGGATGAATTTGATGTCAATTGTTTAGAACGTGACCCCGGAAAGCGTCCCCAAATTTGGGAATATCCAGTGAATCGAAGAGATGAAGTTCGAAGATTTTATCTCAATTGGGTCACTATCAATGTCAAGTTGAAAAGTATCCCCTCAATAGAGATAAGCATCCAAGGCGATTTCAAGCATCTTGGTTCAAAATCTTCCCTTCATGGCTAGAGTACTCACCGACTAATGATGTTGTTTATTGTTTGCTTTTGTTGGGAATATAATCAAATATTAAAAGTGTGTTCTATCTAACAGCTTAAGCTTATAGATCAGATGGTCACACACTTCAATATGGTATTAGAGCAGGTCAAAGGTCATGGGATCGAACATCACTGTCACCCATTATCAAAACAAGATTTACATGTGCTTGGACCATGAAAAAAAATCAGGTCAGCACGTGAGGGGGCGTGTTGAGAATATAATCAAATATTAAAAGTGTGTTCTATCTAACAGCTTAAGTTTATAGATCAGATAGTCACACACTTCAATAGCTTTGTTATTTGTTCAGTAAAAAGTCAATTGGGCATTCTGGAGCTGATGTCTTTACTAGAAAATGATGTCCTCTGATTCAATTATTAATGATTTCAAATCTTTAAAAAAACGAAGGGCAACACTTTAATTCTGGGTACGGCTTTCCTTTTATATATTATATTTTTGTTGTGTTGATATTATTTTGAATCTTTAATAAAATTATATTTTATTCTTATAAATTTTTAATTATAATATGTTTATGAGTAGTTACCGCTCGGCACTGTTCATATCATTTACCACTAATATAAGCATATAGAGAGAAAGGAATGGGGGCTATTTGGTATAATAAAAGTGTGGAAAATAAAGTGGGGATGTATGGTCCACGGTAAAGCAAATTGCAGCGATTTGTTCCCGTTAGTGTGTGTGTCAGATGTTTACACACTCCCTTTCTATCTCTAAACGACAAGCAGTGCTTGCAAATGAATTAATGGACTGCAATCACCAACCTTGTTATTAAGAGAATCTGTAAAGGAGATTTGCTTAGTTTTATGAATGATAGTAGTTTTACTGTTTCTACAGGCACAATGGGCATCTCTGGCCCTGGGCCTTATTTCCAAAGGTTAATTTACGCTGACTAAATTACTTTGTTTAATCAAAGTCTTAGCTTTATTTTTTTCATGTTTCTAGGAGGCAGATAATCTTCCACCTAAGGGAGGGGAAAGGTCTTCCTGACCACACTTGTGGAATTATAGTTGATATGTTGTTGAGTGTGTGTATGCGGTCCATACGGTTCCCAATTTGGGGAGAGGTTGCAAATTTCTTTGCTCGGGACTTAAGTGACAGCCCAAGACCAAGGTGTGGGTCTCGTGTAGAAAAAAGATATTTGTATTTGTTCGTCCTATATGAATGCCCACGCAACTTGTTGGGTGTGCAAACACCGGTTCTACATTGATGGTTTGCTGGAAGGAAAAAAGAAATATAAGATGTAAAGATATTTCTAACGGTATGAGATCTTTTGAGATGATTGTACGGACTTGGTTCAAAATGAACAATGAATAATGCGACAATGTGTTAACACTATTTTTTTTGACTGAGTTTAGCCCAACATGACTGTATTTTGGTATGGTGTAAACAAAATTTACGTTGATAGCTTAAAAGAAAAAAATATATATGTGCGTGATGATAGTTTTAACTAGGGTAGTCAGCGGGACGGGTCGGGGCAGACAGGGAGGGGAGGTGGGTCGGGACTGGATTTGGGGGATGGGTCGGGTCGGTTGCGGGATTTGGGTTTTTTTTACACTTAATTTAAAAATATATATATTTAAACACTTAAATAATTGAATAAGATAGTGTAATAAAAACATCACAAAACTATTTTGTGCCTCTTATATTATTTAATAGAAATATGATTTTTTTGTAATACAATTTCAAAATTGCAACATTCTTTCGTTGTTCAAAAATTGCAAATCACATAGTAAAATTGATATTAAAAAAATTATATAGTTAATCATACTTTTTCTAATTTCCTCACAATGTCTTGAGGATCTTCGGTTGGAATTGGAAGTTGTTGGTCAAATTGTTCGACGTCGCTTCCTGCTCCCTCGGACAAAATTTTGTTGTAGTTGTAGTCGTCTTCTTCGTTGATCTCCGGTAGATCGCACATTCTACGCTCCGCTCTAATCCAATCTCTGAATAAAACTGCAATCTTCAAGTTGTCTCCCGCCAATGAGTGTCTATGCTCTCTTATTTGAAATCTTCCAGCAGAAAAGCGCTTTCAGTCACTGTTGATGACGCTTGAATGTTCAACACATCTCGGGCCATCTTTGATAGTGTCGGAAATGTCTTCGCATTCTCCCTCCAGTATCTCAACAAGTCTTCACGTCCATCTTCTTTGACAATTGATTCATACGGTACAACACCCTGCAAAACATAAACATCAAATTCGCTAACTTGTGAAGAAGTTGAACCACTAAACATTTTATTTCTAAGGCCTTGAACACTAGCAGCAGAAACCGCATGTCTTTTATTAGGTTGCAGTAAGGTAGAAGAAGATGTTACCGAAGCCAGTTGATTATTTGCACTTTCTTGTTGGTAATACATATATATTTTTTTGCATTCATTGTGTATGGTAGACATAACTTCTTCTTTAGTTGGTTCGTTATTTGGTTCTTCATCTTCTTCAGTTGGGTCTGTTGGAAGTATTTCTAAGCTTTCATAAATCGTTTCAACACGTGTTTTATAACCGTCTACTTTAATAGTCGGATTTAATACATCACCAATAAAATATATAGTGGAATAGGAAAAAAATATTTTTTAATTTTATAAACATTTTTTATAGCTGGAGCGTAAGCTCGTTTTTGCATATATTCATTAAGTTACAAAAATATTAGAGCTATATAAAATAATATAGTTGAAATAATAGGATAATAAATTCCAGAAAATTCTTTAGTAGCTAGAAAAAAGTTCTCTAAAAATGCAATAAGTTTCGAATTTTTTTTCCAATCATCATCTACCACCATATCCGTTGGACTTTGATTACAGGCGTTAAATAATAAAGTTATAGGTCTTTTATACTCGTGAGCAACAAGTAGTTGTTCATATAGAGAATTTCATCTAGTCGAAACTTCTTCTGGATTTTACTATAAAGCAGTCCACAATCATGACAAAAAAAATTATACTCTTTGCGTCTTTATATTTTATTACCTTTAAAAATAAAGTTTATAGCAAATTATACTTTATCAAGAATGTTTTTAAAAAGTTTTAGGTCATCATTTACAACTAAGTTATAAATATGGCATGCACATCTAATATGAAAATTTTGGGAAAAGATGGAGTAAATCGATTGTTTAAAAGGTTTACAACATAATCATTAGCAGTAGTATTATCTAATGTAACAATTATAATTTTATCAGTGATTTCATAATAGTCACAAATTTCATGAATATTTCTTGCAATAAATAATCCAGTGTGCCTATCATCAATATATCTATATGCTAAAATACGTTTTGCATATACCAAGTCTGATCTATCCAATGACATGTAACGGTTAAATAATCATTACTGTTAGTACTACGGCCTATATCATAAATGATAGTCACTTTGCCATTAAAATGATATAATGCATAACATAAATATTGTTGATATTCATGTGTAAATTTAAAAACGTCTCTTCTAACCGTTGATCTAGGAAAACCGTTAAAAGCATGATTATACGTTTCTCTAATTTAATGAATAAAACAAGGAGAGGAAGGAAATGAAAAAGGCAAACTCTCCACCGCAACTAATTTTGCTATATTTTTCCTATCTTTGTGTTTATCATATTTAAGGACCTATAATTACCCCCGTCATCGGGTTAATTCGATCATGTACTTGGTCGGGGACACTGTGTGAACCTTGTCCCGACTCAGAAGGCATTGGCACACTCGATTTTTCAGCCAGATATTCGTTATACCTAGCTTTGTGCATGCTTTGTACATGTATCAATAAACCTCTCGTCCCACCATGACCTTTTCCGGTTTTAAATTTATAAACTTGACAAATTTTACATCTAGCTAGTTGATTCTCACTGGCCCTATCAAAAAACTCTCATGCAAGTGATTTTAATTTTCGTTGTTTGGGGCCTCGACTCATACTAGGGAAAATATGAGGCATTCCAGTTTCTGTTTCAGGCTGAGACTCAGTCTGAGCCTGAGGTGGAGGTGCACTAGTGGGTGTGTTATCTACATTATCGTCTAATTCATTTTCAAAGTAAAAGTCTGGTTCAGATGCAAAATATACCTCATGATCTATTGATATATTAATATCATTAAAAAATCAGTTCCATCTATATGAGTGAAATCATCGGAACTAGGAATATGATTACTAGAAGATACACCCTTATCCATGTTACCCCTAATATCTCTACCAGAAATCAAACGTTCAAGTCGTTCCATTATAATTATGCAAATAAATAATAAAGTAAATGAAATTAAGTACGATAATTAAAATTAAGTAACAATAATAATTTAAAGGACTGAAGGTACCAAACGCCCACGTGTAATCAAGGTTGAAAATTGAAAATTTGTTCGGATGATTCTTAAGCTAGTTGCCAACTTCACTCCCAATTTTTGAACTTTGATAAAATAAGCAAATAAAATATAATATTTAATAGGCAATGTAGACTTGTAGAGAGATATATTGAGAGATTATAGATGGTATGAAGATTTATGAGAAAAATGATAAGGAAAATGAGATATTTATAGTTAAGAAATAAGGTTAAAGTATAAATATACTAACTTAGGAGTTAAAAATAAATATTAAAGGAGTAGAGGGGTTTATGGGGTAGGGGGACAAAAATGGTTGTTATAGCCGTTGTTCAACTGCCAAAATTGAAATTTGACTGTTGTTTTTGCAAAAGAGGGGGGGACCGGGTCGAGACGGGGCGAGGCAGGATGGGACGGGATCGGGACGGACTGGACGAGCACTAGTCACGTCTCGAGATCGAACCTCGCTACCTACAATTTCATTTCGTTCTTTTAGGGCCAGGGTGGTAATCGGGATGGGCCGGGTCGGTATCGGGCCGACCCGATCCACTGGACAGCCATAGTTTTAACGGTGTGAGGCTTTTTAAAGAAAAAATAATGTGGGCTTGATCCAGGAGGGACAATATCACAACATTATAAGTGTATCTTTGTGTTGTTTTATGCACAACAACTAGTATCAGAGCAAATGATGAATATAATGAGTATTGAAATGACGTAATGGTGTCGGGTCTGACTTAATGTCTTTGGCGGTATAGAAGTTGGTGAAAATATATTTATGTCCTAGAGACAATCTGTATTAGGACAAATGTACTTTATACACATTCATATTATTATTAATGGAGATTAATATTTTGGTATTTGCAATTATTGAATTATTATTTAATTATTTGTAATTATTCATTAATGTGCATCCTTTGAGCTTACGTTGTCATTAATAGAGTGAGATATTTTATGATAGAGCGTAACTCTTAAAATAGTCTCGACTAATAATTATTGAGAATGGGATATCGATGATATGTGATAAGTCGACATGTGGTCTGCATCACATCCTTAGAGGATGTAGTATGTCTCACATGCTACGAGTAATGGTTACTCGTGATGGACACATGGATACTTTGGAAGTATTGGTATACCCTGCTGATATATCGTTTGTTATACTTGTCTAACGTATGATCAGCGTGTGGGAGATAGAAGTCCTTAGACTTGAGGTCAATACGCGTCTTATCAACAAAGTAATATACTTTGATCCCGTCCTAAGCTCAAATGCCTTGTAGGTTGAGATACAGCTTGTATTGGATACATTACGATGTGGATTGAAGGTGGTAGTTGAGCCAAGATTATGATTCATTCCTCGAATGTATATTCGAGAGAACACTCGGATTCTCAGTGATATTAGGTTGACTAAGTCGTTGGCCAACGCAATAGACATATTTAGAATATGGTCTAGTCGTCAACTAATATAAATGAGATACAATGATTAAGCCATTTGGATAGACACTTGACAAATCCTAAGCTTGATCGGGTGTGTCGTGAATGAAAAGATTTTATCTTACCATATAAAGGTTAAGTTTACTGGATTCACGTAAACGTACTTCACATATTGAGTTCGTCTTCCGGCGCCGTCTAGGAGTTCCGTGTATACCTTAATATGATTAATGTCGATATGAGAAGGCATGTAGGGTCACACTATGTTGGTTGTCCGTTTCGATCTAAAGATGTATTGAGAGAGTAATTAAAATGTTCGATTTGGAATCGAGACATTTAAATGAATAATGATTATAATAATTAAGTCAAAATTGGATTTTGGATTTAATTAAGAATGCATAGAAATTAAATTGAGGCAGTGCAACTGCACGTCGAGCGTCGCGGCGCCCATACCCTAGGGCCGCGACGCCTCTGCGTCGATTTTGGGCCAGGCCCAAGGTCAAACCCTAATCCGTTTTTTGACCTATTTTTCAACTATAAATAGAGACATTCATTTTCATTATTCTACACCAATTTTCAGAATAACACTCTAAGCCTTAGAGACTTAGAATAAAATACTCTCTCGAACCTCTATCGGATTTTCTAGCTTTCCGAAGGAGGAGTACATTGAAGCTTGGAGCTTGCAAATTGGAAGGGCAATCGCGTGTGCACCTAACAGTAGATAAAGACTCCAGATTATCTAGACTTGTAAGTAAATGTTTTATGTTACATGTTTCATTGTTGTATAACCATACCAGAAATTATTGTTGGAATAAGTAAAAAAATAAATATTTTAAAACTTTCGCTATGCCTTACTTATGTGATTTGTACCAAACAAAACCTCTCAGATGGAGTGCTATCTTCACTAGGATATAAAGAAATTATACGGAACTTTAGCATTGAAAATTTCCTTTTTATGACTGCAAACGAACATATGCATGTAGAGTTCAGCTTGTTATTATATTTGGCAACATTAACACATTTCTGGGCAGAGTTGAAACAATTAATCAGCCTTGCTGCTATTCTGTTAGGAGCTGGAAAGAAGAAAATATAACTTTTATAATCGTTGCTTTTGATTATCTGTCGGAGACGGATTTGGAAATTGTTCCTGGCATCACTGCATCACCTTCCAATTAAATATAGGAGAAGAATATATTATTGGAGTTACTGAAAGTAGTAACAATAAGGCGTCCAAGATCAGTGTTTGCACCGTTTTAAGTACTCCCTCCGTCCTGTAATAAGTATCATCCCAAAAGCACAAAAAATTAATAATGCAATAAAAAATTTATCAAACTATCACTATTTAATAAAAATAGATTATTTACCTTTTTTTATTAAAACATGCATAAATAATAATCATTTATGTTTTGAATAGAGAACTTGTCAATAAAATTTTTTTTAATAGAGAGCTTGTCAATTTTTGTCTAAGGGTATAGTAAAAAAAAAATCAATTTTGTCTTGAATTTTTAAGGTGATATTTATTTTGGGACACTTTTTTTGCTAGGTGATACAAATTATGGGATGGAGAGATTAATTAAATAATCTTCAGAACATCTAATTTAATGATTGATGATTGAGGTTGCTTATCACAAAAACGGAAAGGGAAACTATTTGTTTAATTGATCTGCAATCTGCGTACAAACACACACATATATATATATATAAATATATACTCACTTTTCTTGATTGGTGGAACAAATTCCAAGTATATATATATATATACTCACTTTTCTGGATTGGTGGAACAAATTCCAAGTAGTTTGTCGTTGTTTAAATCTAATGTTTGATTAGGACTTCAATTATTAAACTAAGAGATAAGGGTCTTACTAGTCATTAATTTAACTAGTACAACTGGTTGCTTTCATCTGGATAGACGTGCCAAAACCCTGACCACACCAATGTAACTTTTATGTGTATACATATTTTAGGAATAACACATACTTATAAACTACTACTCATGACGTATTGATAATTACACATCTAAATTATGTGGCAGTCCCATGCCTCTCAACTTATTTTTTTTTATGTATTATTTACCTCGATGGTAGGTAGTCGAACGTAATTCTATTTACGCTTATAAAATGATAGTTGTAGTATTTTTACTGTAGACCTGATTAGTCTATCACACTTATAGATACAATATTGCTTTATAGTTTCTTGTAGTTTGATTTATGATATTATGTGTTATTTAGTGTACTTTGTTTATCTTATTTAGCTGTGTTAGCTACTGTTTTCTTTTGTTAGAATACGCTACCATGGCGTATTCAATTTTGTTATCAGCATATTCATACTGCTTTAATTTTTTGTCTGAGTCTGACCGTTTCTCTTACTTTGTTTTGCTTTGCTTGTGATTATGCTTTGTCTTGAACCGAGGGTCTTCCGAAAACAGCCGCTCTACCTACTAAGGTGGAGATAAGGTCTACGTACACTTTATCTTTTTCAGACCTCACGTTATAAAATTTTACTGAATAAGCTGTTGTTGTTACCTTCGTCATTGATTACCTGGTAAGAACATAAATTAAAACAAAACATGTGCAAACACGCATTTATTCAAAGCTAGAAAAAAAGGACTTTTCAAAGAAGAAATCTGTTTTGGAAATGAGTCAGAAGTACATTTGACTATGCATGACTATTTGTGAGTCTTTTAGAACTCTGGCACCTTATTAGTACAAGAAATGATATCTTAAATTTGAAATGGGAAAGGAAAAAGAAATTGGCTGAAGATCGAGCTAGTGGGGGTCCATATATAGTCCTGCAGGAGCAAAGCAAAGGACAGGCAAAATCTAATGGGGAAATATGGACAAGTCACATCACCAGCTGCACGCTTTGCTACTCCCAAAAAACTTAAGTCTCCGCAGAAATTAGTGGACTCTGCATTATGGTAAACACACACAAACGTTTCACATGCATCCATCAATACCAGCTACTATCACCACTCAAATTTCCGATTTACTCAGCATATATATGTCCCTAATCACTTGAATTTTGTTCGTATTAAAGAAATGGGTCTCGAATCTAATTAACTTAAATCGTAAAAGTTATTCCACGAGGTGATAATTATACAAGAGACAAACAACTAATCCTCCAATCAGTGTGAGATACTTCACTAGCTCTCATGCTTCGGCTTATCAACTGGAGCATGAACGCATAACCAAATAATTGTTTTACCAATGATGGATTTTGCGCCACGGAATGAATTCCAAGGGAAGACAACCAACCAGTAGAAAGACAAAAAGGACTTCAAGCGGTATCGTCGCTGCCGTCACTCTCCTAGAGACCACAAGACGGCGGCTATCGTTGGTCTATATTCAAGAAGCGGAATGCTGGGATTTCCTATTGTTGCATGGGTTCCTTTTGTTGGAAATTTACTAATGTGGAAATAAATTTATCTCATTATTTATCACTCGAACAATTGAGCCCCGCACGTCGGAAATATCGTTTCCACACACGTGCAATCTTAGTGCTAAGTATCGTAAATTTTGTTAATGAAAGATATATTGGTACGTAAGTGAAATATTTGAGACATAGAATGATGGATGATTATTGGATAAATAACAAGTGTTCCACGTTGGTAAACAGAGGAAGGATTATGCGAAGTGTAAGATGGAACGGGTCGGAAAGGGCCGCGAAGCCGAGAAGGGCCGCGGCGCCTGCCGGACTGGGCCGCAGCGCCATGGCACCCCCCTTGCAGCGCCGCTACGCTAATTCCAATTTTTGGTTTCTGGAGCCACGACGCTAAATGCTGCAGCGCCGCGGCGCTTCCCAGGCAGTGTTTGCTCGACTGAAGTCCAAAAGTTTGGCTGATTATGGAGAGGTTTTGGAGCATTAACTTGACAGTTTTTCCTCCATAACTCAGCAATTATTTGGCTGCATTAGTTGGTGGTTTAAAGGGCCATTACATGGCATTTAAATGAATGACCATTACATGGGCACTTGAAGAGGTCATCTTGCACACCTATAAATTGAGGCCTTTGGCTCAATTCTATAGATGAACATATGAACAGAAAAACAAGTTCACAACACCACAAAGAGATCGGATTTTTCTGATATCAATCATTCTCTTAGCAATCTTCATTATTGATGTTCTTCGCTGAGATCATTTGTGTAGGCTTTGCACACTTGATAGTTTGTTGTTTCATCTTGGGAGACTATTGTCCACACTTCCGTAAAGCCTATATACGGGGGTAATCTTGTCTTAAAGACAGAGAGCCATCTCTCGACTCAGCCGGTGGTGTTCTGATTATCTAATTGGTTGCTAAGTGTTTCAAGTGTCAACTTAACAGACGAAAGACTCTAATCGTTCGTATTCTCAGCGGATATACAATCCACAAGTGTAGCAGTTCATGTTCTTGTATTTCCGAATACAAGTTCCATATTTGAAGTTTCAATTCAAGATCAAGATATTGACAACTTGTTGTTGTCCTCGTTGTTGTTTATCATTTCGATCAATGTAATAATTATTTACTATTCCCGTACGTGCTTTACATATTCCAACAATTTTAAGACAAGATTGTATTAGTGATTCGAAAGATGTTGGTCGACAAGTCTGTGACCAAATCTGGCTGTGGTTTTCTTCTTGAAAGCTTGATTACATTGTGATTTGCTAACAGTTCAAACACTGTCTCTGTCAACAACCGTGCTTTCAAATCTGGTCCTAGTTTTGGTTCTCTCTTTGACGACAGTTACAAATCTATTTCCGTCAAAGGTGGGATCTCTGGATTTGATGCTGAGCTTCAAGATACTGTTGATAGTCATGATAGTACGGCTAAAGATTAAGGATGAGTTGGTGTCACCGCTCCCGAGGGTGGTGGAAACAAGCGCCCACGAGAGGCTGAGGATGTCAACTGGGACAAGAGGAGAAGGCTGAAGATGATGTTCTATCATGTAGCAAAAGGCCTATATCTGTCCCAGACAAAGGATCCAAATTATGGTAAGGAGGATGTGGACACTTAGTCTGATTGAAGTGGGCCAGAATCCATAAGATCATTCATTTGATAGGATGATATTGGACACTCAGTCGTACAAAGCCTACGGGCAACTGGAGTAGGCCAGAATACATTTGATAAGATGATATTGGGCACTCAGTCGTACAAAGCCTACGTGCGACTGGAGTTGGCCAAAATTCAGTTGATAGGATGATATTGGACACCTAGTGAGGTGGGCCATATTTCCCAAGTCTTAAATGATCTAAAGGCCAAAAGAAAGGCAGAAAAGCAATGGACACCTAGTGAGGTGGACCAAAATTTTGAGGTCTTAAATGATCTGAAGGCCAAAAGAAAGGTAGAAAAGAAATTGGACACTCAGTCTGCCTAAGCAACTGGAGTGGGCCAGAGTATCCATATCACATATGATCGGGCTACGCCCTAACCACGGGCAAGATGTTGTTCATATGAAGCAACACCACCTCTAAAGTAGAAGGGGTTGGAGAGGTTGTCCTCAATAGGACTTCAGGGAACGGGATCACTCTAAAATGAGGTGATACATGTCCCAAACTTGGTTTAAGGGACATTGTTGGTCAAGCTGGTTTGAGACTAGTCCAACAGGTCTGTAATAACTAAGAATGGTACAGTATGTCTGTAGCTAAATGAATGATATATTTGTAATCCGTGCATATATGCCATCATAGATTAAGACACGTTAAATAGAATATCATTCAAAAGCTAACGAAGTTGAGATTGTTGCCTTATGTCGACATAAACCCTCAAAATGAATGTGAGGTAGGCGAAGAGGCAAAATCACCTTTCAATTCCATCAAAGGAATAGCAAAAGAAGCACCGCTCATTTAGAACTTAGTCACACCTACATGGGTGATTTGAAGTTTATACAAAATAGAGGGGGGAGACAAGTACTTTGTGACCTTCATTGATGATGGTACAACATATTGCATCATTTGTTTGTAGAAAAGCAAAGATGAAGTCATTGAAGCGGATAAGCGCTACAAAGCAGAAGTTGAAAATCAACTAAGCCTATGGATTGAGGAATTCGTAGTGATAGAGGGGGAGAACGTGAAGCATCGTTCATTAAACAATTGCTCATCACTCACCTCAATCTAACAGTGTTAGCCAAGCTTAAAGTCGTACGCCTAAAATATGTGGGGAAAGACGATCCTTACCGCTAATGCGATTCTCAACAGAACTACGCATAAGGATAATGATAACTCTCCGTGTGAAACATAAAAATGATCTCACATATAAATGTTGTGATATGGGGTGGCTTGGGTGAGGTTGGAATACCGAAACATGTCAAGTTGGACCTAAGACTGTAGATTACATATCCATTGGATCTGCAAATAACATGAGTGCTTATTGCCTCTTGGTGTCAAAGAATGCTGAATTTTTTGAAGATAACTTTCCTTGAGAAGGGAAAAATAAGTAATTGCTCGAGGTTAACAAGAACCCGCGAGTGCCTGACTGTCTGGAACCAGACGTTCTAGAGCTACAGGACTCGGAAGTTACTGATTATCTGAAACTTAATGTTCCAGATCTACAGAACTCAAAGATTCTAGATGTTGAACCTAGACGGAGCAAAGATGGGACAAAGACTTGTTCCAGACCTTCTAGCTTATATGGTTGAGAATGAACCATGGATAATTAACAAATAATTGTCATCTCCAGAAGCGCTGTTTTGGAAAGAAGCTACAATGAGAGAAATATATTCCATCATATAGAACCATACTTGTGTAATGGTTGACCTTCTTCCCGAAAAAGAACTTTTGGGTTGTGAAAGTGGATACTCAAAAGTGAGTACAAAGTAGATGGATCTACTGACAAGTATAAGGCCTCGGCTACTTGTACATGTGTTCCCCTGTGAATAGCTTAACATCCAGGGCCATTGCAGTCTTGCGTGACTTAGATGTTGAAACAACCTTCTTAACCGGAGAGTTGGAAGGGGATGATCAGAGTTGGTTTATTGGACTGTTGGGCTTCTTCCTGAACTTTCATTTTTGGTCCCTGAAATATTTACATTTTGGTCCTGGAAGTTTCAGATAAAATAGAAATAATGAATCTGACAACAGAAACATTGACTCTGAAGTTAGAAAGCGAACAATTGGAAAAACCAACAGTCTGAAAGTGGAAGTCATATTGAAACAAAAGTCTTGATATGAAAGATATGGGTATCACAGATGACATCTTAGGAATTGGTATTTCTAAGACATCTAACCGACTGGTCTAACTCCAAACTCAGTTGTGAGATAGTTGACAGTCTCGTTGAAGCCACCAATGTATATGAATCATAGAACTGATTAGAATCAAGGTGCACTCATATACAAGGAGCGATATATGCAGATCACATGTAGTTCAATGCATTGTACACACTACAACCGACCTGGTATCGGCCTACAAAGCAGATCAGTTGAACTAAGGCTCACTCGTGATTCTAGAAATGATCGATAGAAGGCGTTAAGTCGGATATGACGATATCTGAAATATTCGCTTATCTATGAATTATGGTATTATGGATGTCTAGCGGTTCTGGGAGAACATAGTGATGCAAACTGGACATCAGCTATGAAGAACACCAAAACCACAAGTAAATGTGTATGATGGGTCTTGGAAAATCCTCTAAGCAAACTTGCATCAGCCGATTCATAATGGAATCAGAGTTTATCGCTTTAAACAAAGCATGAAAGAAGTTGAGTAACTTCACGACTCCTTAGAGGATGTCCCTTATTGGGAGAACCTGTGCGTTCAGCAGTTATACACTGTGGCTAGTCGGTCGGCTTCAGAAAAGGCATGTATGACGGCGATTGGACATATCTGTCGGATCTGTCAGAGACATGAGACCGTATGTCAGTTGATAATCACGAATGTCACTTCCTTGATTACTAATCAAATGATATAGCAAACCCTTTCACTAAGGGACTGCACGAAGATCAAGAGTTCTGCATGTCTAGGGGAATGGGCTTAAAAACCTAAAAAATACGAACCTTTACGGTGGTAACCCAACCATACTGACTGGAGATCCCAAGAATTTGGTTCAGTGGGAAAACTAAGCTGCAAAAGGTTTAGTTAAGAGCTTCGGTGGAAGCAAGAGCACTTCGGATTATGATTTCTGTTAAGAAACATGAATCCAAAGTCGTTCTCGCGATAAACATTAAAGTGCTACCTGCATGGTGGGTGAAGGTTAAGCTTCCAAACCTTTAATGGTCCTCAAACGATTGAGGTAAAGGTTGGGGACACTTTTAATGATTTCTAACACTTGTGAAGTGGGGTATAGCAGGATACCTTGTAGGAGACCACCTATTTAAGTGCGAGGACAGGCCGCCTCAAATGAACGCACTTAAGAATCCAAGTGTGTCCACGGCCACAACGGACAGAACAAAAGAAGAAACGAATAAATGAGAGGTATTGTGTTGGTACCGTTGTCTTGGCTTACATTAAACACTGACGGTTCAAGACATCACGTTCACCGCGCAGTAAGTAAGTCCGATGGTATTCAACTAGGGAAGGTTCAAAGCGGAGGCTACCTCTCCTGATGCAATATCTTTTCGCTGAAAGATTGCTGAAAGTATGCACCTTGTGTGTGCGCCAAAATCTCTTTCAAGATGGAATTGCTGGAAATTTACTAATGTGGAAATAAGTTTATCCCATTATTTATGACTCGAATAATTGGGCCCCGCACGTCAGAAATATCGTTTCCACACACGTGCAATCTTAGTGCCAAGTATCGTAAATTTCGTTAATGAAAGAGATATTGGTACGTAATGAAATGTTTGAGATATAGAATGATGGATGGTTATTGAATAAATAATAAGTGTTCCACGTTGGTAAACGGAGGAAGGATTGTGCGAAGTGTAACGGGTCGGAAAGGGCCGCAGAGCCGAGAAGGGTCGCGGCGCCTGCCGGACTGGGCCGCAGCGCCGCGACGCTAATTCCAATTTTTGGTTTCTGGAGCTGCGACGCTAAATGCTGCAGCGTCGCGGCGCTTCCCAGGCAGTGTTTGCTCGACGGAAGTCCAAAAGTTTAACTGATTATGGAGAGGTTTTGGAGCATTAACTTGACAGTTTTTCCTCAATAACTCAGCCATTATTTGGCTGCATTAGTTGGTGGTTTAAAGGGCAATTACATGACATTTAAATGATCATTAAATGCGCACTTGAAGAGGCTATCTTGCACACCTATAAATTGAGGCCTTTGACTCAATTCTATAGATGAACATATGAACAAAAAAATAAGTTCACAACCCCACAAAGAGGTCAGATTTTCCTGATATCAATCATTCTCTTAGCAATCTTCATTATTCGTGTTCTTCACTGAGATCATTTGTATAGGCTTTGCACACTTGATAATTTGTTGTTTCATTATGGGAGACTATTGTCCACACTTCCGTAAAGCCTATATACGGGGGTAATCTTGTCTTAAAGACAGAGAGCCATCTCTCGACTCAACCGGTGGTATTGTGATTCTGATTGGTTGCTAAGTGTTTCTGGTGTCAACTTAACAGACGAAGGACTCTAATCGTTCGTATTCTCAGCGGATCTACAAGGCACAAGTGTAGCAGTTCATGTTCTTGTATTTCCGAATACAAGTTCCATATTTGAAGTTTCAATTCAAGATCAAGATATTGACAACTTGTTGTTGTCCTCATTGTTGTTTATCATTTCAATCACTGTAATAGTTATTTACTATTTTCGTACGTGCTTTACATATTCCAACACATTTTTGTATAAAACATATTGACTACAAATTGAACTAAAGAAAGAATATTGATTGTTCGACAACGTGAAGACTGATTTTCTCGTGCGGAAATTAAAATCCCAGTGCCAGGGAAGCTTCATCTACTTTAATTGATGAACAACATAACATGAGACCTAATATTGAGACATAATTTCAGGGACAGACATGACTCAGATATCATGTTAAGAAATGGACTTTGAAAAAGGGCAGTCCGGTGCACTAAGCTCTCGCTATTCGCGGAGTCCGGGGAAGGGCCGGACAACAAGAAATAGACTTCGAACCTAGCTCAAAATTAAAAGTTAGCTTATGAATCGAAGATTTCTCAAAGTCGACATTCCAAGATCCCTCAACTAATATGGGTTACTTGAGCATTCTCATTTTTGAGCCCTCTTATTATTTTCTTAGTCCCACATCATTAACTTAGACTTCCTAATAACATTTACTCATATGTATATTCCGTCTTCACACCAGAATTAGTTAATTATGATTAGTGAGGAAAAATAACGAAAATACATGTATCAATTAATTATCATTATGAGAACATAATATCATGATTCGACGGGTGAAGTTTAAAATTAAAAATAAGCAGCCAAAGTGGTGTTTTTTAGTAGTTGACAAACCACAACTGAAGAAATAGATTACAAAAAAAATAAAATAGGAATCGCGCAACGGCTGTGCTAACAAAACCAAAGGAGTCGCATAAGGCAATGCTCATGTTGTTTGCATAATTGTTTCATTAGTTTCATTTTAACTAACATATATCGTTTTACTGTGAGAGGGAGCCTTAGAGTAACTGATAAAGTTGATGTCATGTGACCAGAAAGTCATGTGTTCAAGCCGTGGTAACAGCCTCTTGCAGAAATGTAAGGTAAAATTGTGTACAATAGACCCTTGTGGTTCGGTCATTTCCTGGACCCCGCACATAGCGAAAGTTTAGTGAGTCGGGCTGCCCTTTTATATCGTTTCACTGTGACATCTGAGTATTACCGCAACCATTTATTTGTGCAAAAGGAGTACATCTATCATAACTAGCCTAAATTTCACTATTTGTGCCAATTTGGCACTCTTGAGTGAAGGCCACTATCAATCATAGCATCTTTTAGGATATAAATCATAGGTGTGATATATTCTGCAGATATATACAAAGGTCCATTCTGGAAAAGCTCGTAAAAGCTGTAAATTTTAAATCACCTTTGACATTAAAGCTAAAATGCTATGGTTGGTTCGCGTTAAAGATGGGTTGAATGAGGATGAAAGAGGGTTTAAAGGAAATTTTGTCGTTTCCTAAGGGATTAAAAGAAGTAGAAAAGTAAACAAGGAATGATAAGCCATCACGCCCACATGTTGTCAATCCCTTCAAACATTATATGCACCTTATGCCAAATATAACTCGAGGATATGGTGAATAAATTCTCCCTACGGGACTAGATTTCAAACAATGTACTTGCATTCGGAGTAAAGTTGGTATATGTATTCCATGGGATTAGATTTGTTTTCCCCACAAAATCAGCACATTCTAGGTCCTTTTAGCTCTTTCAGCCAACGATAGAGACGTATTGTAATACCCAAATCTAGAGGCATGACGTGAGAAATATATTTTCATTCAATCGTCAAATATTTTCTCAATGATTGCACTTATAGTAGTCTTAAGCAATAAGATTGTCAATGCTCTTTCTGTATGGTGGGTAATTCCCCATAGATAATTGGATATTTATAAGTGGATTCAGGATTTTTAATTTATGAATTTGAACTATAACTTTTTCATTTATTGAATGATAAATAAATTATTTGTTACTAAATAAATTTTTTAACACAAATATAGAATTTGAACCAAACTATTAAATTTTGTCGAATCCATAGCCGTTACTTCGGCTCTCGCCCCTTTTTGTATCTCCGTCGAAAGCGAACAGAATAAATTCCGCTGCAGGATAAAAGAGTTAAAAGAGTTTTCTTGCATGATGATTGCTGATATACCACCGATAGCTGAGCAGCTTTTGACGATAAGATGACACTGACTGACACAAACCCCATTCCCATTGGCGCTTAGTCTTTATTTTTGGCGGCCCATTGCTCATAGGTTCAGTCCAAAAACACAAGTTGAGACCCTTCTAGCACAAATTGGTGATAGAAACACACACCCAAATTGACAAGCCCCAATAGCCCATAAGCCAATAAAATAAGCTAAGAAATAATACAAGTTTTGATATGAAACCTTTCTAACACAAATACATTACCTAAGTTGGTCACCAGAAGCCTATATACCAACATGTGTCGCAGACTATTTGAAACCCCCCATGAGTAAAAGCTATGTATCCCAAATAGCAAGACAAGGGACCAAAATGAAGACAAAAGCTGCATAACTCTCAAGTTTACACATACTTAACTTGTGCATTCAAATAAAAGGGCAGCCCGGTGCACTTAGCTCACGTTATGCGCGGAGTCCGAAGAAGAGCCGAACCATAAGAGTCTATTATACGCAGTCTTACCATGTATTTCTGCAAGAAGTTGTTTCCGCAGCTCGAACCCGTGAGGTCACATAACAACTTAACCAGTTACGACAAGACTCCCCCTTCCAGAGCAACTTGTGCATTCCAATGAGCAACATAATTAAGAGCAGACCAAAATTGAAAAAATTAATAATATTAACCATTATATTATCCTTTTTACCGTGATAATGTAGTTCCCAACAGAAATCATGAGGGTCTGCTATTTACAAGTCCTTTACAGCACCTACTTTTCTGCAATTCTACCGACCAACTTGAATAACTGAAGCATAATTGCTTCGTTATTACAACATTCAGAATCCCTGTCATAAAATCTCAATACTAACATAAAATGCCGCCCACAAACTTCAGAAATCTCCTCTACTCAGCATTTTTCCAGCATCAGCACCTCAATCATTGACCCCAAATGCAAGCCCTAAGACCAAAAAGTTAATGACGCAGCAAAGATCAGTATCAACCCCAGAAAAGAGTTAAGAGCAGGAAAAAGACGAAGTTAATACAAGATAAGAGCACAATTAAGCAAAACAAAAGAGGAACAAAAAAAACTCTCATATGCTGGATATAATTGATTACTATAACATATTATGAGAACACCTGGGCAGGTGCCAAGCGCAAGAGAAGTAATTATCTCTGAATCAAGGATGTCTGCTAAAAAATTTAAGGCTTGAGGGGATAAAACTCCTCTTCTCTGAACAAATAAGATAAATTCCTGCCTGCATCTATTGCAGGTCGGAGTCGCGCTGTTAGTAGAGATATAACAGTATATAAGCTCTCTGGGCTTTAGTCAAGTGGTACGGGCACAACTTGTGATGCGTATGTTAAGCGCACGTCACTAGTTCGAATCATGCCGCAACCAAAAGCCTTGTATTTAAGTGGAGAAGGGCAGAGGGGCGGGCCCATCATCTATTGAGTTTTGAACCCTGTGTCACTGTACCTTCAGGGATTTCTCAGTTATTCCCAGAAAAATAGCAACAAAAATAAGCCATCTCTCACTATGTTAGGTGGAAGGAGAGCTCAAATCCCTACAAAATTGTACAAGAAAATTGTAGCATAAGTATTTCTTTGGAACTACAGAAGAGAAAGATGCGACAGAGCTGTGTGACTGACTGACTAACTGTTCGAACTGAGATCCATCATCAACATCATGGAAAACTTGGTATTGGCATAATTTTTTTTCTTTTAATCCTTTCGGCATAGATATATTTGTTAGTCAACGCAATATTGATAGTCACTCCGATAACCCAAGCATCTTTACTGCAAGTTTGTGAAAGGCAAGGTCCCCTCAGATTTGCAAAACAACAATGACCAGTCCGAATAACTTCACTTGCAATGCCATTGTCCAGTGCCCTTCTCGAACTATTGTTGTCTTTAAGATACAAAACCCATGGGTCAAACTCATTGCCCTTTTCAGAAATTCATTTAATTTGGCAGATCACTTTCTATGCACTATTATTCTCATATAACAAACTAAAAATCTGGTTATAGTATAATGGACTGGATTACAAATTAAGAACAAAATATCTCCATATCCTGCCGCTTCTCTCGGCAAGAAGGCAACATTCATGTTCATGACGTTTTAATCTCCTTTATAGTGGAAAACTCTCCCTGATGTTCCATCACATAATCATCTAAAAGATTACCATAAACCTTGTGAAGACAGAAATTAGAATTGTACTTTCATATTTTGAGTGAAAACTGACAACAGGATGAAGGCAGTATTCCTGCGCCAGCCCAACCCCAACCCAAAGGACAGAGAAGGGAGAGATGGCATCATTTTATTTTATAACCGTGGTGTCCGGGCCAAGGGAGAGATAGCATCATTAAGAGTGTGTGAAGCAGTATCAAGGATAGGTAAAATTAAGACGGTTTTGTGGAAAGAAAAAAACAGGTTGCCTTGCATCTAACATACTTCCTCTATCCTTGTTCATAGCCCCTACCTTCAATTGGCTAGACAAGTTATAGCAAGAGTTTTTTCGGATGCAAGGATGATAAATGGAAGAATGCTTATGTGTTAAGATGGTATGGATGCAGAACTAAAATAATTGGCTAAGAAGATAAAAGATTGCAAATCAATTCGATACTAGCTAAATATTACTCCCTCTCTCCCAAAAAGATTGTCCTACTTTTCTTATTAGTTTGTCCCCAAAAAGAATATTTAAAAACAATTTAACTTTATGAGATGATTTACAACCACACAAATATCTAAAGTTTGTTTTGGACCACATATTTCAAAAGTCTTCCCTTATTTCTTAAACTCCGTGCCAAGTCAAACTAAGACAATCTTTTTGGGACGGACGGAGTATCTATTTAGCTAAATATCATAAATTATTTGACAAAAGACTGTAATTCACTTAAGTGTTATTTTGGAAGAAAGAACCAACTTTAGTGATCGGCTTATCGCTAAAGTTGACTTTCCCCGTCTATAAATGTAAGGGTGTAAATGAGCCAAAACCAACTCTAGGAAACCTAAGCTCGGCTTGAGGCAACTGGAATGCAGCTTGGGACCACTCGAGCTTGAAACTGGGAGGATCTAGTGTGACCCTCTATAGCATTCAAGAAGCTAGAGTTTGGATCAATCAACTCCCTCATGATCCTAATTCATTTTTTATGTAAGCACGTGATATGTTTTTTCCTGGATAGGAAAAGATACAAACCCATGATCAACAGAGCAATTTCAAAGAATTTTCTTCATACCAAATCATTCTAAACTTGAGAGTTAAGGACTTTAGGCAAAGCAAACACCTCAACATACACCTCGTCATTAGAAGTCATATTTGGGTCCATGTACAAACTATACCCTACTTTGTTTCAACGAGAAGACTGTCCACGGCCACCTTCTCTCTATATCTCTTTTGCGTTCAGTGCTTATGTAGCCCACTTCTTGCTCATTCATGGTGATGTATTTAACATCAATTTCCTCCTTCAGCTATGCATCTTTTAGCATATAGCATACACAAAGCCAAAGTCCAATAAGGCATCAGCCTCAGTCGAACTTCATAGATTTCGACTTTTAAACCCCATACCATCTATTACAGCTTTAGAAACAAATTCACTAGTCTAAAGCTCACGAACTTAAAGTAGTTTGGGAGACGCACACAATTCCTTAAACCAGAATCGCCAAAAGGAAGCTTTATTTCTTTGCTCATACAATGATTCGGTAGGTTCCAGTTATAGAATTTTCATCGTATTGATGATTTTCAATGCATAAACAACATGCATGCAAGGAACAAAAAACTGCACATGGCCATTTCGCAGCCACATAAGTACATTGTAGCCAGGTAGGAGCATAAATCACCTTCTTGATTTTTTATTCCATCTGACACAATTGTTTAGCTAACAAGTGGTGTTTTTTTATTATACGTTGCCCCATCAGCATTCACAATTAAAAGTTTATCCATTTCTAGATATAAACCCCACTTGTATGCTTTATGGTACCTGATACAGGGAAAATACATTACCATTGACTAACTACGACAAAGATCATCTAAACTCAAGTACATCTATATCCGTGGAATAATCTAGAAAATTCATACCTGACTAAGGCCACAACATCATAGAAGACTTTCTCAAGGTGAGTTTGTATTCTTTGCATCTTGTTGATGCCACTAATGAAACAACTTACTTCATAAAAAAAAAAAAACTTTCTCAAGGTGAATAGCTAATTTAAGCGCAGATTGCAGTCTTTCATCACACCAAATATACATCATTCATGGAAAACAAAACATCTAATATACATTAATAGAAGAAAAAAAAAAGTTTAACACAGCAATTGAATGGTAATGTGTCACAAATAACATACACATCATATGCATTTATCCAGAATATATCATATAAACATTCAGAAGCAAACTGCTACACATACCCAAGGCTGCCAATGCCATTAATAGGCTCGAGAAGTTGCAATTGATGTTGTTGTGCCTCCTGTGGAGGTTCAATTTGCTGCAAGGGCTGTATACGACCACCCTCCATCACTACTGCTGCAGTAGTTGGAGTCCCCTTCCCCTCAATAAACCTCCACATATACCACGCCCCAACAGACCGATATGGCCTCCATTTCTCACACAATTGCTCCATTTCCGACGGCCTAGGTAATTCCTCCAACCCATGCAGCATTTTCACTCCTTTCCTAACCCCCAAATCACTAATAGGCAACACATCCGGTCTGTGAAGTGAAAATATCATAAACATATGTACTGACCAAGAACCAATCCCTTTAACCATAGAAAGCATTGTAAACAATGACCTATCATCCATCTTTACAACAGTATCATCCGACAAGATCCCGTTTTTATACTTATTCGAAAGGTCATAAAGGTAACTTGCTTTCCTACCCGATACACCAATCTGCTTAAGCTGTTGAGCAGATAGGGAAAGAACAATATCAGGGCAAACAACATCCTCACCCCCACAAAGCGAAACAAATCGCGTATAAATAGAAGTGCCAGCTTTATAAGCTAATTGTTGATAGAGAATACTTTTACAGAGTGCTAGAAATGGAAGTTGGTGTGACTCAAATACTGGAAAAGGAAGTGTATCTATTAAAGAACAAAGAAGTGGGTCCGCTAATCGCAAATGGCGAAGGGCATTTTCAATTTCCCCATTAGCAGATAATGGTTTGATGATTTGGGGTAAAGTTTTTGTTAATTGTGATAAACCCCTTCGACGATTCTTGGTAATTGTCCCTGTACTATTTGATGTGACTATAGATTGTGAGGTTTCGGTAGTGGAAGAGAGTTTACGAATCTTTTGGGGGCGAATTGGGATTTTTGAAGGGTTTGAGGGATTTTGGGGGGTATTTACGGGAGGGTTTGATACAAGGGTGGGGATTTGGATTTCGGGTTTCATTTGTGTTTGGGTTTGCTCACCCATGAGAAAGTTGAGTGTGTAACTTTTCTTTGTATGACGGTGGGGGGAAGAGGGGAATTTGGTGGGGATTGAGAGAACACGACGGCGGTGTAGGGATTGGATAACGGCGTTGCAGTCGACAGTTGAATTGGAGAGGTTTCGGTACCTAAGTTCTTATATGATTTCAAAACGGGCCCCTGAAATTCAAACTTTGCACAATCTTTCTTCATTTAATTTTTGGGTCATTCGCACAAACGTTCCTATTCCATTCCAGGGTGGCCTTTAATTTTTGCTCCTCAAATTATTGTTCTTTCATTTTTGTCATTCGCCTGAAAATATCCCTGAGATTTTGGGTTCAAGCCCCATCAAAATCAAAAAAAGAAAAAAATCCATCAGGTAAATTTTTAGAGTAAACTATGCTTATTCGGACAAGTTATACATAAGTTATGTCTTAAGACATTGCCTTGCAATTTTTTTTTTACTGATCTGGGATTCGCACCCGAAACTACAGAAGTTATGTCTTAATCCATAACTTTTGTGAAATTTTTCCTTGCGATTTTTTTTATTGAACTAGGTTTGAACCTGTTACACGTCGCACTTTGTACGTCGACGTCGTCATAAGCTAGATAACATAAGCTGGGAAGGTCATGATACCCTTATAATGTTAAAAATGTTGTTATCAAGTGTTAAGAGAATACCAAAAGGTTTCGAGGTCAAACGAATCAAAGAAATTTAGTTCGTCGAAATTCGGGGAAAAATATACAGATTTTCAGATAGGATTTTTTGGCCAACTTGGCAGTAACATCCTGGAAGTTTGGACAATGATTTGAGCATCTAAGCGTGATAAGTAGACTCAGGCCTCGGGGATTTTATGTGATATCACGTAAGCTAGTAAAGAGACTAGGATATAAAAGAATTAGACCCCGAAATAATTTTGGATGTAACAAGTGTGACGACGGGGATCTGGAATAAATTTGGAGTATGCATAAAGAAGTTATGGACTAGTGCATATTACAAGAATTATGATATTGGGTATATGAATGTCTTATAAGTTATCAGAGTTTAAGTGAATTGGGATCACAAAATTAATTATGTGTGTGATGAGTTAAATACGAAGGGTGGTCTAAAGGGATTAACTAGGAGACATTGACAATAATGACTCATCAAGGTTGCTAACGTGCCTTATGCACGGTAATTAAGTGTTAGTTGTGGCCAGCAACTAAACCTTTCATTTTGAGAGATAAACTTTCACTTTGCACATATATATACCTACATACTAAGGGGAAACGTTATTTAACAGTTTGGAGATTAGAATTAGGATCTAGTGTTGGACGAAATTATTAGGGAGGCAGCAAGTTGGTTTTTACTTTCAGACTTTCTCCCAAAAAGATTTAAAAGCAATGCAGATCAGTCCATCAGTGCTAAACACCTCAGATATCCTATTTTAAGAATTTGTGTCCTATTCTCAAAATCCTTATGATATCCTATTTTCAGATCCCCTCTCCTATTCACAGAATCCCTAAGATATCCTATTATCAGAATCGTTCTCTAATTATCACAATCCTCAACATATATCATCTTAACATATGTGACACCCCAAAATGTATGCAGCAACCTAATTTTCCACGGATTGAAGTAATTTCCTTCAATCATTTCTTTTATTTATTTACTATCCATATTTATTATGGGATCTTGCAATATCAGTTGAATCCTGGAGTTTATGGGGGGTTGGATGTCCACTGCAATATGATTTGGTTATCATCAATCGACGAAGGTATGTTAAGACAAATTACTTATTTCTTTTCGCATGTTTCATGTAGCGAAATATAATCGTGATATTGCTCCATAATTTATTCTACTCTTAGTAAGTTAAGTAGTGTTCATATTATTGATTCCTATGTTAAAAACATGTCTAAATATATTCCTAAGTCCTTATTAAGGCATATAAATAATATTTACGGCGTTAACCGAAGGTACAAGGAAATTATGTCGTTCATGATATTTTATTGTGATTCATGCATTTTCATTTGCATTTCATTCATATTTTACCCAAGACCGTATATTGGGGATGGAAAACGCAGATCACTTGATCAGCTGAGATATGATAATGATAAAGCATGTGTGGCTTAACGAAGGAAGATGCCTGATTAAGGTCCAATATATATATATATATATATATATATATATATATATTGTGGGGAGGAAGATGTCCTTGTGTGGCCAGTAAATATGTATTTACCACATTATGCATGATATTTAGACATATTATGCCCACGGAGGCTGTTACGGTAAGGAAGATGCCCAATGAGGCCGATGTATATGTATACCGCATTGTGCATGACATTTAGGCATATGTATTAGGACCCTCAGAGGAATTTACTGTTGGTCAGTTGTTTCTGTTTCAGTTGTTGTTATATCCCTGTTATACTATTGTTCATGCCTGACATACTCAGTACATCAGTCGTACTGACGTCCCTTTTGTCGAGGGATGCTATGTTTCATGCCTGCAGGTTCAGTTAAAGAAGGTGACGGTTCACGTTAGTTGATTGCAAATCCAACGAATTTTTGAAGCACTCCCCTTGTTCGGAGTGTTGGTCTAATTTTGGTACGGTACATTTTTGCTTCTATATATGGGTATGGCTGGGTCATGTCCCGTCCTTGTAATGTCATGTATTCCTTAGAGGCTTATAGATAGGTGTCCTGTGGTTAGTTGTTATGTGTGGCCTTGTCGGCCTTGGTATGGGTATGTATGTATGAAGATTGGATTTCTTGTTAAGATTTTTTATAATTTTTTTCAGCTTAGTCCGTGTTCAATTGTGATTAGAAGTTGGTTGTGCGATTAGCGGTACCAGTGGGTGGGGTCCGGGTGCCCGTCGCGGCCCTACGATTTGGGTCGTGACATTGGCAATGGCATATCTCCCCGTATATATAACGGTATTGAGTGAATAACCTAACTAAGTGAGGTGGTGGACTTTAATTTAGGTCCCTAAATCGAGCCAAGCTTTATTATATTACCCTATCAAGCCCTAAGCAACTCTAAATACTCTCCTATGTTTCTCTAATGGTGTCTTAACCATCCAAGATAAGTTCCGAAGTAATCAATGGCAATACTTCGCCGGGAAGTTCGTGGTGTGATCTTTTACCTCACTCCTCCTTGTGGTCGTTAATTTGGAGACTTGGGTGTTGAAAGCAAAGAGTGCTAAAAGATTGATTCTTGGTTCTTAAGGTAAGGTTCATCTCCCTCTTCATGTATTTAATCTCACGTAAGTTATGGAAGTGTTATTGTTAAGAGATTATGAAGTGATAGTCGAAAACTTGTAGATTTGGGTCGTATATGATTGTTGGACTATTTTAATGGAACAATTTCATTTCAAGTTCAGTAGCAGCTCGAGGACGTTTGGGATTTGAAAATTACCAAGTCATGCCAAGAAAAGAGGGGTGAAGAATGAGCATCACAACTTGCTCAAGTAACAAATGGATTATTATATTAGATAAAGGTTAGGTTATCCAAGAAGTGGGTGAGCACACAAAATAACTTCATGAATGTAGATCTCCTATCGGATGGTTCGAGGTAGGCGAGTTAGAGTTATTTGGGCCTGCTATCAAGCTTATTTGGTACCACCGAGCTCATTTGCTAGCCGACGGGCTCACTTGCTAGCCATCGGAGCCTACTTGCTGTCCTTCAAGGCCCATTTGTTGCCTAAAGCAGAGCGTAGTTGCAAGAGAAAGACTAGTGTCTATGTGGATGTAACTTGAATTTGTAGTATCATTTCAGTTAATATAGTTGGCAAATGTTTTAGTATAATACGACCTACAAGTAAGTGACAGTTTTTCTATACTTGTTGTTACTCGTTTACTTGTTTTACTTTAAATTTCAGTTATTATCATTAGTTTTATCCGCCTTACATACTCGATGCATTATTCGTACTGACGTCTTTTTTACCAGGGACGCTGCATGTCATTCTGCAGATCTAGGTTCGCTGGTGACTGTTGTGTACGTAGACGCTCCAATTGGTCAGTAGAATTTTGGTGAGCTCCACTTCCTCATAAAGTAGCCGAGTCGAGTCACTTGTGATTTAGTTGTACAAGCTAGTTGGGTAGGTCGGAGCCCTGTCCTGACCAAGTTATTTTGTCATACACTTTTAGAGGTTTTTGTAGACTGATGGACATATGTGGTCGGTAGTGTTATATAAGTAATGTGTTTTACCGTTGAGGCCTTGTAGGCCCGATCATCTATATACTTGTTTGGGTTCTTTCGCTGTAGATGATTGACATAATAGACTACTTGTATTGCTAATATAATACTTGTCCAGGTGTGGCACTAGGTGCCCGTCCACCCCATCAAGATTGGGGTGTGACAGAACATGAATCTCTGATTTTATAGACGCGCGAATAAGATATTTTGGCACCCAAGAATAACAATGAAATAGTGTATTTAAAAGTGCATTCTACAAAAATAGGGAACCACTAAATCATTTCTTCATTTAATAAAACTCATGACATGCAATGAGCAACAAAAGACAATTGAGATTGACCATTCTATAAAGCATTCGATTAAACACCCACATAACGTCTCAATTTCAAAGGCAAAAGAAAAACAGAAGAAATAAAGAGCGAATTCCTTTCGGTTTTTCCATTTTGAGGGGAGGTATGAGGACATGAGAAACGAAAATTCATGTCGTTAGCCGCACAAAATTTATGAAAGAAGGAATTATTAAACTCACGACCATTATCTCATTGACACAATTTTATGTCTTTTTCAAATTGCGTTTTAACCAGTGTACGAAACTCAACAAATTTGGAGAACACTTGAGATTTGAGTTTGAGTGGATAGACCCAAAGAAAGTGAGAGAAATCATCCAGAAATACCAAATAGTATTTGTGGCGTAAGTTGCTGGTTATGGGAGATGTCCATACATCAACGTGAATAATATCAAAGGGAGAGAAAGTAGTACTCATAGAAGTCGTAAATGGTAGGCTAACGTGTTTCCCTAACTGACACGAGGAGCAACTATGAGAAAGATTCCCTTTGTTGCATTGGATTAAATTTTGATTTCTAAGAGAATAAAAAATGTGAGAACCCGGATGACCAAGTCTAATATGCCACGTAGAGGGAGATATGGTTGTTAACACGGTGGGAGGAGTGACACTAGCAGCGAATGTGGGTAGGAATGGATATAGGTTCCCCTCACTATTGCATCTCGTAAGGAGTTTCCCGGTATGGAGGTCCGTTACGGAAAATCTAAACAGGTCAAATTAATTGAGACAGAATTATCGGTGACAAATTTTCTTATAGAAATTAGATTTTTGATAATGTTTGGGGCATAAAGGACGTTTTGAAGAGAGAAGTGTGGATGCGGTGGTGGGGTAAGGGTGAGGCCAAATCCTTGAATTGAAATGCGATGACCATTACCGACCATAATAGATTGTGGAGTTGGTTAGTGGCGCAGTTGAGAAAGATTAACTGAATTATTGGTGAGATGAGACGTGGAGCCCGTATCCATATACCACGCATTATCGGGTTGTTGACGGGTCAAGAAAGCCATTGATTTGTTCTCGGATAAAGGACAAAATAATGGACATGCACGGATTTAAAGAGAAGCAGACAACAAACAGGGTTGCTTTCGGTTTTGGGAGGCACAGAAACCGAGGGAGGTTTTGGGTAGAAAAATGGGGAGGGCAGTGAAGCGCAGAAAAACAGGCATATTGGTTGCTCTGACACGCAGAGAAAAGAGAAGAGAGCACATGTCTGTGTCTCGGGTAGGCCGCCGGAAAAAGAAAGGAAAATTTTAGGTTTTGGGGTTTAGGCTACTGATATCATGTAAGATTGTATTAATCTCCTTTAGGGAGCCTTTTTCATTAATACAAAATATATATAGGTGTACAATGTTGAATCCTTCTATAATAAGGATCCAATTCTACCATAATTATACAACACATAATATGGTAAACATGTGCATTGTTACGCGTGCTAATACTTTCGATTGACTTTCTTTTATTGTCACTCCACAATTCTTTTCTACATAACCCAGGAGTTCACGCCTGAAAATTGGCATTCATTCTTTGCAGTTTTGTCTCTGGTTGGACTTGTGGTATAGTTCCTGTCTCACCTTCTATTGTTCCCACCATACGATCCTCCCTGCTCTCATCTATGTTCTATTATTGCATTCTGGCATTTCTGAGACCCTTTACCTATTAATTTTCCAGGTCTTGGTGATGACATTTGGTGTAGGATTGGGATCCATCCCTTGGATCATAATATCTGAAGTATGACAAAGCTAATCTATAGTTCAGGAGACCAGAAAAGATATATTTTCCTATATAATTAAAGATAAGTATAGATGACAACATTCTCAGGAGAATGTGGTTGAGAAATTTTGAGCAAAACTAACAATAAAGATCTCCCCTATTAAAGGTGATGGTGTTAGTGTTAAAGGAAGATCAAGCATTATTGCAGGTTTTCTTTAACCTATTAAGCGCTACATAACTGCTAGGATGATCATGTGCCTTCTGTACAAACTTTTGGTTCAAACTTTCTTCCTAGAAAATATTCTTACTGAACTTGAGATGTTCTTCAAGGATACTAGCGTAGGTTTTATGATACTCTTTCTTTTTTAGGGGCTCTCACTGCTCTAATAAATAGTCCTTTTGCACGAAATAGGAAGTGTGTTCTGTTTACCTTCTTTTGAGACGTTGAGTTTTTAATTGGTTGTGCAGATTCTGCCAGTGAGCATCAAAAATCTGGGTGTATTAGGGGCTCTCTCTCTCTATATATATATATCTACTCCTCCTGCTCCGACTGAGGGGGTGTATTAGTGAATATTATCATAAATTCGTCATATATTTTGTAATCAATAGTAGTGTATAATTATGGTAAATATAGGATCCTTGTTCAATTAGAATTTAACATTGTACACACTATATATATTTGTATTATTGAGAAATACTCATCAAAGGAGATTAATACAATCTTACACCTACATGACTGCCTTTTTTTTATCTTAATAAGTGGAGGGAACTGGAAAATGTTGTCAAATGTGTACTGAGATATACTATCTCTGTCGCATATAGTCAAGTTATATTGCCTTATGGGCAAATGTTGTATGCAATAAATACGAGAAAGTAGGGGGTGTTACAGCTGAAGGTAGCCCCACCATGAAATGTAGACTCACTCAATGCATATAAAAATTAAGAGTAAACGTGTAACACGTATATCAATCTCTTTGATATAAGCATGTATAATTGACAGAAGTCATTTGATTGTAGACTCTAAACAATTGGCTCCATTGATATTTGATATTAACGGTTAGCTGTCTAGCTGATCACCCAAGAAAATAATGTAGTCAATAATTAATGAATCGAATTGGGCTTACAATCTCCTCTCTTATTTTCTTTGTTTTTCTTATCTTCCCCTTTTGATCTTTTGTTAGCAAAGAAAAGGAAAACGTGTTCCAGAAATAGCTTATAAAAGACTTATTGTTGTATATATGACGTATATTATATATAATGATTCCTCTACTGAACCTTCAAACAATGAATATTTTGTTTACCATTCGCTGATTCAGTGAAGAGCATTAAAGCCACGCGTAATTATAGGAGTAATATATAACGAACTTGTGACAACAAACTAATTACTGTAATTAAAGACTGATTTAATTTATACGATCATTTTTACTTGTCACATTTTGACCTGACAGACTTATTAAGGAGTTAAAAATAGAATGATAATTTTACCATATTACCCATAATTATTGCTAAGTAATCTAATGATTGAAATAAATTTTGTGCAACCACTAAATTTTTTTTGAACTTGTCAACCCAATAATAAACGATAAGAGTAAAATATGTATGAAGTGTTAAATTATCTCTTGATTTTCTAAAGTGAACAAGTAAAATTAGATAATTATTTTTAGTATAGTGAACAAGTAAAAATGGACGGATGAAGTATACATTAATAATGTAGTTTTCTTTTTGCAATATCCTTGTAATTTAACCTATTGGAGTAATAGACAATACATCTATCTTATTTTTAAAAATTTCTAATATCATTTTTTACAGATACATGTCGCTGTACTATAGGTGTTGAGATTACACTCCCTACTCTCAATTAGGGGTGAGCGGGTCCGGGTACCCTAACATTTTTTAACTACCCGGACCCTACCCGGTAAAAGATCGGTTCCTAAATTTACTACCCGGAACCTACCCGTAGCAATCATTACCCGGAACCTACGGACCGCAGGTCCGGTAGGTTCCCTGCACTCTAAATAAATAAAAACACAAATTAAGCAACAATTTTTAAGCCTATGAGAATAAAAAAGAGTTCTAAAATAATTTCATCAAGTAATTTTTTAGCCTGCAATCGGAGTTTTTAGTACCCTTATAAGAAATTTTAGAAAACTTATTCATTGTAGAAAAGCTAATTCTATAACCAAAACCTAAAATTGCAAGCCAAATTTGACACTCAATTAATTAAACGTGTTGATTTCAAAATAAATTTGAAAATATCTGAATTAAACTTATTTTCGTGTTCATAAGCTCTTCGATACAAAAGAAAAGCTTTATTATACTAGTAAATCCCTAAATTTCATCTTCACAACTACAACAATATACATAAATTTTAAAAATAGATTTACATTTCAAATAAAAAAGTAATACAAATTGAAGATGAGTATCGCCTGAAATAGAACAGAAGCATATGATATTAAAAAGAAATTGAAGAGTTAGATATGAACCCATATGCATTTTAGGAATGACGTGAACACAACCAAGGGAGAGAAAGAGGCAAAGGTGAAGCTTCAATGACGACAACGATGAAAGTACCTGAGAGAAAGCTTCAACAACGACGACGATGAAGCTCGGTGGTGTAGCTAAAACGCCATTGTTATTGAGAGAGTTTTGAGTGTTTTCTCTTAGGGCACAAAGAGCATTCTAGAATAAAGGGGTGAAAAAACTAAAATATTTACGTCTTGGGTGGGGAAGGGAAAATCAATGTGTAGGTGTGCAACAAACAATTTTGGAGAAAGTTAAAAGTGGTCCAAATGTTTCTAAAAAAAGTAAAAATATTTAATATTTTATAGGTTCCGGGTATCGGTTAGAATTAAGTGCAGTGTCTCTATTTGCCGGAACCGGAACCGGACCCGACATTGATCGGTTCCTAATTTTACTACCCGGACCCTACCCGTTATTATAATATATCTACCCGGAACCTACCCGTTAGTGTCGGTTCCGGTCGGGTATCTGGGTACCCTGTACCCGTGCTCACCCCTACTCTCAATACATCTATCTTATTTTTAAAAATTTCTAATATCATTTTTACAGATACATGTCGCTGTCCTACTCTTATATGATACGCTTTCGTTTTTAAATTTGCTTAAAGAATAACATACTTTTAAATTTAAAAATAATTAATTTTACTCTTCTTATTTTATCATTAATAAAAAGCTTTTACAACTACACATAGGTTAGAACATTGTTAACCACTATATTATTTTTATGAGAACGCCCTTCTCGCATATTTTAATGCGAGCATTAATGACCACTCAGCACATCCCATTAAAACTTGTCTGAAGGATCATAATATGTCTAATCACAAATTTTAAAAGATTTATATAATGCTAACAAATGCTTGATATGTTTAAGACTTTAAGAAAATCTTCATTTATCTTTTAAAATTAGTGCAGATTCAAATTAGTATGCCATACGAATTGGAAACGTTGGAGTAGTAATTTGCTACTATGAGTTTTTCATGCACGCACTGAATATACTTGGGACTCATATTCGAATTTAACAAATTCACGTCCGAATTCACATGAGTATTAGTACTTTAATTCTCATAATCGGACCATGTGAAACAAAGTGAAACGGGGAGAGTAGTTACGAACGATGAATATATATAGTTAAGATAAATAGCGAATATTAACATATATTCGCCGTATATTCTGTAATTAATATTTATGTGTAATTATGGTAAATATAGATCTTTATTCAATTAGGATTCAACATTATACACACTATATATATTTGTATTAATGAGAAAGACTCCCCAAGAGAGATTAATACATTCTTACATGGTATCAAGAGCCAAACTCTAAAAATCACACCTCCCCCCCCCCTCTTCATTCTCTCGGCCGACGGCATCTCTAGCAAAACCCTAATTGCTTTCTTCTTCTTTCCTCACCAAAATAAGCCCCTCTAATGGCTTCCATGGCTACTCCCACGACTTCCTCCTCCTCCCCAGTCGTCATACACAACCCCCACTCCTTCATCTACCCCCTCTTTTCATCCGACA
This sequence comes from Anisodus acutangulus, assembly GCA_029783415.1. NCBI lineage: Eukaryota > Viridiplantae > Streptophyta > Magnoliopsida > Solanales > Solanaceae > Anisodus > Anisodus acutangulus. Next base: position 11,620,643 of record CM056491.1, on the reverse strand, counting down.
TTCGCCGTCACAAATATCAAGAACTTCATACATTTGGGTCTTGATCAAGAAGATGGTCGATATTCATTGTGGGTTGAACTCTTTCACATTCATGCATGTTCTTATAACTTGCTTGATCATATTGACGACTCCATCCCACGCCCTCTCGAGGTCGACGACACCACATGGCGCTGTCTTGACGCTATCGTCAAGCAATGGAGCTATGACACCATCTCTAAGGACTTGCTTCATATGATTATGAAAATTGGAGCCTCGGCTCGTGAGTTATGGATTCGGTTGGAGGAAATATTTCATGACAATAAACACACACGCGTGTGTACCTTGAGGAATAATTCAACAACACGCGTCTTGAGACCTTTGCGAACATGTATGATTATTGCAAACAACTGAAATTGGTGGTCGATCAACTGCCCAATATAGGCCATCCGATTTCAAAAACTAAGATGGTGTTGCAACTAATAAATGATTTACAGAAAGGTGAATATTATACTCTTGCCACAATGATACAACAAGCCGACCCCTTGCCCAGTTTCAATAATGGCCGGTCACAATTACTTTTGGAAGAAATCATACATGCGAAACAAGATGAACACAACCAAAAGGCGTTGGTGGTTAATGCACCGGAAAATACCATCGCACACTCCAGACCCACCGACAACCAGCAGCGGGGCAGCCGCAGCGGCGACAGAGGGCGAGGTCGCGGCGACGGCAGGGGAAAAGGCGGCAGAGGCCGGTCCAACATGGGTGGCTAGCCACAGCAGTCGGCTCGGTACCCGGTTCAGTAGGCCGATCCAATACCATGACAAGTGCCCAGCAAATGGGCCTCACCATTGTGTCTTTACCCGACTGACGCGGCTCACTGGCAACAACCCGGGTTATTGGGCCCGGGTCCCACTTCTCGGCAGTCCGACCCAACACATTAGGGCCACGTTACCGAGACCAACCCGGGGCAGTCACCATCCAAACTTCTCACACCGACAAAATTATCTCAGGCCTACAACACGATGAATATACAACAGCCCGACGATGCTTGGTACATGGACACGGGCGTCATATCCCACCTAACGCGCAACTCTGGTAAGCTTCCATGTATATTTAGTTTGCGCACTCCTCAATCTATTTTGGTCGGCAAAGTAAATCGCATTCTAATTCATGGGTATGGAACCACACATGTACCAAAACCTCACCCTCCTTTCTCCCTGTGCAACGTCCTATATGCCCCCCCTCCCCATTTCATCAAAAAAATTAATCTCTGTTAGAAAGTTTGCTATTGATAATTGGGTATCCCTTGAGTTTGACCCCTTTGATTTTTCTGTGAAGGACCTACGCACGGAGACACCACTTATGAGCTGCAATAGTGTGGGTGATCTCTATCCTTTCTCATCCACCTCCACTGCCAGCATCAACCCTCACACATACCTTGTTGCAATCTCTCCATCCACGTGGCACAACAGACTTGGACACCCCAGAGCTCTCGTTTTTAACTTTCTTAGAAATCATAATTTTATTTCATGTAATAAGGGGAATCTTGCCCCATGTTACTTTTCTTGTCCTTTAGGTAAACATGTTAGGCTTCCGTTTATGTCGTCTTTAAGTGTTACTTTTTTCCCTTTGACAGTATTCATGCGTACTTATGGACATCTCATGTTGCTAGCAAACTTGGTCATAAATATTACTTGGTTCTATTAGATTATTTCTCGCATTTTCTATGGGTCTATCCGCTCAAATTTAAGCCACGGGTCTACCACTCGTTTCTTGAATTCCGCACATATATGAAAACTTAGTTTGAAAAGGCCATAAATATTTCCAATGTGATAATGGTCGTGAGTTTAATAATTCCCTCTTTCATAAATTTTGTTCGGATCATGGCATGGTATTTCGATTCTCGTGCCCTCATACCTCTCCTCAAAACGGCAAAGTCGAAAGAATTTTACGTACCATTAACAATATGATTCGTACCTTGCTCCTTCATGTTTCTCTCCCACCATCCTTTTGGGTATATGCATTAAAATTGGTAGAATGCATACTTAACATATTGCCTACCACAACTCTCCAAAATCGAACCCCGACTGAAATTTTATTTGTCGTATCCCCACATAGGATCACATACGCACGTTTGGATGTCTTTGCTATCCTAATCTTGCCTCCACATCATCTCATAAGTTAGAACCTAGGTCCACTCCTTGCGTCTTCTTGGGTTTCCTGTTCAACCATAGGGGATATCTTTGCTTCAATCTATCCACAAATAAAATCATTGTCTCCTGTCACGTCAGATTTGATGAAACTACCTTCCCTTATTCTAACATCCGCCAGTTTACCGTCTCCGACTACAGATTTCTTAATAATTTATACACCTCTCCTATCTTACAACACATGCTCTGTGGAACACTCCTCCCGCCACTGCCTACCCCCCTGACCACTACTTGTCGTCACCCCAGCACAACCACACATCTCGGAAACTACCGCATCCCTTCCACCGGCCACGCATTCTCCCGCACCAACCCACTACCCAACCAGTGTTACCTCCACTACACCATACAACCTGCCATTATCTGCCTCCCCCATGCCACTGTATACCTCCCATCGGTACACCCAACCACCCTATAATATACCGCAACTTAACCACCCGACCTGCATACCCCCGCACTATCCCGCCACCCACTTTTTACCCCCACACCACACTATCCCATCCCGCCAAAACCCCTCCCCACCTACTGCCACTGCCACACAACCTGAGAACCATTGCCCCGCCTGCTACCCACACACCAAATGAAAACCCGCCCCAAGCACGAGATTTTCAAACCCAAACTCTACTTTAATTTATCCACACAATCCATATCACCAATACTTAAAAACCCAAAACTAGCCAAACTTGGCCCGAATTGAAATGCAGCCATGCTTGAGGAGTTTGATGCGCTTACCACTCAGCGCACGTGGGATCTTGTTCCGAGATCAGAGTGGGTAAATATGATTCATTGTATGTGGCTCTTTTGTCATAAGTTAAGAGATAGTGGTGATCTTAAACGTCACAAGGCTAGACTTGTGGCAAATGACACATGGCAATAAGAGGGTATCGATTGTGGTGAGACGTTCAGTTTGATGGTCAAATCGACTACTATTCGTACTATTCTGAGCATAGCTATGGGTAAGAACTGGCCGATTCATCAGCTTGATGTGAAAAATGCGTTCTTACATAGAGATTTGAAAGAAACAGTTTACATGCACCAACCGTTAGGCTTTGTACATCTAGAGGCTCCTCATTATGTATGTCGTCTTCGTAAGTTCATGTATGGATTGAAACAGGACCCCAGGGCTTGGTATGAACGTTTCGCTACTTATATTATGCAGATTGGGTTCATGTGCAGCAAATGTGACCATTCACTATTCATTTTTCATCGAGGTAGTGACATTGCATACTTGTTATTATATGTGGATGATATTGTTCTGACTGCCTCTTCTGATGTGTTGAAAAATGAGATCATTATGCTGCTTAAATCCGAATTCGCTATGACAGACTTAGGGAAGTTGAGTTACTTTTTAGGAATTTCTGTGACTAGATATGCAGATAGTATATTCCTATACCATCGTAAGTATGCGGAAAAAAATATGTACATGTCTAAAATGGTGAATTGCAAAATTATGCCTACTCCGGTTGACTCGAAGTCGAAACTCAGTGCTGTTGACGGTGATCCGGTGTCCGATCCCACTCTCTATAGGAGTCTTGCAGGTGCACTACAGTATTTTACATTCACCAGGCATGATATTGCATATGTTGTTCAGTAGGTGTGTTTATTTATGCATGTCCTCAGGGAGCCTCACTTTACAGCTCTTAAACTTATCATTCGATACGATAAGGGCACCCTTGATTATGGATTACATCTCTACTCCTCTACACCGACCAGGCTGATATCATATACGGACGCCGATTGGGCAGGTTGTTCGGACACGCGGCATTCCACATCCGGTTACTGTGTGTTCTTAGATGACAATCTTATTTCGTGGTCTGCCAAGAGGCAAGCCACTCTATCCCGATCGAGTGCAGAAGCAGAATATAGAGGCGTTGCAAACGTTGTAGCTGAGATCTGTTGGCTCTGAAACCTCCTCTTAGAGATTCAGTGTCCCTTACGTAAGGCTTCTATGGTTTACTGTGATAACATATCTGCGGTCTACTTATCTCATAACCCGATTTAGCATCAAAGAACCAAACACATTGAGATGGATATACATTTTGTTCATGAGAAGGTTGCTATAGGTCATGTTAAGGTGTTGCATGTGCCTTCTTCGTATCAATATGCAGTTATTTTCACTAAGGGGCTTCTTCGGTAGTTGTTCATCTACTTCAGATCCAGTCTCAGCATCCGGCCTCCTCCCGCTCCGATTGAGGGGGTGTAATAGCGAATATTACCATATATTCGTCGTATATTCTGAAATTAATATTTATGTGTAATTATGGTAAATATAGATCTTTATTCAATTAGGATTCAACATTGTACACACTATAAATATTTGTATTAATGAGAAAGACTCTCCAAAGAAGATTAATACATTCTTACAAAGATATTTAAATAAACTAACCTCGAGAAAGTCCCTATGAAGGCGATCAGGAAACCAAAGCTTCTTATAAGCAGCCACTTTTAGCAGTGCCTTACAACCCTTAACAGAAGTAGGCAGCAACAGCTCCGAAGAAGACCAAAACCCCAAACCATTAAGCGTCGTTGTACTAATCGAACCGGTCATGGCCAATATCGAACCAGACACCACTAACTTCAACTAAATCAGGAAACATTTCCGCCATCTTAAACGCAACCATCCCACCATAACTAAACCAAACCACTACACAACTCTCCACACCCAATTTCCTTAACCCTTTTAGCTAAAGACTCAGCTTGAAAACCCGGTGACCTGTCCGGGCTATCCGTAACTGACCCGCCGAAGAAAAGTAGGTCAGGTACATAAACGGAGTAGTTTTTAGTTAATGCGCCTATTTGGAATTGCCACGTCACTATTCCTTAACCAGCGAGCCGTGGACGAGTACGAGTACGGGTTTGTTCAGGTCGGGTTTAGTGGTGGATTCGGGTGAAATGGCACATTGGTTATTGGAGGAAGGAGTGGTGGTGGTGAGCTTTTTGTTTTTCTTTGGGTTTTGTATGGTTTCAGAAGGGACCCAAAAGTTCATAATGGTGCCTGGTTCTATCTCTATACTATGTGGTTTTATTCCAGCCATTTTCATTAACCAATGTAACAAAGGCTTTTGTGCTTCTACCAAGTTCACCATCTTTTCTCAGTTGTGTGTGTATGGAGGAATTAAGGAGAGAGGTGAAGTGGAAGAGATGAGAGAAAAGAGGATTTTTAAACTAAGAAATGGAAGGGTAGGTGTTGGGCTGTTATCTGTTGTTCGTCATTAAATGTGGGGGCTTATATGGAGTATTAGTATACAATTACCAAAGATGATGCATGAAAGGGGCAGTTGGTATACTGTTGCATCTACTTCTAGATTATTGCTATAATTCTATTCTAAGTGTATCTGTGTTAGTTCATCCAAAATTTCATTATTTTTACGTGTGAACTACTTGACGTACTCATATCTTATACTCTAGTAACGAATACTTATTAACCCCAAGCCTCACAAACTCAAACAAGAAAAAAAGAAAGAAAAGGAGAATTGCTAGGCAATTAATATTTTGTAGCGATAAAAGTTGCCACAGATGTCTCTATAGTTGCCATAAAAAAGTTCCTAAAACCCTTGCCTTTTGGTGGAGACCAAATGAGTCGCCGCTAAAAAGCATATTTCTTACTGTATTACTACTCACAGGCATTTCAGAAATGCAATCTATGACACGATAAGAAGTCAGTCGCCACAAATGTCCATAGAGTTGCCACAAAAGCCCCTAAAACCCTTACCTTTGTTCGCCACAAAAGCCCCTAAAGCCCTTACCTTTGTTCGCCACCGAAAGCTATATATATATATCTTGTAAGGAACATTTTTTGGGGTTTTCACTCGTTGATTGGTACTCGTATAAGGTCCGACTCTATTTGGATTTGCGTCGGAAAATTCCACATCGGAGTTAAAATGCTTTCTAACGAAGGTGATCCCATACACCAGACTCAAATTTGAAATCTCTAATTAAGGATGAATTAAGAGTACTTTTTATCACTCCACCATAAACCCTTGTCTGTTGTAGTTGTCTTGCTGTCAATAGCACTAAATTATGTTGAATTGTATATTGCAAGTTGAAATAATTCTGCATGAGGCCGCAATTCACGTTTAATAAGAACCTAAATATGATATTGACTTCCATAGTTTATACGTAATTCAATGAAGAGCCTTCTGACTTTCATTGTCTCATTCAGCAAAGTCCCATTCATTCAAGCAAGTTTGTGTTGCATTAAATGAGGTGAACTACGTACTACATGATAAAACTCGAAGTGATTATGAAGTAAAACCTTTGGAAGAAAAATTACTGCTCCAAAACCGAATCCTGTGCGTGCGGCTCAATTTCAGGAAGAATCTGCAAAGAGATTCTGGATAACAACAAGGATCGCGAAGCATAGGTATATCAAATTTGTTGAGATTTTCTGGGTAAAAAGAAATCCTATGCTTCATTCTCCACCCAACCCATAGTAAAACCCTAAGTTTTCTCTCTTTTGATTACACTACTAGTTCGAAGAGTAAAGTTTACTGAACAGAACCTGCGCGTGATCAAAACGCTTCTCTCTGCGAGCTTGCGATTTCCTTCTCCTTCTCATTAAGGTAAGTCTCTGTTAAATTACTAAATCTGTAATTGTAACTATTCACGTATTCCTTTCCTGTTCATACGAGTTTCTGTTTGATTGTATTAATTAACTTTTTTTTTTGAAATGTGAAGGTTTAGTGATAGCTTTTACTATTACATTAGACGAAACATGGATTACTGGTATTTTGTGCTTGAAGATATTTTCCTGAATATCAATAATTTGTGAAGGTTTTTTTGTGATTTTTAATGAGATGAATCCTATATCTACTTGTGCTCTGCCTTGTGTAATAATGTCTTTGCACTGGTCGTCATTCTACCACCTACCAATTGAGTACTAGTGTGAATTGGAGAACATGTATTACCCCCTACCAATTGAGTATTTGTGTGAATTGAAGAAAGAACATTCAGCTTGTTGATATCAGACCTCACCAAAGATTCAAGTAGTTTCTTGTCTGTAGCTATCTTTTTCTTAGTTTTATGAGACATGCCAAGGCCAATTGCTGGTCAGATTCCTGATCCTGCTTGTTTTTGCCTTAGTATTTGCACTGCTGACAAGTTGTTGCTGCTCATTACGCAAAAATTCTAATAGTTGTTGCTGCTCATAACGTAAAGATTTTTCATTTTTGGGACTCGAACTCGTAGGTATTTGAAAAGTACTTATTCCTTATCGAAAGATCTTCATTTTCAAAGTTCGATTTGTATATTTGAAAATTATACACCGACCCTTTTCAATCTACAAAACGTAGGACTTTAAATAATCACCTGAGCTAAATCTAGCTCGTTTCACCAAATCAAGTCTGGCCAAATCATACATAGAATTCTGAATTCTAAAGTCTTCTAAGAACATTCAGGATTTACTAAAAAAACATAATCGTAAAGAAGCTGATCTCTTTTGATATTTGCTCTCTCTAGCACATCTAGTGACTTGATAGGCTCAGCTACAAGTCGTTATCTTAAAATCCTTCAGCTAGCTTTGCTCTTCCCTTTACTATGGGGGCTTTGTTTTGCTTGTAGTTATCATCAGAAGACTTAAAATCTTTCTGTTTTGTTTTTTGGTATTGATGCCTTTTCACTGTAAGTTTTTCTTTTTATAAAGGTTGGTGGTATAATATAAAGATTGGAATATAGGTGGGAGTCATCATTGTTGATATGAAGCAGTGGGAGCTGTCACATATAGTCATATTTGTTTATAATTTGTTCCATTTATTTGTTGTATGTGGATAACTTCTTTTGGAGTTCCCTTTATTTGTCTGTGAATACTACTAAATGATAAAGTTATTAACCCTATGTAAAAAGGGCATTATATTTGTATTCTATTTAGCTAAGAAATTGTATGCCTATTTTGTTAGACTTAGAACCAATCAATGTTCGTCTTTGGTTATCCAAGTTTTGATGTCGGATTACTGCTTAGTGATATTCTTGCGTGGAGCCCTTCTTGAAGGGGAATCTTAGTAGCTCAGTTTTGGTTGACTATCTAAATTTTTTACTTTGTTGATGAGGGTTCTGACTTGTGTGTATAACTCGGGATAGTTTGTGAATTTGAATAGGCCATACTTCGTTTATTTTTTTATGCACTATCATTTTTGCTCATTATCCACATAAAGATGAAATTTGCTGGTACAATATGCCATTTAATAAGCTAAGATAACAAGATTCATGAGGTTTTAAGTTCAATTATCCTTAATAGTCCTTTATGTATTTACTTTTCACGTGTGGATACTGGTAATTACTTTGTGATTGCATTAGATTTTAAATCTTAGCATATGACTTGTGATTCTCCCACCAACTGTGGGTGTCCTCCTTTGTACAGCCCTTCACTCAAAAGGAAGGGAAAAAAATATCAAACCAGTCCGCATATTACTACATTCACTTGGATCAGGCTATATGCCACTGAAGAGCCAAGAGTGAGATATTACCTTTTTTTGGATCTTTTCGGGTTAGAGGGTTCAACCAAATATAGCATAACAGACACAGAGGATTATATAGGCGGACCTCAACTAATTTGTAAATGAGGCATAGTTGATTGATTAATTTGTTGTCGGGGCAGTTTCTCACCATTAGAAATTACATTCCATTTATGCAGTATGAAATTCTGTTTTCTTATGGTAGTTTTTCATCATTTAACGATCTATGTAATTTTATTTTAGTTCTCCCGTCTGCCATACCTTTTGGTGTAAGCATGAATATCACTTTCAGGTACGTGATCTTGCAGAAGCATCAGATATATTTGACAGTTTGAACAGTACTGTTGTTTATGATGTTAGAAATGATACAGCGAGAACACCAGAAAGCCTTTCACACAATTTACGCAGAGTCCCGCAGGCTCTAGACCTGATCAGAGCCTTGTTTCAGAATTTTCTTTCAACCTAGTACGTTTTACTCCCTTCTTATGGCACCTTCTTTTAATATAAACGTTATTTCTTCTGGCTTTTGTATACTGAATCTGTGCATATTTTGGCATAACCCAAATGTGTGTTGTCTTATTTTTTCAGTTCTTATATTATGGAATATACCCAGTAATTGTTTTCATATACTTTTAAACTACTTTATGCATTCAAATTTTTTACTAGAAATAAAAGAATGGATCTGGCCTTGTCTTTGTTTCAAATCCAACGATTTACCTGTGCATAAAAGCAAAGCTTGATTCAGGTAGAGTTAATTCACTTCTATAAAATAGCTTCATGCTGCATTAGCAATTTTAGTTTTTTTATTTTAAATTTACACTGAAGCTGCTTGTTTCTTCTTAGAATCAAACTAGCATACCTACCCGCACATTGCCCAGTCGACATTTGTTTGAGCACATCAAATGATTTTGTTAAACAGAGCAATATACCAGTGATGTATACCCAATATACATCAGTGTATATCACAAGTATATTGCTCTATTTCGGCAGTGGGCTATCCAGCAACCAGTGGCAATGGGCTGGCCCATCACGGGCAGATTTCAAACAATCCACAAGATTGTAATCTTCTATATATGGTATATATATTTGGTGTATATTGTAGTGTATTTATTACCTAAATTATGATTATACACTTACCATAATTGTAGAGTTAGAATTATGGTAGAATAAGATTTTAGGAATGAGATAGGAATATGATTCTCCTATTTTGTAACTTAAATATATACCTTCTCAATTAATGAAAATGATCAAGGGGATTATTTCTTTCATGGTATCAAGAGACTAGGTCTAAACAAAAGTTTTCTCTCCCAATTTTTGCCCTCTCTCGGCCGAGACCCCTCCCCCCCTCGGGTTTCTCTCCCAAATTTCGTCTTCCGCTCTCAAAAACCTCTCTTAAATTTCCCCTCCTTCTTTGTTCTTTCAATATGTCTAAGAACAATTATCATCCCGCCCTCATGGTTTCTAACGTCAAGAACAATATCCCTATTGTACTTGAAATGGAAAACGCCCAATATGCGACGTGGGCAGAATTGTTTAAAATACACGCTATCTCCCATCAAGTTATCCATCACATCATTCCTCCCGCTACACCTCTTCCCACGGAGGATCCTCAATTATGGATTACGCTTGATGCTACAGTTCTCCAGTGGATCTATTCCACTATTTCGATTGACCTTTTACAGACGATTATTTTGCCGAATACCACGTCTATGGCTACCTGGAATAGATTGCATGACATATTCCAAGATAACCAACATTCACGTACTGTCACACTCGAACAGGAATTCTCTCTAGTTCGCATGAAAGACTTTCCAAACGTATCGGCATATTGCAAGAAACTCAAGGAGTTGGCGGATCAACTCCGTAATGTTGGCGCACCTGTAACCAATAATCGTCTGGTTCTACAATTGGTTGTCGGCCTTTCGGAGGCCTATAATGGCGTTGGAACTCTCCTTCGTCAAAGCAACCCTCTTCCCGCCTTTTATCAAGCCCGCTCCATGCTTACTTTAGAAGAAGCCGGTTTGGCTAAAAAGGCAGCTACAGGAGCAAGCCCCGTCGTCAAGATGGCGTCCTCCCCAAGTTCTTCAGGTTTTGTTGATAATTCGGGCCAAAACCGTAATCATGGTGGCGACAAAAATAATCGGAAGAATAATAACAAAAACCGCAGGGGAAAACGCGGCGGTTCCGGTTGTCGCGTGCAGCTGGGCCCGCCCAAATAAGAGTGGCTCACCACCCCATCGTCCCAAAGAAGGGGCCCATGGCAAATGGTCAGTAGTGGCCGGGTCCAAAGAACCCTTATATTCCAAAGAAATGACTCCAGAAATGAGTGGTCGCCACTTTCGCCCAAAGAACCAAAGAAGCGGCGCCCATCGCCAGCGCTCAGAAGCCTGGCCCAGCAGCTACGGCCCACCTCAGTCACGTCCTGGAATACTTGGGCCCCGACCTCCGCAAGCCCACCACGCAGCAGGCCCCACTCAGACCGATATCGAGGCCGTGATGCACACATTGGGGTTGACTCAACCGGACCCAAATTGATATATGGACACCGGTGCCACTACTCACATGACTTCTGATTCAGGTACTCTCTCATCTTATTCCAATTTGAGCAACCCTCGGGGTATAATTGTTGGTTATGACAACTCTATTCCAATTCAGGGTTATGGTCAGAAAACGTTGTCTCCCCCCAATCCACCCCTTATCTTGAAAAATACTTTACATGCCCCTAAATTGATTAAAAATTTAGTGTCTGTCCGAAAGTTCACCACTGACAATTCTGTTTCTGTTGAATTTGATCCTTTTGGTTTCTCTGTGAAGGATTTCAAGACGGGGAGTCATCTCATGAGGTGTGATAGTAGGGGGGACCTTTATCCTATCATGACCGGTTTCAGTCCATCGAGTCAAGCCTTGCCGTCAGCTTTTGCAGCCATTTCTCCTTCCTTATGGCATGCTCGCCTTGGTCATCCGGGATCTTCTATTTTATCACTTTTAGATAAAGATGGCTTTATTTCTTGTAAGGGTACGAGTCGTACTCAACTTTGTCAATCTTGTTCGTTAGGAAAAAGTGTTAAGTTGCCATTTGTGGACTCAAATTTTCATACTTCAAAGCCTTTTGATATTATTCATAGCGACCTATGGACGTCTCATGTTCTAAGTTCGTTAGGTCATCGATATTATGTTATGTTTTTGGATGATTATTCTAAATTTTTATGGACGTTTCCAATGCCAATAAATCTCAAGTGTTTTCTGTCTTCATAAAATTTAGAGCTTTCATTAGAACACAATTCGAAAGAGAAAAAAAATTATTCAGTGTTATAATGGGAAAGAGTATGACAATGGGGTGTTTCGGGAGTTCTGTGATAATAATGGGATCAATTTTCATTTTTCGTGCCCTCATACATCTTCTCAAAATGGGAAAGCCGAACGCAAAATTCGTTCCATAAATAACATTGTCCGCACTCTCTTACTTCATGCTTCCGTACCCCCATATTTTTGGCATCATGCTCTGCAAATGGCAACATATCTCCTAACATAATTCCGTCCAAAGGTCTGACATATTCTTCCCCCCTCCAAATCCTACTTAATAAGAACCCTTCTTATTCTCATCTTCGGGTTTTTGGGTGCTTGTCTTATCCGTTATTCCCATCCACCACAATTAACAAACTTCAGGCTCGGTCTACTCCGTGTGTATTTTTGGGTTATCCGTCTAATCATCGTGGGTATAAATGCTTTGATTTATCCTCCAAGAAAATCATAATTAATCGTCATGTCATTTTTGATGAAACCCAATTTCCTTTTACGAAAGTTCATACTCCCGACCCTAGTTCGTATAATTTTTTGGATGACCAAATATCCCCGTATATTATTCGGCATTTTTCGGACATCTCCCACACCCAAAACTCTCCAATGCCCATCGCTCACCGCCCCACTGCATCTTAGTCCCACATTCCGATTCTTGGATTAGTCCTCAAAGAATTGGGCTGGCCCACCACTCGAATCGGTCCAGCTTGTCGCCCAGATTCTCGATTTGGGCCAAGAGCCCATCGCCATCGCCGGGCCTGTCCCGAGCCCAGCAAATTTCCAAAATTCACTCAATCCTTCCTCGAGTCATAGATCGGTCACTCGTAGTCAGCGGAGTATTTTTACACCTAAAAGATATTTTAATTTATATTCTGATGTCTCTAAATCTCCCTTGTCTCGTAATCCTGTGTCCGCCTTAATGACCCTAATTGAAAAATTATTATGACTGATGAATATACTGCTCTTATTGATAATAAGACGTGGGAGTTGGTGCCCCGTCCATATGGTATTAATGTTATCAGGTCTATGTAGATTTTTGCTCATAAGGAGAATTCAGATGGGTCATTTGCTCGACATAAGGCGCGGCTTGTGAGTGATGGTAAGACTCAGCAGGTTGGGATAGATTGTGGTGAGACGTTTAGTCCGGTGGTCAAACCGGCTACTATTCGCACTGTGCTTAGCTTGGCTCTTTCAAAGACTTGGCCTATTCATCAGTTGGATGTCAAGAATGTTTTCCTACATGGTGATCTCAAAGAAACAGTCTATATGCATCAGTCGTTGGGTTTCAGGGATCCCAACCGTCCTCATCATGTCTGTTTATTGAAGAAGTCCTTATATAGGCTTAAGCAGTCTCCACGGGCCTGGTATACGAGGTTTGCTGACTTTGTTTCGTCTATTGGGTTCACTCACAGCAGGTTCGATAATTCCTTGTTCATCTACCGTTGTGGTTCGTCCTTGGCCTACATTCTGTTGTATGTGGATGATATCATTTTGACTGCCTCTTCCGATGTATTACGCCAGTCTATCATGGCCATGCTCAGCTCTGAGTTTGCTATGAAAGACTTAGGGCCCTTGAGTTACTTTTTGGGGATTGCCGTCAAGCGTCACTCAGATGGTTTGTTTTTGTCTCAACGCAAGTATGCTGCTGAGATCATAGAGAGGGCTAGGATGTCATCCTGTAAGTCCACTTCCACTCCAGTTGATGCAAAACCCAAACTTAGTGCAGAGGCCGGCGCACCATACAAGGACCCGACACGCTATCGCAGTCTTGCAGGGGCCCTTCAGTATCTGACCTTTACCAGACCGGATATTACGTATACTGTTCAGCAGGTGTGTTTATTCATGCATGATCCTAGAGTTGAGCACATGAATGCCATTAAACGCATCATTCGGTATATTCAGGGGACACTGGACTATGGTTTGCATTTGTATCCTTCATCTACATCCACACTTGTCTCATACACAGATGCTGATTGGGGTGGATGTCCCGACACCAGACGTTCGACGTCTGGCTACTGTATGTTCCTTGGCAACAACTTGGTCTCCTGGTCGACAAAGCGTCAGGCAACTCTATCATGCTCAAGTGCAGAGGCCGAATATCGAGGGGTAGCGAATGTGGTCTCTGAATCATGTTGGCTATGTAATTTGCTTTTGGAGCTTCATTGTCCAATCCAGAAGGTAACCTTGGTATATTGCGATAACATTAGTGTCATCTACCTTTCAGGTAACCCGGTTCAGCACCAACGCACTAAGCATATCGAAATGGACATTCACTTTGTCCGTGAAAAGGTTGCTAAGGGTTACGTCCGCGTATGACATGTCCCGTCTCGTTATCAAATTGCAGACATCTTTACAAAGGGTCTACCCGCGGTCCTCTTTGAAGATTTTAGGGACAGTCTCAGCGTTCAAAGACCGCCCGCTATGACTACGGGGGTGTGTTAAACAGAGCAATATACCAGTGATATACACCCAATATACAACAGTGTATATCACAAGTATATTGCTCCATTTCGGCAGTGGGCTTTCCAGCAACCAGTGGCAGTGGGCTGGCCCATCACGGGCAAATTTCAAACAATCCACAAGATTGTAATCTTCTATATATGGTATATATATTTGGTGTATATTGTAGTGTATTTATTACCTAAATTAGGATTATACACTTACCATAATTGTAGAGTTAGAATTATGGTAGAATAAGATTTTAAGAATAGAATATGAATAAGATTCTCCTATTTTGTAACTTGTATATATACCTTCTCAATTAATGAAAATGATCAAGGGGATTATTTCTTTTAGATTTGTAATTTTGCTTTCTATGCAATGTATAACAAATAACATTATGAAACCAAAGATGGTAAAAACTTATCTACACTGGTATTTACATCAAACTAATAGATAAGCTAGTAACACTTGATTAATTCAACCCGAAAACTTCAACAGCTAAAAGAGAAATGCAGGTGTGCATGTGCACTTAGATATTAAGAAGCAAATCTACAGTATTTCGCAAAGCCGCAAAAGGAAAAGTAGGAGAATTCTTACATCAAAGCACATATCAAAGTATAATGATATTACATTAATAATAGTTAAAAACAAAAACTTAATAATAACAGTATTCTATTAGAAACTAATAATTCCTTCTGATAGGTATTGAGTATGAACTTATTTTAGCTGCTAACTTGAGACAACTTATGCTAAACCAAGAAACCTTGATTACCGTGGTTGTCCCAAAGTTAACGATCTTTAATTGGTTTATTACTCATATGTCCTAAAGTTAACGACCAGGCTGATGTTTAAAGTCAAAGTTATAGGGTATATATTTAAGTAAAGGTACCGCATCGTATACTCCATGATGGACAGAGACATTTTCAAGTAAAAGCTATAGTAAAGATCAGTTATTTGCACATGAAAAGAGAAGGATGTCACCACATATCACCCTTTCTATGCATAATTAGTCGAAGTAAAATCATATATCACCCTTTATAGTTTGTAAGACTAATTTCCACTTCTTATATAATATTTCAAAAATACATCAACTTTTTTGGATTGGTATAGTTCTTGAAGAGGTTTTGGCAGAATATCAGCTTTAAGTCAAATAGCTTACCCTGTTTCAATTTTGGAATATAGTTGTTGCATGTTGGATATCTTGGACAGAGCTAAGATTACTCTGTTTGATGTTTTGTATATCTGAATGGAAGTGCAAGCTTAATTAAGTGGATTTTGGGTGTGGGAAGTTTTGATTTGAGTGAAGATTAAATGGAGGTGTGCAGAAGCTAGAGTTTCTTTTTTGGAAAATTGTTGTGAGAAATTAACTTGAGTATGTCCTTATAGCTCATAGTAAAATACTACGAAATGTGTTGGTGTTTTCATTTTCATCCCAGGATATTAAAACCTCAACCTGATAACTTCATTCCATTTCAATCAAATACAATATTGTCCAAATGCAATGATCTTTTCAAAAATAGATGTCATAAAAATAGTAACAGATTGGGTAAGATGATATTAATCTCCCTTGAGGAGTCTTTCATTAATATCAAGGTATATATAGAGTACAATATTCATCCCTTATACAATAGGAATCCTAAGCCTATACAAAAGAGGAATCCTAGTCTTACCATAATTATATTTACACAATATATGAAAATATTCTAATTATGGGTAGGGAATATATTGTTTCCTATATTTACATGTTTACACACCCCCTCAGTCGGAGCGGGAGGAGGCCGGACGCTGAGACTGGCTCTGAAGTCAAGAAATAACTGTCTGGGAAGTCCTTTGGTAAATATGTCTGCATACTGATAGGATGATGGAACATGTAACACTCTGACATGGCCTAACGCAACTTTCTCACGAACGAAGTGTAGGTCTATCTCAATATGTTTGGTTCGCTGATGTTGAACCGGATTATGAGAAAGATAGATGGCAGAGATGTTATCACAATACACAATAGATGCCTGACGCAAAGGACATCAAGTTCTAACGGTAAATTTACGAGCCAACAAATCTCGGCTACTACATTTGCAACGCCTCAGACTCAAATTTCAGATCGAGCGAGATAGGGTAGCCTGTCGCAGCGTACTCAAGAAATCGATTATCCCTAAGAAAACACAAAAGCGGAGGTGGAGCGTCGCGTGTCCGAACACCCGCCCAATCTGCATCCATATATGAGAGCAACCTGCAGTGCGAGAGGGTATAGGTGCAAACCATAATCAAGAGTGCCCTTAATGTATCGAATGATACGCCAAGAGCGATGAAATGAGACTCTGGGGCATGCATGAATAAGCACACTTTGAACAACATAAGCTATGTCGGCCTGGTGAATGTGAGATATCAAGTGCACTGCAAGGCTCCTATACAAAGTAAGATCGTACTGGAGCACCATCCATAGCATCGAGCTTAGATTTGGAATCAACCGAGTAGGCACTTCTTGCTGCCGCCATCTTAGCCTCAGACACAATCTCTTCTGCATACTTACGCTGACACAAGAACATATGATTGGCAGACCTGGTCACTGATATCCCCAAAAAGTAACTCAGTTTCCTCAAATCAGTCATTGCAAATTCAGACTTGAGCAAGACAATAATCTCATTTTTCAATCCATCGGAGGAGGCAGTAAGAACAATATCATCCACGTAAAGTAATAAGTAAGCAGTGCTACTACCTCGATGAAAAATGAAAAGTCATGTATCACTCTTGCCGCATACAAACCCAATCTGCAAGATATACCTGGCAAAGCGATCATACCACGCACGGGGGGCCTGCTTCACGCCATATAGTGACTTACGGAGATGGCACACATAGTGAGGAACTGCTGGATGGGTGAACCCTGGTGGCTGATGCATGTAGACTGTCTCTCTCAGATCCTCATGTAAGAATGCATTCTTCACATCAAGCTGATGAATCGGCCAGTGTTTGCCCATGGCTATGCTCAAAACTGTGCGGATGGTAGCCGGTTTGACAATCGGGCTGAAGGTCTCACCACAATCAATGCCCTCCTGCTGATTTGTGCCATTAGCCACAAGATGGGCCTTATACCTCTCAAGATCCCTATTGTCTCTGAACTTGTGACGAAATAGCCACATACAACGAAAACAGTCACCCCCTCAGGTCTAGGTACTAGATCCCACGTGTGCTGTTTAGTTAAAGCATTGAATTCCTCATACATAGCCGCATTCCAATTAGGGTCTTGTTTGGCCAATTTTGGGTTCTTTGGAAGTGGAGAGATGGTTTGGGCAGACAAGTTGAAATGGACTTTGGGTTTGAAGATTCCATGCTTTGAACGAGTTTCCATTGGATGGGTAGGGACAGTGGGTGGCGGAGTGGTGTCTGAGACGGGGGGTAAAGTCGGATAAGGAGAGGGTGGGAGTGAAGCCGTCGGAGGCGTCGCGGCTCCTGGATCGAGAGTCGCGGCGCTAGAAGGTTGACATGCTTCTCTGAAGTTTGGGTGTCGCGGCTCTGACGACGGAACAGAGGATGTGAGTTGTTCGATTATGAGGGGAGAGATGGCAGACTCGTCAAGAAATGAGTAGTCCTGTTTTTGAAATTTTGGAAGATTCAAAAATGGGAATGTGGTCTCGTCGAATGTGACGTGATGAGATATGTGGATCTGACGAGTCGACAAGTCAAGGGTGATTAATATCATCTTACAGATTGTTTTTTGAACTAATAACCACCATGAGAATAAGAAAATGAAAACTGAAAGTTAAGAAAGAGAAGAGCACAAACCTGCGAGCATAGGAAGTGGCGCAATTGCAGTCAACTATAATCTCAATTCTCCTATAGTAACACACTAAACACATCTTAATTAAAGTTTCTATAATGCTCAACTGAAGACGCTCCTTATAGAATTTGGGTTAGACCAAGCTTTATTGGGAAACTCCATATTTCCTTAGTTTTGATTTTCTTTGGCTCTAAATATTATCTTATGGGGCTTTGGGCCTTAGGCTGTTAATAGATCATGTTGGCTGCTTACAAAAAGTTTAAAAATTTGAAGTAGTAATATTTGAATAAAAATAAAAATTGGTCATGCTGGGTGGCTTATAAGAAAAGTAGCTTGCCAAAAGGTTTTTGCAGTTATTGTTATCTTAGTTTTTTTTCTCTCTATTTCTTAGTAAACTCATGTAAGGTATTGGTTTTTATAAGATTGAACTTCGTTTACAAAGGACTATATAGCTAGAGATCTGAAAATACTATTTATAGTAAAATGTATCTTTTTCCATTACAGATTGCGACAAACATCAACAATGCGTAACGAACAATATATCAGTATCCTTCCTATTTAGAAAAATATTCTCACATAAAATTGACAAAGAACATTTCTGTCCTCTAGTTTATTAGCGTTGTGGTGGCTTAATGTCTAGACTTAGAATTACGATGACCTGTGTATTAAGTATTTTCATTAGATGACCGGATGATCCCAGTTTACCACGTCTGTGTTCTAATAAAGCAGAAAGAATGGTGAAAATAGAAAAAGAAAAAAGATGAATATGTGTTAACATCTGATGTTGTTTCTTTTATTTCTTTATGACTTGAACTTTCCCCTTAATTGACTAAGAATTTGAAGGTACTCCCATATCTGGATAAAGAGTTTCATGTTACTAGTCTGATGTTGGTAATAAAAATAATTAAAAGCTATATTCTTCAACTTCTGCGGGTGCAGGCTTGGTTTAGTAACTAAATGGGAAACCTTTTTTTCCAAAACCGTTCCATAGGATGAATTTTTGGGATTGCAGAAATGTTTAAATGAACTAGATGGGTGACTTTTGTATTCTCTTTAATGGAGCTGAGGTCTGGATATTTAGCTGAGTAATTAGTATGCTTGCCTTTGCTCATATGGAAGACTTAGTGTTTTCTGCAATGTTTACATTGGGCATTAAAGGGGAACTATTACCACCTATCAACAAACTCTTTTACCTGGCTTTTAACATTCGTGTAAACTAATTAATTGATCTTACTTTCTGATGATAAATTCTGCTTCTCCACTGCAAATATTGTTAATGGATTTCAGCAAGTATAGTTTAGTATTTTTTACATTATAGGCTATGCCTGATCTAGGTCAGATGTAGGATGGCAACGGATCGGATCTGGACCGGATCCTACTAGATCCAGATCCAAATCCGTTTTTCATACATGAATCCAGATCCGGATCCAGATCCATCGGGTCCATAAAAATCATATCCATTTCCGGATCCATCGGATTCACCGGGTCTACGGATCGGAACTGGATCCACATGTAAAAAAATTTGTCTTGCTAAGAATTTTTTTTGAACTGACAAACGATTTTTACTTAGCTAACAGTTTACTGTGTTTCAATTTTGAAATGTTCATATGAGATATTTTGTTTGTTGTCTCGTTTTGATTGTGAGTTATTAATTGAAAATGTTGGACAATAACAATAGTTGCGGAAAATGCTGATTAGTATTTCCACAATGCAGAACTTGCATGTGTTTGGAATCTTCACAAATGAAGTGAATATAATTTTAACTACTTGTCTATGGAGATGTTAGTCATTCACTAATATAACATTGATTTTATTATCGAAGTTACCTCTTTATTTTTTTGTTTTTGAGTTAACGCGGGGATAAATTAAACTTGTTTTGAGAATTAAACTTGCAAGGATGTGCTTAGCAATTTTAAGAAAATACTTATAAAATTACATTCTAGGTTATAAATATATTTAATAAAAAATGGATCCACGGGTCGGATCTGGACCGGATACGAATCTCAAATACAAGATCCAGATCCAGATCCGATCCGTCAGAAACGGATTCGGGTCCGATCTGAATCCGTCGGGTCCAAATTTTGAAGATCTATATCCTATAAAACGGTTCTGAATCCACCGGATCCTGAGCGGGTCTAGGATCCACGGCCATCTCCACTCAGATGCTGTCTGATTTGATTAAAAGTTGCAAGAGTTGAGGGTTATTCAACAATCCATTTTGGTAGACCTTTTATGATTTAAAGTTGCAGAGACTGACATAGCAATTATGCTTATATAAAGCTCACATCATAGATGAGAAGCAACGGCTATTGCAAGGACAGTGAATTGTTAGCTCAAGCTGTGAAAAAATAATACTTGCAGTGAAAAAATATAGTAGCAGAAAACAATAAACTATTAAATAGATAAGAAACAAAAAAAGAAATAGTAACTGAATCTACGTACTTTATATCTGTTGACTAATTGGAAGCCCCTTCTTTGTAGCTTGTCTTGAGTCAAAACTACTTCTTTGATTACTAGCCACAGAAAACACATAACTTTTACTGGTGCCTTAGACTTCCATATCTGTTTCCATGGACCATAGTAGTCTGACTCATTTCCTTTAACATTAAGCAATAGCGCAATAGCAAGACTTAACTGTAAAAAAGTCATTTTTCTGCCCCTTCCACACTAACTTGTCTTTACTGTTACGGAGGTCACGAAATGAAATTTAATAGCTTATTAGTATGACAATATTGAAACATACCTAGCTGGCTAAATGCATGATTTATTTGCTCCAATTGTTTAGCTAATTTGGTTTGAGATCTAACTTGGTTTTGAGTCCAAGATTTTGGCTGGAAGCTACAAGCTCTGTCTAGTTTTGAAAGTCCTGTAGCTATCTTTTTCTTTAATTTCTACTGCGATACTGCATTTATTTAGTGGAAGTGTGAACCAATTTTGATTGAGGGTTCTTGCAGCATATTGGTAGGAAACACTTTGAGACTGTTTAGATGATTGAACCAGTTTTCGACTTTCTTTTGGTTTTCTTTCATCACTTTGGACTGATGTAGTTTGAATCCAAAGAAGATGAGTTGTAGATTGAGTTGGAACTGGAATTCTTGTCTCTAAACTTATGGTAACTCCAGACTTGGACAGTTGTGGGATAGTGAAATTATTCATTTATTTTTTATACTAAGGAAATAGCTAGCAGGCTTGTTACTAAACTGACATGAAATTCTTCTTTTAACAGATCAAGAATTTGAAGTTTGAAGAATATGATATTTAAGAAGTGCTGAACAAGTTGAAGCCTGATTGCATAATATTTTATTGTTGCTGCAGAGACGTTATTTGTACATATGCTACAATTTCAATTCTCAGTTTTTAGAATTTGTTAGATATTATGTCGAACATGTATGTTTTTTAGATGTTGTGTCGAACATGTACGTTTCTTAGTAAGTAATGTGATGTCTCAGGTGTAGTTGACTATGAAATTTATATGAATATCAATTATTTGGTATATTTTCGGTTGAATGTGAAAGCATATGAAACAGTACTACTTCGGTATCGCATTGAAAAATATAAATTATCTAGTTATTTTAATCAAAATTTAGGAAAGAAAATTTGGTCATTAAAAGTATTATAATCAACGAGAGGAATTTCAGTTGCTAAAAGTACCTACAACGATCGGAGTTTGTTGTTTTATTTTGAAGTTTAAACGACCATATGATCATCAACGGAGGGGATATGTGGTCGTTAGTAGTAAGTATTAACGACCGGATTAGTTGTTGTCGCTAAAGGACGTCAACGACTGAATTACAATTCGGTCGTTTATCTTTTAACGACGGAGCTTTAGCGACCAGTGACGACCAGTTTTTGTCCAATCGTTACCTATAGCGATCGGATTTAATCTTTTAATGACCATATTTTCCCTCGCTAAAGACCATTTTTCTTGTAGTGTTATCATCAAACCTATTATATCTAATTAAATATACTTTATCATACAAGCCCCATAGGTCGAAGATTACAAATCATACAATACCCATTTGACATAAGAAAGATATTGTTACGGCGCAGTAATCATGGAACTTATGCAATTTCCGGATGTACTCTGTCCCCATTGTTTAAGTTTAGTCAATTTAAAGCTGTACAAGTTATAGTAATATATATATATATCGTAAAATCTATATACACGTGCCTACATTTTTAGTTGAATGGGACACATGAAGATGTTGAAAGAGAGTTGCCTTAAAACTCAAAAATATAAAGAAAAATTGAATCTTGTTGCAGAAATTTATTCAATTCACTGTTAAGAGTTAATGCTTTTACACTTCAACCAACTTTTTGCACAACCCTACCAATTTATATAATATAATCTACGCTTCTATATATAACAAACAATATAATCCATAAAATATACGTAGAAAGAAAATTTCACTTATTTACTTTTTGACAGAATCTAATGAGAGATATGTTTAAGCCTGGGAAGAAACCTTAAAGCAATTAGCCACGTAGCAAGTGAAGTACTTCCTCTAATTTTAATTAAGAAAATTAAGGAACTTTTTACCTACACTTGGAGAAATAATTACAAGGTCATGATTAATTTGGCGATTTCTTGCACGACATTTATCATTGTTTATGGCTTTGATGGGGTCAGTTTACTTTTATACAATTGTTAATTTAATGATGAAGGTTGTTGGTACTCTATTATACTTTATAAAGCAGTACGGGAAGTAAATAACTATTACAAGTGTTCAAAAAAATAAATAAATGGTCAATCTTCAAAACTGGCGCAAGCGTGTTGTGTCTTGAATCTTGATAACCTTGCAAGGCCAATGTTGAAAACTGTCGCAAGCTTTGTTGTGTCTTGAATCTTGAAATCCTGAAATTAAGAAATAACTAAATCTGAATGGTTACAACGTTGTGTGTTGAGTCGAGGAAATGCCCTCTGTCCTTAAGACAAGATTGCCCCGTATGTATGCTTTTACGTTTGCGGGCAATAGTCTCCCAAGATAAAACAACACTTTAATCTCAACGCTACAAAGCCAATAGGTTGAGCCTGCCGAATAAAACAAATATGAATCGACTTGCTGAAGATATGGAATAGAAAGGAAGAGTTTCTCTTTACTCTTCTCTTTTGTCTCTGTGTATATAGTGTGTCTCTGTTGTGTATATCTTGTGTATATGTGTGTATTTCAACACTGTTTTTGCTGGGGGGGGGGGTTTCTCACTGATTTGTGGCATTTTTGTGTCTGTTTTTAGTGTTATTCCCGTGACTGAATTGAGCCAAAGGAGGCTCAATATATAGCATGGATGAGGGGCTGTACAACAGCCCAAAACATGGTTGTTAATGGCCATTATGAGGGCATTAAACAGCCAAGTAATGGCTGTTAATGGCCATGGAAGAAGGCTGAAAAATGGACATGAAAGAGGGTGATAAATGAGGAGTTAATCAGCTCTGGGGATCAAACTGTAAAATATTAAACTTCTGGGACTAAACTGTACATCTGACAAAGTTCTCTGGTCCAAAAAGATAATATCCCCACAGCCCGTGACCGGACCGGACGGAAGGCGGCGGCGCGAGTGTGGGCTTAGCATTGAACGTAAGCACATCTAGGTCCTCCCTCCTTTAAACACATGGGATACCCCTTGCGGTCCCAAACCCGTTACCACATTAGAGACTTATATAGAGAGCAATTCTTCCTATTCCCACCGATGTGGTAGATTTGTCCCACACCATATTTTCATGCCTCAAACACCTTACTTCGTGGACCAATATCTCTTTCATTTCTCAACGAAATTTGACGATTCTTGGCCCTACGGTCATCTACTCACTTCGTAGATCATGCATGTGCGAAGAGACAAAGTCTCCAACATGCGGAACACTAGGGTTTAATTCATCAAAGATGGGTGGACGCATCTCCCCGTCAAAGGCAAATTTCCAACAAAGGCAACACTTAATTTGTTTTCCCTTACAAGGTTGTTTAAATTTTGATCAACCACACTGCCTACTACCGACCCACATCCCTTTCATATTAATGTATACCTTTTGGGGTAAGCTCAAAATTAAGATGGAGTGACTTTACAACAAATGTGTTTACACGTCAATAGTGCATGACGACTTTTCTGTCAAGCTAGCTCCACTTCGCCCACAAAAGAGCGGTTTTATATATTGGCTTAAACATGGCGGCCCTGTGCGGTCGCTAACATTTTTTCAAATGACACAGTAGGGGCCCATCTGAGGTATCTAAATAAAATAAAATTTACTTAAGGTGTTAAAGTGTAAAAATTTTGCCGAACACAAGAAGCCCGCGATAAATTTAACCTTATATTTTAGATACTTGAATTTTAAGCAGAGCAGATCCAAGACATAAAATTACTTATTTTTATGGTAACCTCAAGTTAATAGATAATAAAATTGGGTACACAGTTATATATATGAGCAAAATTCATTGAGTTTCTGTGAACTCGTAGATTGTAATCTAGGCCTGCTAATGACTTTTAAGGGTAGCAATCTTATTACAAATCTGATGCCCCTAGGAAATTTTAATAGTTCAATTGATTTGTTACCTAAATTTTTATCTTGTTGGTGGTTGTTTAAGTGTAGGTGAAAAATTCTGGACTAAAAATATCTTTAAGTTAAGGGGTAGAGACGGCAAAAAGACTTCGGCAAGCAGAATTAAAATTGGGTGAGTTATGGCATGCAAGTCATGACATATCAGTATGACTTAATGTTGCATTCACCCTAGTTATCATGTTGGATTATTTCAAATCATGTCAGATCATGATTCAAAATCTACAAGCGAAGGACAAAAAAATACAAGTAATGAAAGACAAATATGACTTCATACATATATATGCAACTTAACTATATCATTGAATTACTCACAAATCATATCGGATCGTTACAACTAATTACTAATCATGATACCGGCTTATAATGGCAAAGATAAATCTCCGTATATCATTTGTCTAACTAGAAAATAAAACATACTCGTTTTTCCAAAATATGCAAAAAAGGGAACAAATATTAAATAACAATTCTGGGGAAGCTTCCTTCCCGAGCAATTTCATTTTTCAGAGTTATGGGCCTCGGTACTATAACGGCCAGGTCATTTCGTCTGTTCTGTGGGCCATTTAAATGGATCAACACCACTAGGCCACATTCTGCCGGGCTGCTCGTTTTAACATTTGTCTCTATAATTTTCATAGTACAGGGACATGTCTCCGCAACTCTCAGCTATTAAACTTTGACACGTGCAAGAGGATGTTAAACTTCTCTTGATTATGTAAGGGCTTCAAAGTTCAAACCATTTATTATGGTGTTGGGCTGTTCCAATTAATGTCTTAATATTGAAGTAACGGCAAAACTCTAAGATGGTTATTGGGAAAATTAGGCAAATAGCCACGTTTGACACTGCTAATGAAAAATTAATCAACATCTCAAAATTAAAGCATGTAGTCGCTTTATAATTAGCTGGATAAAAATACCTTAAAACTAAATACGAAAAACCTAACTTCTTCGCTCTGCCCAGAAGTACATATGCACAATGTTTCCCTGCAATTTATTACACGCATTAGCACCAAATCTTTTATTCTAAAGGCAGAACCCAAGCTTCATTTCAGCTGATATTAGAGTATTTTAACAAATAGTCCGTCAATTATCAATAAAAATATATTGGTATCTCACCATAAATGAGACACAATTAGGTGCAATATATTTATTTTCTATCCAATAGCATTCCAGATGCTAAGCCTAAACTTGGATTAATTTAAGTGCTAGAACTCCCCAAATTCTTGGTTTTACAGTTAAGAATTCAAGGATGTTTGCACTCAAAAAAAATGTTATTGAGTTCGTTGTTTCACAGTTGAGAACTCAAATATTCTGTCCTTGAGTTCGAATTCCAGCATATCATGCTCGAGTTTCACTTATAAAAAGAATTCTTGAGTTTGTGGGTTGTGATTTGGCTCTAAAGGCAAGAACTCAAGGATTCTATCTTTGAGTTTGTGGTTATATGGCTAAGAAATGTCCTTGAGTTCGAACTCTAAGCACACGGTGCTTAAAATTTTGAACTCTAGCTAATATCCATATGCTAGAGTTTTTTTTTGTGTTTTAGCGGATATTTTTCGTCCAAATTTTATATCCACCTTAAAAGTGATTATTTATAAATTACGTTTCAAATGATGGCTACATATTAACAAGTGCTCTCAAAAGTGAGTCGCTCCACCTAATTTTTCCCATATATTTATCCTTCACTTTGTTTATCTTTCCCATGGTAAACTTATCTTCAAACCCAATCTTGACGGCCTTATAGTAAGTTACTGCGTATATGTACTAATTTATGTCACATACACTTTCTTTAATATGTTTCAAGAAAATATTATATTTAAAATTATTTAAATTTTAAAATTTATATTTTATTCTTAATAAGATTATTTATAGTTACAAAAATATTTATATTTTTTTAAATCATAATTTTTTAAAATTGTTTATTTTTAGTTTCGTGCTCAAATAAATTGAGGAAGGAAGGAATAATAACAAATTAAAACCCGGTGTTTACTTGTATTAACCGTATTTCAGGCCCCCGAAAGAGGCAAAATGTAACATTACATCTTCGCTTACATACAGCCCCTTTAGTTTTCTGTTACACCTGAAAACTGCAATTTCATTTCCATGTTCTTCAGGACCATGCTGTGCTCAGTGTTCTGTCCTGTTGCACTCCAAACGAAAAAAGAAAAAAAAGAAAAAGATGTAGCATACTCATACATTACCGAAATAATCATCTCAATCAAAGTTAACACAAACACTGATTAATACTAACGTTTCAGTTGTGGCCCAGAATGATACGAACTACACTAATAATTCATGAATGCAGGGTAGCACTGGTGTAGCAATAATTCTGGTCACACATAGAAAGCTAAAAAGAGACACTGTTTCAGAATTTGCCGGCAACATAAACAGCAGAAAACTTTCAGTTGATAAAGAGAGAAGTGCTGGTCGATCATCATATTCAAGAAAGTGTATTACTACAATATGTATGACGAGGACTAACACAGAAAAAGTGATGCTAGTGCTTACTGCTTATAGTATATATATTGACTGATCATCATCAAAGTGAAAAGTTAAAGTTGCTAGGAGTAATAACAACTAGTACTAAAAGGAGGAAAAGCCAACAAACAAAAAACATAGAATTAACTCATTTTCACTCCATCTCTATGAAAGATGGACAAAAAGAAAACATCTGAAAGAGAAAGAATTCTTCAAACATAACCCACCATCACCATCATCACGACACGTCATTAATTGGGCTCTTCCATTTTTCTTTTTTTTTCTTCCTTGTCTTGAAATTAAAATAAACTTTCATCCTATTTTTCAAATTTTCTTTTGTTTTTTTCATCTAGTGAAGTCATGAACAAGGCTAGGTCTATCAGCAACATTGAGACGCCAAGGAAGGAAGGGTATGGCGGTGGCATCAGAACCACGGTGGTCATCATCTTCAATGAATCTGTACTCGTTTCCATAGGTAGCTGAAGAGAAACAAGGCATTTTTTGGGGTTGTGAATGGTGATGATGAACCCATGAATTACTGTTTAACATGTGTTGATGCGTCTCTATTCCTCCTCCACCGTTAGCGGTGGCTGCTGCTGCACTCGCTCTTCTCTCTTCCTTCTTGAAACGAATTCCACACGCATTGCAAAGTGACTGCATACAATCCATTGTATCCATTAGTACGTCTCATATATACTTTCAACATCTCTATTAGACAATATAAAAGTGAAATTATTAATCTCACTTTTTCATTAACATAAATTCTTAGCTAGCAAATTAAATTTTATATAATGTCAGTTTAAATAATTTTTATACGAACATCTACAAGCAGGTACATATAAAAATTATTTACATTGTCGATATATATTACTCCTACTAATACTTTATTTCTTGACCTGATAATATAAAAATTCTTCAATTTTAAAAGGATATATATACCTTAGGGCCTCTAGGACCATTTCTCCATAGTGGTGTAGAGGTGGTGTCACAGTTAGCACAGCGGCGAGCAACAAGGGGGTCGGTAGAGTTTGTGTTGCCATTGCTACCGCCGCGAGTACTGGACTTGTGAACAGAAGAAGGCGGAGAAGGAGTATTCATGTGTTGTTTGGGGTGAAGAATATCCCAGAAGTTGGACATGCAGTTAGAGGAGCGACGTTCATTAGAGTAAACTGATCTCTTTGCATTGTCATTGGTAAGACGAGTGGAAGGGGTCCCTAAGGAGAGAGTACAATCCACAGATGAAGATGAAGATGAAGAAGGAGCAAAAGAGTACATGTTTTCCGAATATTCATCAAATGTAGGGTTATGGGAGAAGAGCATTGAGAAAGCAGATGAAGTAGTAGTACTAGTGCCGGTTTGGCTGTGAAACAGACAACATGAACATGGTCCCACCATACTCCCATGACAACCGCTACTACAACGATGCATCATTTTTCTTCTACTTCCTTAAAGCAAAGGGAGTAAATTAACGAGGAGTTTATAGAACACAAGTGTATAGGGAGGAGGTGGGAAAGCGATGGGGGTCAGATGGAATAGTAAGTTGATAGGGAAATATAAGTAATAATAGAAGGTTTGAATTGAAGAGGAGATGAGGAGGAACGATAGCTTTGGGGTTTGTAGTATTGTCTGTTAGCTCCTTTATAAGCTAAGTAATAAAATGGCGAAATACTAGTCAGCAGGTGCAGGGGAGTCCACGTTGGTCGTCAAACGTCTGCTACAACGTTTTTTGGATTCTTTGTTTGCAGATAAATTGCAGAGGGGTAGGGACCAGATTCATGTGTTATAAACTCTTCTATAGGGAGAGAGACTTGAAGTCTCAGTGTATACTAACGAGCTATTGATGCAAGTATGGGATTGATAAGCAAGTGCCAAGTGATCACTATATATAGTAATACCTGAGTTATACTGCTAGTTACGTTCTGTGTTAGTACTTAGTAGTAGAGAACTTTTTGAAATTTGATTATGTTTATACTCCCTATGTATAATGTAGAGTATATATAAGTTTCAAGTGGTCACTATATATAGTAATACCTGAGTTATACTGCTAGTTACGTTCGGTGTAAGTACTTAGTAGTAGAGAACTTTTTGTAATTTGATTATGTTTATATTCCCTATGTATAATGTAGAGTATATACAAGTGCCAAGTGGTCACTATATATAGTAATACCTGAGTTATACTGCTAGTTACGTTCTGTGTTAGTACTTAGTAGTAGAGAACTTTTTGTAATTTGATTATGTTTATACTCCCTATGTATAATGTAGAGTATATACAAGTGCCAAGTGGTCACTATATATAGTAATACCTGAGTTATACTGCTAGTTACGTTCTGTGTTAGTACTTAGTAGTAGAGAACTTTTTGTAATTTGATTATGTTTATACTCCCTATGTATAATGTAGAGTATATACAAGTCACTATATATAGTAATACCTGAGTTATACTGTTAGTTACGTTATGTGTTAGTACTTAGTAGTAGAGAACTTTTTGTAATTTGATTATGTTTATACTCCCTATGTATAATGTAGAGTATATACAAGTGTCAAGTGGTCACTATATATAGTAATACATGAGTTATACTGCTAGTTACGTTCTGTGTTAGTACTTAGTAGTAGAGAACTTTTTGTAATTTGATTATGTTTATACTCCCTATGTATAATGTAGAGTATATACAAGTGTCAAGTGGTCACTATATATAGTAATACCTGAGTTATACTGCTAGTTACGTTATGTGTTAGTACTTAGTAGTAGAGAACTTTTTGTAATTTGATTATATTTATACTCCCTAGGTATAATGTAGAGTATATACAAGTGCTAAGTGGTCACTATATATAGTAATACATGAGTTATACTGCTAGTTACGTTCTCCATTTGCTGGGATGGGAAGTATAGATAGAAAGGCAGAAAAGGAGGCGTCGGCTCTGAAATGATGGAAGATTGAATCATTCCTTCATTCTATTTCGGCTATTCCTTTCGGCGGTGTTAATAGTAGAGAACTTTTTGTAATTTGATTATGTTTATACTCTATGTATAATGTAGAGTATATACAAGTGCCAAGTGATCACTATATATAATAATACATGAGTTATACTGCTAGTTACATTCTGTGTTAGTAGTAGAAAACTTTTGTAATTTGATTATTTTTATACTTCCTATGTATAATGTAGAGTATATACTTATAGTAGTAGTAAGAGTACCTAGGAGAGAAAGGAAATGGTCATATAAGGGTAGTCAAAAGAGAACCCACGTGACAAGGGGGAACAGTCTTCCATGGATCTGCCTTCTCCGATCACGAGGCGACCAGTCTCAACTCTCAACTCAGCACCCAATACATTAACTTGCTGTCCGTATACTCTCCCCCACCTTTCTGCACTGTCGCTGCCACCCCAAGGATACTGGAAATTAATACTATCGCTAATCAACCCCCATTTCATCTTTGGGCTAAATTTTTATATATAATGTTACTGTAATTCTTTTTTACATTACTAGGTAATCTTCCTTAGAAGGTAGAATTTATAACTTTGAAAATAAAATAGATTTACTATAACAATAAAGGTTACTTGATTGGCGGATAATATAAAACACTACAAGAAATAAAGATTTTTCCCACTAACATTTAGTGAGAAATTTATGTTATAGAACATGATTTTTCCACATCACTTCCACTCACTGAAAAAACACATGGTGGAAAATAAGTTATCATTAAAATGCTGAAAAACTTCTTATTTTTACCATTTGAAAACACTACTATCGAGATTTTCTCCATCGATATTCAGGGAGAAATAGCCACTAAATAATTTTAAGTGGGAAATTCAGTAATAGAGATTTTTTTAGTAGTGAAAGAAATACAATGTGTATATAACTTAAATCGTTTTTATTCACAATCCTTAGATGTACTACTAAATTACTTGTCCTCTTCCTCAGATAATTAGATAAACAACTGTTTAATCTGCGGAAACATTTACTAAGAAGCAAGTGGGCATACACATTTGGATTATCTCGATTAAGTAATGCAAAGATCAGTCTTCCTATCATCAATTAACTTGAGTAGTCTCACAATAAGAAATAAAGCACCAAGTCTTATCTCTTCAAACCTACTATAGTCTATAATCATCCAGCGTGTGTCAACTAGTTAGGTCTATAGCTAGCTTTGTAATTTACCTTTGCATCAAGACAATATCAAATCTGGTGTTACAGTATTTGTCACTCCAAATCTTGAATCCGAATACTCTTAAAAAGTTTCAAATGGGTATCAAATGCAAGTTATGAGACTTGAGTTTAGGTTGGGGCAGTCTAAGGTAGTGGTGTTTATGATGGATATCAACGAAATAAAGAACACAATTTATTAGTCGTAATAGGCAGTCAAATCCATCGAATCGATCATCAAGTTAGAGTGATGCATTGAAAGTGGGAGAGTAAGTTGCTAAATACTGATACACACCACTCCTTTCTTTATCTAAGGTGCAGAATACAACAACAAGCAGTTTCAGCTTTCAGGCATTGTCCAACATCAGTAGGAAATTGGCCGTACCCTGTATTCACGTGAACTGATTGAGAGTCTATGCACTTTTTAGGTAATCTTGGTCTTCTTGTCATCATCATTATTAGTAGTATCTATCAACCTCCCGTCACTTATTCTTCTCAATCCAAGTTCCAACATTGATTTAATTTTACACAAACCATAATTTTCTAGATTTGTTTCTAATAAGAATAATATAATTGTGTGGATAATGCAAAAAATAAAAGATTAAACATATATGCGAGAAAATTTAGTAGAGTAGGAGGAGGAGATGCATAGATTTTGTGGACAGTAGACAAAAAGACAGAAAGAGGAAAAGGGGTTGGGGGAATAGAAATCATGAAAATGAGATACTCTGCAATCATCAAAGCAACAAATGTTCTATCAAAACATAGAGAGCAATCTTTGACTCAAAGATGCAAACTTAGTATAGCTAAAGGTGTCCCCGAATTTAATATTTTTTTGAAAAAAGAAAAAGAGAAATGGAGAGAGATTTGGTGTGTGGGGGCCACCACGAGTCACATACTCATGAGTCATGATGAAATGTGATGGGGTCCAAAGCCAAAACAGAACAAAAACTCCTCTCGAATATCAACGGGATTTGGATTAAAAGATTCAAAGTTCAAAAGAGCAAAGAGAGAAGCAGATCATCTTGAGATTGGTGTCACCCTTAGTTCGACAAACGGGAAGACCAGAGACCAGACCAGACCAGACGCTTTCCAAAAGATGCTCTATCAACCCACCCACCCACCCTCCTCACTACCCCCCCCAAATTTTTTTCGATCTTTTACACAATTTTCATTACCCTCTCTAGTCTCTACTCTCTACACTCCAAACGTTTTATTGCATTACAAAATACACTATTCTCCGTATTAACGTGTACATACCTTATCATAATTAGAATATATTTTATATATTATGTAATATTTAGTAATGTATAATTGTGGTAGATATAAGATTCTTATTGTATTAGAGTTCCACATTGTATATTATATATTTTTATATTAATGAAAAAAGACTCCCCAAGAAAAATTGATACAATCTTACATGATATCAGAGCCAAAACTTTAACCTAGAAAAAGTTCTCTTTGTTGTGAGGAATTTCATGCTTTAAAGAAACAACACACTTGAGATTTGGTTCCTAGACCGGATGGGGTGAATATGGCTCGTTGCATGTGGCTTGTTCGTCACAAATATAGAGACAGTGGTGCCCTAGAAAGGTACAAGGCAAGACTTGTGGCTAATGACACTAATCAACAAGAGGGTGTTGATTGTGATGAGACGTTCAATTCGATTGTTAAACCGGTTATCATTCGCACAGTTCTGAGCATTGCTATGGGTAAGCATTGGCCGATTCATCAGCTGGATGTGAAAAATGCATTTCTACATGTGAATTTAAAATAAAATGTTTACATGCACCAGCCGTCTGGCTTTGTCCATCCAGCAGCCCTTCAATATGTGTGCCGCCTCCATAAGTCACTTTATGGTTTGAAACAGACCCCTAGAGCGTGGTATGATCGCTTTGCACAGTAGGAATGATTTTGTATGTAGCAAGTGTGATAATTCTCTCTTTATTTTTCATCGAGGTAATAGCACCGCTTACTTGCTGTTCTATGTGGATGACATCGTGCTTACTGCCTCCTCTGATTTGTTGAAAAATAAGATTATTTTATTGCTCAAAACCGATTTTTTCATGACTGACTTAGGGAAGTTGCGTTATTTTTTGGGGATATCAGTTAATAGATCTGTAGATTCGATGTTTTTGTGCCAACGCAAATATGCAGAGGAGATAGTATACATGGCAAAAATGATAAACTGCAAGATAATTTCCACTCCGGTTGGCTCTAAATCAAAGCTTAGTGTTGTTGATGGTAACCCTGTGTAAGATCTCACACTTTACAGGAGTCTTGCAGGTGCACTACAATATCTCACGTTCACTAGGCCTGATATTGCTTATGTTGTTCAGCAGGTATGCTTATTTATGCATACCCCAGGGAGCCTCATTTTACTGCCCTTAAGCGTGTCATTCGATATGTTAAGGGCACACTTGATTAAGGATTACACTTCTACCCTTCAGCATCGACCAGGTTGTTATCATATACGGATGTTGATTGAGCAGGCTGTCCGGACACGCGACGCTCCACCTCCGGCTACTGTGTGTTCTTAGGGGATAATATCATTTCTTGATCTGTCAAGGGGCAGGCCACCCTATCCCGTTCGAGTGCAGAAGCAGAGTATCGAGGCGTGACTAATATTGTTTCTGAGATCTATTGGCTTCGAAACCTTCTTTTGGAGCTACAATCTCCCTTGCGTGAGACGTCTTTGGTTTACTGTGATAACATATCTGCCATATATTTATCTCATAACCCAGTTCAGCATCAACGAACCAAGCTCATTGAGATGGATATACACTTTGTTCGTGAGTAGATCGCCCTTGGTCAAGTTAAGATGTTACATGTGTCTTCTTCATATCAGTATGCGGATATATTCACAAAAGGTCTTCCTATACAACTCTTCCTCGACTTCAGATCCAATCTTAACGTCGGGCCTCCTCCCGCCTCGATTGGGGGTGTATTAACGTGTACATACCTTACCATAATTAGAATATATTTCCTATATTGTGTAATATTTAGTGATGTATAATTATGGTAGATATAAGATCCTTATTGTATTAGGGTTCCACATTATACATATATATATATTTATATTAATGAGAAACACTCCCTAAGGGAAATTAATACAATATTACCCTCTCCCCCACTCCCAAACACACTTCTTTTGATCATTCATTTAACTAGTGAAATATGCATTATTTTAGGTTTATGTAAGTTGAACTAATTATCTTTCGTTTATGCATCGTCTTACCTGATACATACGTTTTAATTAATTTCAACAATTCTCACTCGTATTTAAAGTTTATGATAATTATAAGGCTAGTTTAAGTCGTACGTCCTTCGCTGGCACGTCCGATCTGTTTCTTCACCCTTATTTTTTTGTTTTGTTGATAATCCAGGTCTTCAGGCTTGCGCCTGACTACGTCCTGGAGGTAATAGCACCGGTCCTTCAACACTATTACCAGGTAAATCGCGGGATGTGCTCCGGTGGCCAGTTTTCTGGGAGCGTACAACTAATCAATGAGACAAGGTCAAATTCCCCAACATGCAGAGTTTCTTCGTGCTTGCGGGGAATCGAACCCACGTTGTCCCATGCCAGAGCGCCTTATAGCGCCCAGACTTTGCCACTGGACTATGCCCCGGAGGACTTCTTCACCCTTATTTAATCGTGTGTTTGGTATAAGGAGAAAATTAGACAGTAATTGACCATTTTCCGATTAAAATCAACCACCAATCACCAGAACTTTTATGGACTCAAAATATTTGCAAGTCACGTAAAAAAAAACGTATTGATTGGTAATCTAAAATATAAATGTAACTTATTATTACATGTTAAATTATATTGACATGTAGTTTAACTTGTTATAATATATTAATAATAACATACGTACTGAAATCTCATAAAGTAGAAATTGGGCACATACATTATCTCTATTTTAGGAGATTAAGAAGTTGTTTTAGGTAGATCCTTGGCACAACTTATTACTCCCTCCCGTTAAAAAAAAAGTGTCCACTTAGTCATTTGCACACTTTTAAAAAAAATATTATTTTTAGTCAAAAATAGGTAATTTGACTATACTACCCCTAATTTAATAGGTATTGAGATTTGATCACTTAACACTTAATAATGATAAGTATGAAAAAAATAAAGTTAATTATTTCTTGATTTGATAAGCGACACTATTTTTAAATAAAAAAATAAAAGCTAAATGGACACACTTTTTAAACCGAAAGAAGTATAATATATTGCTTAATATGTATTAAAATATAAATTAATGTAATTAAATAGAATT
The DNA here is from genome assembly GCA_029783415.1 of Anisodus acutangulus. Classification (NCBI taxonomy): domain Eukaryota; kingdom Viridiplantae; phylum Streptophyta; class Magnoliopsida; order Solanales; family Solanaceae; genus Anisodus; species Anisodus acutangulus. The sequence goes on along the minus strand of CM056491.1, from coordinate 11,585,047 downwards.
ACATGCAATTATTTTTATCGACTATATGGTATAAACGGCTTTTACACCATCGATACACAAAAATTAAACTTATAACTTAAATCCATAAAACATTTATTTCAAAATTAAGAAGGGAAATGTGGTGAGCTATTAGTGGTTACTAATGACAGATGCCAGGCTCTAGAAGAGGGAGAAGCAGTGATCTCAAATGCCAATAAATATTCTGGCAATAAATGCTATCTCTAGTTTATACTCTTTTAATGAAACTCTCTGGGATTTGCTTAATCATGGAAACCAGACCCCCACGAATGCCCACCACCATTTAATTTTTCACATCCTTTATACTCACGCTTCCCTTCATTTTATACTCTTCCGTCTCATAATAAGTGTCATTTTAATAAAATACACATATTAAAAAATTAATAATGCAATGTAAATTTTACAAAAGCTATCTCTATTTAATAAAAATAAATTAATTTTTCCTCTTGATTAGAACATGCCTGAGTAGTAATTATTTATATCTTGAATAAAGAACTTGTTAATTTGTCAGTAAATGTTTCTTGAATAGAGAACTTGTCAGTTTTTGTCCAAAGTATAATTAAAAAAAAAGTCAATTTATATTTTAAATTCCTAAGATAACTCTTATTTTTGTGATAAATTATTTTAGTAAGTTGACACTTATTAGGTAATGAATGGAGTACTATGATGATGATGTTTACGTGGTCGTTGGATTTTGTGGACCCTGGCCTAATTCTGGGACCAATTTTCCAAATATATTTTCCTCTAATTGTTACTCATATCTCATCTGCTTTGCTGCTTAATACACTAACCCAAAAAGTGTTAATCATTACCCATTAATTCACGTGCCACGCGGCCCTTTACATGCACTTATCCAACTGTCCATGCATGCAAATGGAAATTAGCTAACCAAGCGAACATATCATTGCTATTCTAACATCGTACGTAATAAAATTTTACACAACCCAATCACTTATAAAATATTTTAAATTGTTTATAAGAATCATTAATCAATGATAGTAATATCTTAATCTCAAACAAGATACTCCATCCATCTCAATGGTCATTTTCTCTTTTACACGCCTCTTAAAAAATCATAAATAAGAAGTGTATTTTTACTATACTATCCTTATTTTTCTTTAATTAATTACACGCTAATCAATATTAGTTATTTTAAAAATAATTAATATTAAAAGCAAAATAGGAAAATCTTAATTAATTTCATCTTATTTTCAGAAAGTGACCAAGTAATTTAGGTAAGATATTTTTAGTAATATGGCTAACTAATATGGGACGGACGGAGTAAAATCAATAACAAACACTAATTAATGATTGAGTTAAAATCATGGTTAACTTAATATCACTGGTTAAATTACATTGATAGCGTAAAAAATGTATAGTATAAGTGTGTATGATTCAGAATCGAAGTTAGAAGGCTATGAATGGGTTGAGCCCATCAACTTTAATCCAAACTCTATATTTGTATTAAGAAATATCCTAAATATATATACTAAATATTATATACTAAATACTAAATTCAAAACCCCATTACAAACACGATATCGTTATCTTAGAAATTAAAACTTATAAAAGTTTAAATCTTGGTTCTTTAATATAACTCAATATGTATCGTTACAATTAATTATTATTTGGGATAATAAACTCCAACTCAATATGAATGTCTTTTTAAAGTTCTAATTAATATTGATAGAATAATTATATTAAATGTTGTATTTATTATAATTATTTAGTAATTAGTGTAATTGATAGTAGAATCAATTGTATATGGTAGGTAGATTAGATAGCATAATTTGTGCTTAAGTCTAGCTTAAATTATGGTTGTATTTATAGTATATTACCCACACTTTTGGAAGAGAATAATTGAGGAAAATAAACTAATTATTCTTACATGTTATCAGAAGATTAAGGAAAAGACCCTACCCTAAATTATTTTCTCTCCAAATTTCGGCCATCTCTCACCTTTCCTCCACCATCGGCCGACCACCACCTTTCTGCATATTTGTATTTTTTCCATTATTGTTCTTCATTTTTCGGTCAACAATGTCTGACTCCAAATCCACATTACATCATGCCCTTACCGTTTCTTACATCAAAACACATATTTTCATCACTCTCGAGATGGAGAATATTCACTATGCAACTTAGGCAGAGCTTTTTACAATATGTTGTCGTTCTCACCAGGTTATTCATCACATAATCCCATCGACGATTGGCAAAGGAAAGGAGTTAAAAACCAATGATGAAAAAGAACTTTGGGAAACTCTTGATGCTACAGTTCTTTCATGGATTTATGCAACTATCTCTAGTGATTTGTTGCATACAGTAATGGAACCCGATTCTACAGCAATGGAGGCTTGGAATCGTTTGCGAGATATTTTTCAAGAAAACAAAAATTCTCGAGTTGTCACGTTGGAGCAAGAATTCTCCACCACGGATATGGCGGACTTTCCGAATGCTTCGGCGTATTGTCAATGCCTCAAAGTCTTGTCGAATCAACTCAAAAATGTTGGTTCGCCGGTTACCAATAATCGATTGGTTCTCCAATTGGTTGTCGGTCTTACTGACGCGTATAGTGGCGTGGGTACACTTATCTAACAAAGCAATCCTCTACCACATTTTTATCAAGCCCGTTCAATGCTTATTTTTGAAGAGGCGGATTTCGCCAAAAAGGCCGCCACCGTTTCAAACTCCACCATGATAGCAAATGACACTACCACCAACTTTGAGCCTATACAATAAAATCAGGGTAAAAAAGAACGGAATGGTGGTAAAAATCGGGGTGGAAATAACCGAAATGGCAAAAATAGCAGAAACCAGAATTTAGGTGGCGGAAGTGGTAGTGGAAACGACGGCAGGAACAGCGGCACCAGCGGCCAGCAGTGGCAGCCCCGACCAAAGTGGGGTGGCGACCAGTGGCCTTGGGCTGTGCCACCTGGCCCTTACCCATCGGGTAATTGGGCCAGGCCCAATCCAAGGCCTACTGGCCAGGGCACGGGTAACCAGCAGCCCAGTTTTGGGCCAACCAACTTTGGGCCACGTAATAGTACAGCCAGCAAATCCAGCAGCTTTGGGCCACTGCCGAACCCGTGGCAGAAGGCCCATTCGGTAGTGGCAAGCCCAACGGATATTGAGTCCACCATGCACACCATTGGACTTAATCCGCCCGACGCCAATTGATATATGGACTTCGGAGCGACGTCACATATGACGTCCTCCCAAGGTAATCTCTCGTCCTATTTTAATTTGAGCAAAAATAATGGTATAATTGTCGGAAATGACTATTCTATTCCAATTCGAGGTTATGGGTCTACTAAATTATCACCACCAAACCCACCATTAATTTTACAGAATGTCCTTCATGCTCCACAATTAATCAAAAATTTGGTGTCTATTAGAAACTTTACTACTGATAATTGGGTGTCTGTTGTTTTGACCATTTTGGATTTCTTGTTAATGATTTTCAAATGAGGACGCTTCTCATGAGATGTGATAGTCAAGGGTGTAACACCCCCGTACTTTCAAGCGATGGTTTAAATAGCTAGACGTATGCAAGTAAACTTGAGGCCGAGGAAATTTTGTTATATGAAGGTATGCACATCAAGGGTTTAGTATATAAAAGGATAAAACTCTGAAATAATTTTGGATGTAACAAATGTGACAACGAGGATCAAAAAAAAATTTGGTGCATGCATAAAAAGGTGGGGGACTAGTGTTATATCACGTGATTAGGACATTGAGTATATGAAGATTTTATAAGTCATTAAGATTTAAGTAAATTGGGATCAAGAAATTAATTATGTGTGGGATCGATTAATAATCTTAATGGGGGACAAGATTATGTGGGATATTACGTGTAGGATGTGAGTAAACTACCTAAATGACTAAGCCTAAATAACTAATTGGTGGCAGCTTGTGAGGTTGGCAAATGACGTGGGGTTAATTAGTATGGGAGGGGGGAATCGTGGTCTATTATTTAAACCCCTCTGATACCTTTGTAGATAGCAACATAAGTCCAACATAGTTTATATTAAGATATGTAGGTACAACACCATTTGCAAGTATTATGAATTCAAAACAGTAACATCCTAAAAACAAAGAGCAGCAACATTTATTCCTATGATTGTGCGAAAAAAGTAGTGCAGCAACACAATTTGATATTCATATGAAACAACGTTTTATTTTCATAGAATTAGCAACGAAGATCAATTGAAGGTTGGAAGTCTCGGATCCACTAAAGTGTATATTTGAGGTTTAAAATTGAAATTACCGGTTGTCGAGTCATGGGATTCGTGGGAGTATTATTAGCAAGAAGATCATTAAAGGTATGTTAAGGTAAATTATTTCTTCTTTTGGCATGTTCCACGTAACGAAACGTAAACGTGATGTTATTCCATAAATTATTCTACTCTTAGTAGTTAAGGAATGTTCATATTATTGATTCCTATGTTAAAAGCATGTATAAACTAAATCCTTATTGAGGTATGTGGGAAAGATATTGATATTTTCAATGTTAGCCAAAGGTACAATGATATTATGTCATTCAATAAGTTCAAAAATATTTTATTGTCATTCATGCATTTTTATTTGCATTATATTCATGTATTACCCTAGACCTACATGTGTTATATACACTACTACATGGTATAAATTATATATATGTAGGGGATGAGAAAAGGGATGCGTTATATAAGCGTCACCCCCTGCAGCTGGTACAGATATCACGAAAAGGAAGATGCCCAATGAGGCCAATATGATATGATGCCCACAGAGGCCGATATGAAATGATGTCCACAAAGGTTGTTATGGGAAGGAAAACGCCCTTGTATGGCCAATATATATATATATGTATACCGCATTTGCATTGTGCATGACATTTAGGCATATGTATTAGGGCCCTCAGAGGCATTTACTACTGGTTAGCCGTTTTCGTCGGTTGTTGTTGTCAGTCGTTTCTGTCGGCTGTTGGTGTTGTCGGTTGTTTTTATCAGCTAATTTTGTCGGTTGTTTCTATTTCAGTTTATTGTTATATCCCTGTTATGCTATTGTTCATGCCTGACATACCCAGTACATCAGTCATATTGACGTCCCTTTTGTCGGGGGACGCTGCATTTCATGCCCGCAGGTTCGCGTAGGCAAGGCGACGGTCCACGTTAGTAGGTTGCTGATTCAACGGATTTTGGAGCACTACCCTTGTTTCATAGTGTCGGTCTAATCTTGGTACGGTATTTTTTTGCATGTACGTATGGGTATGACGGGGCCATGTCCTGACCTTTCTTGATGTTACGTACTATTTAGAGGCTTGTAGACAGGTGTTATGTGTGTAGTAGTCTTGTATGGCCTTGTTGGCCTTGATATGTACATATATATATAAGTTGAGCTTTTCTGGTTAGGATTTTACATAGTCCTTATTCGGCTTAGTCCGTATTTAATTATGATTAAATGTTGATTGTATGATTGGTGGTACCCAACAAGTGAGGTCCGGGTGCCCGTCGCGACCCTTCGATTTGGATCGTGACAAACTTGGTATCAGAGCATGTCTATCATAGGGAGTCTACAAGCCGTGTCTAGTAGAGTCTTATTTATGGGTATGTTGTGCACCATACTTATAAGTAGGAGGCTACCTGACATTTAGGGATGGTTTTCATTCTTTCATCTCATAAATCGTGCAGTAGAGATAAGTTACAAGTATTGCACTTCTAATCCATCTCGTGTTCATAATTCCAACAATGCATACAACAAGAAGGAAATTCAAGAGTATGATGGTGTTGGATACGACTGCAGGCGAAGGTACTAGCCGATTGCCACTCATTAGCGAGGGCCAGAGTGAGACCCACGGTGCGACTCCTTCGTATGATTCCCCGACTTCACCACCTCTAGAGGAGATTAGTGGAGCTGCAGTACCCCCAGTTTCTCCACCTAATACTTAAGATGTGGATCTTGATATGCGAAGTGTTGTGCAGTTATTAACTCGGTTAGTGGCCGCTTAGGCACAACGTCAGGTTCCCAATCCTTTTGATAGAGCTGCTAGCGCGAGAGCTCTGGATTTTATCAACTTAGACCCTCCGGTATTCACGGGATCAGACCTGAGCGCGGACCGACAGAATTTTCTAGAACAGATACAACGTACCTTGCGGGTGATGGATGCTACCGATACTGAGTCGGTAAAGTTTGCTTCTTATAGACTGCGGGATGTCGCGGTGACTTGGTATGTGTATATATATAAGTTGGGTTCTGGTTAAGATTTTACATAGTCTTTTTTTCGACTTAGTCCATATTTAATTATGAGTAGGTGTTGACTGTATGGTTAGTGGTACTCGGCAGTTCAAGTCCGGGTGCCCATCGCGGCCCTTCGGTTTAGGTCGTGACAAAGGGGAGCTCTATCCAATTACATCACCCCACCAACAAACCAAGTTACCTTCCACTTTTGCTGTTTTTACACCCTCGTTATGGCATGAACGTTTGAGTCATCCAGGGGCACCTGTTTTAGCCTCTCTCAAACAAAATAATTTTATTTCATGTACTCAAACACGTACTTCTAATATGTGTCATCCATGTCCACTTGAGAAAGATGTTCAATTGCCCTTTGTTTCATCTAATATGTGCTTCTAATATGTGTCGTCCATGACCCATTTTGAGCTCTTCGGGCCATAGATATTATTTGTTATTGCTAGATGACTACTCTAATTTTTTGTGGACATTTTCATTGTCAAAAAAATTACAAGTCTTTTCCACATTTCTTATTTTTAGAGCATTCATCCGAAAATAATTTGAACAGGATGTTAAAAATATTCAATGTGATAATGGTTGGGAGTTGTATAATAGAAATTTTTGGAATTTTTGCAATTCACATGGTTTAAATTTTTTCCTTTCATGGCGACACACATCATCATAAAATGGGAAGGCGGAATGAAAAATCTGAACAATCAATAATATTATTAGAACATCCCATGCCCATGCCATACTACCTCCATCATTTTGGCATTATGCACTACAAATGACTACATATTTATTGAACATACCACCCCATAAAAATTTGTCCTATCAAGCCCCATTAAAAATCCTATACTTACGGAACCCATCTTACTCTTACTTACGGGTATTTGAATGTTTGTGCTATCCTCTTTTTCCATCCACCACCATCAACAAACTACAACTCCGGTCTACTCCTTGCATTTTTTTGTTATCCTTCCAATCATCGAGGTTATAAATGTTACGACCTCTCTTCCAATAAAATCATTGTGAGTCGTCATGTCCTCTTCGATGAAACCACTTTTCCATTTGCAAAATTGCATGTATCCGGACCACATACCTATGAGTTTCTAGATGATGGCATATCTTCGTATTTGACTCACCATTTATCGGGCCCTATAAACACTGTTTTGGCCAGCCCAAATTATTTGGGTGACTTGGGCCCAGAAACAGTGGCCCAAAACCACCCCATAGCCACTATCTCGGCTGACCCAATGCACCCAAATAATTTGGGCTCCGAAACAGTAGCCCATTCACGAGAAATTACTGACCAGGGAACTGGGCCAGTTTTACAGACACTAGGCCCAGTTGAAGCTAGCAGTTCTGGCCCAGTCTCACGTGTCCCACACCTGGCCCCACTTCCAGCCCCGTGGCCTGTCACCCGTAGTCAATGTGACATTGTCAAACCCAAGACCAAATATAGCCTACTTACTCACGTCCCAAAATCACCATTGCCTCGTAATCCCGTGGCTGTCCTTAATGACCAGAATTGGAAATTGGCTATGGACGATGAATTTAATGCTCTTATTAAAAATAGGACGTGGAAATTGGTACCTCGTCCACCTAATGCTAATATAATTCGGTCTATGTGGATTTTCAATCACAAAGAAAAATCTGATGGTTCTTTTGAGCGGCATAAAGCTCATCTTGTAGGTGATGGGAAGACACAACATGTTGGTGTGGATTGCGGTGAGACGTTTATTCCGGTGGTTAAACCGACAACTATCAGAACAATCCTTAGGCTGGCTCTGTCAAAGGCATGGCCACTTCATCAGTTAGATGTCAAAAACGCCTTTCTTCATGGACAACTACATGAAACTGTTTACATGTACCAACCTTTAGGCTACAGGGACTCTAAATTTCCCAATCATGTGTGTCTGCTCAAGAAATCATTATACGAGCTAAAACAAGCCCCTAGGGCATGATACAAGAGGTTTGCCAATTTTGTCTCACTTATTGATTTTTCCAACAGTCGTTCCGATCACTCTATGTTTATCTATCATCAGGGTAATAATGTTGCTTATCTGCTTTTATATATGGATGATATTATACTTACTGCCTCATCAGATGCTCTTCGCAAGTCCATTATGTCACAGCTTGGTTCTGAATTTGTAATGAAAGATCTAGGGCCACTATACTACTTTTTAGGTATAGATGTGACACTTCATGCATGTGGTTTATTTCTATCCCAAAAGAAGTATACAACTGAGATTGTTGAACGTGCTGGCATGTCCTCCTATTAACCTTCGACAACTCCAACAGACACTAAATCCAAATTGAGTGCATCATCCGGCAAATCGTTTGCTGATCTGACACTCTACCGCAACTTGGCAGGGGCCTGCAATATTTGACATTCACCACGCCGGATATTTCTTATGTTGTGCAACAAGTGTGCCTTTTCATGCATAATCCAACGGATGATCATATGCATGCTCTCAAACGCATTGTCTGGTCAATCACCAAAGCACTAAACATATTGAGCTGGATATCCACTTTATTTTTGAAAAGGTCTCACGCGGACAAATGCGTGTGTTACATGTCCCGTCACGCTATTAGATTGCAGATATCTTTACTAAAGGTCTTCCGCTGATTCTATTTGAAGATTTTTGGGACACTCTCAGCATACGTCTACCTCCCGCTTCGACTGCGAGGGAGTGATAGAATAATTATATTAAATGTTGTATTTATTATAATTATTTAGTAATTAGTGTAATTGATAGTAGAATCAATTGTATGCTTAAGTCTAGCCTAAATTTGTAGTATATTACCCACACTTTTGAAAGAGAATAATTGAGGAAAATAAACTAATTATTCTTACAAATACCATACATGCATAAAGATCGATTAAGTTATTGAGTAGAATGTAACAAATGTATACGCATTATCCATAGTTGTATTTGGCCTTGTTTAAATCCAAAATTCAAATGAACTGAACACTTTTTTAGTAAAAAGAAACAGTATTGAACTTGTAAAAAGGGAAAAAAGAAAGAAGTCATTCCTCAAAAGTCACAAGATACAACTGGAATGAATCTCACTTCGTCAGTCTGAATGCAGTCTCTTCTTTAAGCTTTCAATGGGTAACTAGAGTAAGTTTTGCATTGGTCTATCAATAGATCATAGATGGAGTAAAGCAAAAGAAAATGATGGAACAGATTCAAAAAAGAGAGAGAGCAACCATTGATCTATAAGCCGTTGTATGAAAAAAGTTTTGAGTTTATACTTTATGGTCAAAAACATCATGTGAAATTGTGAATCTCCCTCTAAAAGAATAAAAACTGAAACCTCTTATTGTCTCCTCTAAGGGGGGTGTAGCCTTGTAGCCAAAGGAAACTTCAACTTCTCTCTCACTTTTTCTTCCCATAATGTCATTCACACCCCTAATTACTTGTCTGCTAGCTTCTCAATTCTCATTGCTACTTTTTGTGAAGTGACTTTTTCAAAGAGGCTTGTCTGTTTTTGGAAATTTACATTGATTCAAGGCTACTACTATAATACTGTTACACAATAGTGGTGCTCTTTGCTTTTTCGTTTTATAATCATCAGTTGTACTATGATCCTCTTCAATTAAAAAGGTGAAAAAGATAGATTCACTAGTACTGTTAATACTGTTATTGCACTGTTCTCCAAATCTTCTTATTTCATGAGTTTATCATGTTTAGGAGTGCATACTTCTGATATTTAGATGTACTAGAATTGTTAATTTATCCTGTTTTTTTAATTCTAGTGCAAAACTGATGATAGCTTTTGTAGTTAAAAACGGGTTAAAGTGTATTCGAAAGGTTAAACAAAAGAAACGCTGAGTCGAGAGATGACTCTCTGCCTTTAAGACAAAATTATCCCGTATAAATGCTTTTACGATATTGATCAATAGTCTCCCAAGAAAAAACAGCGAACTATTCAACTGTACAAAGCAAATACAATTGATTCTAGCGAATAAAACAAATAAGAACAGATTGCTGAAGAAGGACTTCTGCTTTTTGTTTCCAGAACAAGTTGGAAGAGTCTTTTTGTTTTCTGATTCTGTGTGTCGAACAGAACAGAAAGGAAACTTTGAGTAATTTGTTGTGTGTTCTATATTCCCTGTTTCGTGCTCTTTCTTTCCTACTTCTCCTTTTCGAATTGAACAAGAACATTCAATTTATAAGAGATAAAAGGAAGACAAACAGTCATGATCCACGACCCGAACCCGAACTTGAACGGGACGGGCAGGCGAGCATGTGAGGCTTAGCCCCGAACCCAAGCTCACCTAGGCCCTCTCACTTCTAAACATATGGGTTACCCCTTGGGGTCTCAAACCTTTACTCAAACTTAGAGTTTATATATTGCATAAACTCTCCATCTTTTACCAACGAGGGAGATTTGTCATTTTTGGTCAAAAGACCCTCCATCTTTTTATGTCTCAAACACCTTACTTTGTATATCAATATCTCTTTCATTTCTTAACGAAATTTGACGATACTTGACACTAACATTATCTACTCACTCAGTAGATTAGACATGTGCGAAGAAACTATGTTTCAGACATGCGGGGCCCACGTGTTTAAGTCATTAAAGACGGGATAAACTCAATCCCACATTAGTACACCAGATTTTACACCTACTTTGACATAAGAGGGGTGAATGGGGTCTTTGTCGATTTTGGCTTTTCTTGATTTTTAACTAAATTTTTATAAGATGAAACAGTTTCGTAGGTCTTGTTCCAAAGTGTTCTCTAACTTATCAATATATCTTTAACATTAATATAACATGTCAGCCGCACCAGAATTATACCAAGATTGACAATTAAGACACACCAAAATCTTTGAAAATCAATTAATTGACACTTTGCTATTTTTTTTCCAAAGAAGAATTAGTTATTCACACAAAAATAATGTGTTTTGTGAAGAAAGGAAAAAAGGGGGAGATTGTTAATGTTGGGTTTGATGTTGTGACATTTGACCAACACTCAACTTGTTGAAAAGGCTCTCCGTTCTCTTCCTGAAAAGTTCAATGTAAAGATTTGTGCCATTGAAGAAGCTTACAATCTTGCCACAATGGACCTTCATACCTTAATGAGCATTCTCAAAACCTATGAGATGAACATTGAGAATCAAAGGGAACTATATAAAAGCAAGAATGTGACACTTCAAGTTCAATCATCGGAGAGTCAAATCGAAGAAAATGATGAGAATCTTGAAGAAATTGGTGAATGTGAAAATGTTGCCTTACTCACTCGAAAATACAATTCGATGGTGAGGAAGCTCAACAATGAGAGAAATCAATCTAAATCTAAAGAACACCAAAACCAAGTCTTCAATCAAAAGCCCACTAGATTCCTTCTAAATGTACAAAAAGGAAATCAACTAAGAAGAACCAACTCAGATCGTACCAAATTTGATCCCAAATAACTTGAGTTCCGTGCATGTCATGCATGCTCGGGTTGGGGTCACTATGTCAACGAATGTGCAAACACTCTTAGAAAATTTAGTAAGAATCTATGGGTTTCCCTTAGTGATGTTGAAGATGAAGAGGAAGGAAATCGTGAAATTGAAACACAAGCAATGATGACCACTATTTTTGAACAGTCTCTATCGGATAATGAAGATGTCATCTATAATGTTGTCTCAGATGTCACGACATTTGATCCAACATTAGCAAAGACATCAACATCCTCAGCGACATCCGAAAGGTATAAATTCTTTAACTATTCTGATGTTAATTGCTTTAGTGGTTCTATTTCTGTTAGTGAAGATGATTGTATGAATCAAGTTAAAAGCAAAGATGATATGATTAATGAATTGCAAAGTATTTGTAAAGCCTTAATCATAGAATCCAAGCAACTTGATACAAATGTAAAATCTTTAACTTGTGAGAATGTAGATTTAAAAGGCACAATAACCCGACTAGAGGTTGCACTTACCAAAAATGATACTGAATTTGGTAAGATTCGTGCAAAACTGGATTTAGCCGAAGCAACCTTCCGCAAGCTCAACACATGAACTTCAAAATTGAATGAGATACTCAACTTTAGTAATCCTTCACATGCAGGTATTGGGTACGAAAACTCTCTTAAAACTATATGTCTAGTCTCTTTGACACAAATGAGAAAATGTATTTTGTAAAAGAAAATGGGATGAATTGTAGGCTCTCGTATATGTCAAAGAATATGAAATTTGTATGTCATCACTGTAACTCCTTTGGACATTTAAAATCATACTGTTTCAAACTTCAAAATTCTGTGAGCAAAATGTTGCCTAAATTGTCGTCTAACATTTAGGATAACAATCGGAGCAATATTTCTTAGCCAAAAGGTAAAAAATGTTTCAAGAGAGTTTGAGTTCCTAAAATGAATTTATCTTGTAATGTTTGTATAACTGCATTAAGAACGAACATTTCAGGTTCTTGGTACTTTGATAGTGGATGCTCTCGCCACATGGCAGGTACAAAAGGATTTCTAAGGAACTATGAGTCATTCAATGGAGGAAATGTGACTTATGGAGGTGGCAGTAAAAGCAAGATAATTGGAAAAGGGATCTTGGATATTCCTGGTTTTCCAGCCTTAAGGAATGCCTTACATGTTGAGGGTTTAATGGCTAATTTAATTAGTATTAGTCAACTGTGTGATGACGATCTTGAAGTAAAATTTAATAAGAATGCTTGTAAAGTTACGAATGAAGCTAATATGTGTGTCATGACAGGTACAAGAACATACGATAATTGTTATCTTATTGTAAGACAAGAAACATGCAATAGTGCTAAGATCGATGACACAACACTATGACATTATAAGTTGGGGCATGTGAACTACCGCAATTTAGAAAAATTGGTCTCATATGAAGTTGTTAGAGGCATACCCAAACTTAGCCATAAATGTAATACTGTCTGTGAAAACTGTTTGAAAGGCAAGCAAATCCGTGTCTCTCATAATGTTGTCTAACATGATGGACAACATTAAGGAAAAACTATTGAAAATAATATTATAGATACAATGGAAAGTCCACAGATTGCAGAAGAATCAGATGTTGCCACAAATGGTGCCACACCCGAAGAAACATCTGAACCTGAAATAGAGACCACAGAGGTCATGAATGAGGAGTCAAATATTGAATTGCTAGATCAAGTTCGAAGGGACCCCTCATCAAGGATTATGAAGAATCATCCAACATACCAAGTGATATGGGAGTTTTTGAAGGAATTAAAACAAGAGGGAATGAACCACTCAACTACAGAGATATGGTAAGGTATGTGTGTATGTCTACCATATGCCAAAAGGTCAGTCTTTATTGTTTTATATCTACCTTAGAACCAAAATATATTTTAGAAGCACGTCCAAATAATACAATGATAATTTTTGGATTCAAGCAATACAAGAAGAACTTGAACAATTCTCTCGAAATGAAGTCTGGAACTTAGTTCCACGTCCAAACAATACAATTGTAATTGGAACTAAGTAAATTTTTAAAAATAAATCAGATGAATAGGGAACAGTTGTCAGAAACAAAGCTCGTCTAGTTGCACAAGGCTATACTTAGGTTGAAGGAATCGATTATGACGAAACATTCGCACATGTGGCTAGAATTGAGTCAATTAGACTTTTACTTGCTATTGTTTGTTGCCTGAAAATTACTTTACACCAGATGGATGTGAAAGGTGCATTCTTAAATGGTTATCTAGATAAGGAAGTCTATGTTTAACAACCAAAAGGATTTGAAGATCTTCACCATCCGTATTATGTATACAAGCTCAAAAAGGCTTTGTATGGGTTGAAGCAAACTCCTCGAGCATGGTATGGTCGTTTAACTAACTTTATTCTTGAATTTAGTTTTAACCGTGGAGAAGCTGATCGTACTTTATTTATTAAATGACATGATGTAAATATTATAATTGTTCAAATCTACGTAGATGACATAGTCTTTGGTTTGACCTCACAGTCGTACCTTACTTCATTTGTTGAAGCTATGTCATCAACATTTGAAATGAGCATGATTGAGGAACTAACTTTTTTCTTAGGCTTGCAGTTAAAGTAAAGTGATGATGTAATTTTTATCTCATAGAGTAAATATGCCAAGAATCTAGTTAAGAGATTTGGTTTGGAAAATGCTAAACAAATGAATACGCCAATGGGTTCGTCACAGAAGGTGTGTAAGGATAATGTTGGTGAAAATGTCGATCCAATATTATATCGATCTATGATAGGTAGTCTTCTTTACCTTATTGCTAGTCGTCCAGATATTATATTTAGTGTTTGTGTGTGTGCCCGTTTTCAAGCATGTCCCAAAATATCCCACTTAAATATTGTGAAACGTATTATTCGATATGTTGCTGACACATGTGATTTGGAAATTTTGTATTCCAAAGACATAATCCTACCTTAATAGGATTCAGTGACTCGGATTGGGCTGGAGATATGGATGATAGAAAAAGTACGAGTGGGGAATATTTTTATCTTGGCAATAATCTTATTTTATGGTATAGTCGTAAATAAAATTGTATCTCACTTTCAACTGTTGAATCTGAATATGTAGCAGCTGAAAGTTGTTGCTCTCAATTAATATGGCTAAGACACATGTTAGACGACTATGGTTTCTCTAGCAACATTTTAATTTTGTATTGTGATAATTTGAGTGCTATAAATATTTTTGAAAATCCAGTTCAGCACTCACGTACAAAACATATTGATATTAGACATGACTTTTGAAGAGATTTAGTTGAAAAACAGCTAGTTAAAATTGAACATGTAGACACTCTTCATCAACTAGCTGATATTTTTACAAAAGCTTTAGACCGTTAGAGATTTTCTAGTTTGAAGAAATCTCTTGGTCTTTGTAATCTCTAAAAAGACGATTTTGGTGAATGTCAGCTGAAACGTTGTCTAACATTTCGGATGACATTTACTTATCTAGTATCACTAACTGATTATTGTTGTTGTTGTGCATAACTTTTGGTCACACAAACATGATCTTTCCATAAGAATATGTTTTCAATGTGATACCGTTCTCTGCGATGATATATATCATAAAAATTGAGTATCAAAATAAGCAAAGACTATACAAATATTTGGCAACTGTGCAAAATGGGAAAAGCCCTTGAAAATATACCTAGGAGTATCAAATGCTTAAAAAGAATTTTAAGAATACTAAATAAGTATTCTTATTTTTTGACACGAAAAAGTCTTATGTATGTGTTTTATGATTAGATCAAGGACACGATGGAAAAATGTTACATTGGTCCAGTGGTTGAACTCATAAAAATACGTATATAATGTGTCTTGATTTGTTGCCAAAATGAAAAATTTTTGAAGGATAAAAAAATTTATGTCGTCCAAAATGTTGCCAACATTGTTGTTGACATTTTCAGATTGTGATATTTGTTGGGATGTTGGTGTTAGCTGATTTCAGAAAAATTAGATTTTTCTCCCTATTTGTATGCCTTATTTTAATAGGAATTTCAAAATTTACAATGATAAGGCTAAATTGAATTCCTACTTGATGTTCATCTTTTTATCCCAAAATTTTAGGTGTAAGTTATTAGATAAATTTAAAACTCCTAAAATTAAGGAATTTTTGTTGCTTAAAAAGATTTGTCATGTATATAAATATTCCTCTCATGTGCAATTTTTTCATATCCGATTTTCCTAAATTAAAATTAAAAAAAAAGGGAAATCACATCATATATTGGGTATAACCCTACCTACCTGATGGAATCATCTCCAAATCAAACTTCATCCTCAATCTCAATCCCTAACTCCTCAAAACCCTCTCCTCAATTCTCACCAATGAAAATTTCTCCAGTGTCAGAACCCATGTCAGCCAACATTTCATTCAACACCCATATGAGCATCAGCCATCCTTCGAGCACACCTCAGCAATTGGGCCAGTCCTCTTCCTCAAATCTCCCTGAGGATCTTTCTAAAGCAATAATGTTTAAAGGTTTTGATGAACCTTTAGATATCAGCTATCCTGGAGATAACAACAACCTCATAGATGTTGATGATACTGCTGGTTTTACATCCTTTGGTAAGAGGCTCAGATCGTCTGTCTTTCCTACTCGCCGTTCGAGTAGAGTGTTCGAGAAAATAGTCCAAGAAAATTCGAGTAGCAAAAGAACTAATTGTGAAACATCTAAACCCACCTACTCGAGCAGTGATAGTGAAAGTACGGGCTCAGTTTTCTCAACTGATGAAGAACCATCTGCTTCGGTACAACCAAGTGTGTCTCAAGAAAAGGAAATCCATGATGAAACCCCATTGAAACAATTCCTTCCGAAGGGAGTTCGCAGATCTGCAAAGTCGAGTGTTGTTCCAAATGTTGCCCCAAATGCCACAACATATCAGCCAACATTTCAGCCAACATTTCAGTTAACATCAGAAGAGACACAAATACCTTCATCCTCCAGCAGTACAGAATTAGAGAGTGAAGCCATGTCCGATTCAGACACAGATGTATCTGCTTTCTCCGATAAATTCTATTCTAAAGCTAAACACGATAAGTGAGACTTTTATAAGAATAAAGTAATTAGGCCTGAGAGAATGTTAGATATTGATTCATGTGTTGAAATGGCTTGGTAGAATTCTTAAAGCACATACAACTTCTTGGATCTGTTACTGAAAAAGAACCATATGTTGATGAGATAATAAAGTTGTTTTATTCTAACTTAAACTCTGCTATAGATGATACCTCCTCAAAAAAATTTGGGAAGGTATATCTCTATAACAAGATGTATCAATTTACACCCTCAATTATAAATCAATGTATGGGACTTGATACTGAAGAGAGGATGAGAGATGCAGAACGAGTGACAGAATCTAGGGATACAATGATTGAATACATCACTGGAGGTATAATGAAGAAATGGATCCCTAGATGTCCAGCCTCCAAACTAACAACTCTATTTTTCACCCTCCACAAAATTGCTATTCACAATTGGCTTCCTTCCTTGAATGATTCAGTTGTGACATATGAACAAGCCTCCCTGTTGTTTAAAATTGGGAAAGGATTCAAAGTTGATTTAGGAAAAATGATCTTTTATCAAGTGGCCAAATTGGCTGAAAAATATTCAACTTTAGTCCTTCATTTTTCCTCTCTGATCTACAAAGTATTAACTACCCAAGGCTTTGAGCCCAAGAGAGAAGACAGTTTAGGGAAGACTCTTGAGCTTTATACTGTAAACAAAGCAATTTTGAAGAGCAAGGAAAAAGTCATCGACTTACCCTGGAAGTGAAAATGTTGCCAGAAACGCCACCAACATTCTGGGCAACACTGGTCCGAGACAATCTACACTGTCTACAAATTGGCTTGTGGATCAAATTGCAAAAATCAACCAACAAATTGCAGAGGTTAATGCTGCCAGAGATGCCTTGATTCAAGCCAGAGACCATTTTATGTTTTTGCTTTCTTCACAAAAAGGAGGAGATGCTTCTATTCAGGGCGAGCAGGGGGAAGAAACTGAAGTTGCACAAGATAGTGAAGCTATTGTTGCTGCTGAAGAAGTTATTGATGCTGCTATACAAAGGGAAAAAGTTGTTGGAAGGAAAGTGTTGCTGAAGAGGCTGGGGCTGAGAGTTGAAGCTGAAGTTGTTATGCAGAAGTAGAAAGCTGCTGGAAGCTTCTGCTGTTGTGTGATGAGCAAGGAGGAAGCTAAAGGATGTTGCTAAACCTTAGTTATAAATGTCTGTTAAATGTTTTGATGGATTGATGTGGATACTTATTGACAATGGTTTATTTCTATTTTTGGTTTTGTATATATTGGATGATGTGTGTATATACGCTCATTTTTTTCTAATCCTATAGAGTGGTATACACATGTTTGCTTGTATGCCATCACAGGTTAATGTGGAGCTTGTCAGTAATCACAAATGTTGGACATCATCTGTGACAATGCACTAAGTCGTTTGTACATTTTGTAATGTGTTTTGTGAAGAAAGGCAAAAAGGAGAAGATTGTTAATGTTGGGTTTGATGTTGTGACATTTGACCCAACATATCTTCTTAAGGACTGGTTTGAATGTATAAAAATATTGGAACAAATGTCACAACATTCAAACCAACATTTTTATAACAGTTTTGCCTTACTTCACGTTAAGTAGTAATATTTTACTGTGGGGTAAAAATGACTTAGGCGTGGTGAATTGGAGTTGTATAAAACGTGGGAGAAAGAGTCAAATCTTGGGGAAGAAGTCGAGTGAAGAACAAGTCAAAGTTGTTGAAATTTCGACTACATGATCTTCTCTAACAAACACACGGGTTGCCCACCTTTCCCTCAACCTCCTCAACTAATCGATGAGTTTTTCAAGTAAGACTCTCTACTATAAATAGAGAGGCCACAACAATGAATCGGTCATCTAGAATTAGTTTTCAAAAATACCAAGAGAGCTCTCGGGATTTCAACTCAGAAATCTGGATCACAAGTGTTGCCTGAGTGTGTCGACAACATTCTGTCCAACATTACAATTGTTGTTTAGATTCTAGATTTGTTTTGTATGAAGCGATTGTAATGAGAAGTTGTCTATGTCTACTTGGTTAGATTTTTCAGGCAGGAGTCATCTGTGACTTCAACTTTTAATTCCTTTCCATTTTATATTATAAATTGTAAAGAAATGAATTTGTAATTTTGTACATAATTTATATACAATACATCTGGTCATTGACCATTTATAAGTTATATAATATATATAACTTATGAAAATTTGAAACCTTTGTGTTCTTTAAATTTCGCTGCATTTACTCTTTAAAGTTTCTGTTTTTGCTAAAGTGTTGTTACTGGTGTCAGACGACATTATCGCTGACATTCGGAAACGTAATTCACATTCAATTTATTTCAATCTCTTGTTTTTTACTTTCAGTACCTACACTTTCGTACACATGTTTATACTTCTATATATTTCGTACCATATGCAGCAATATAAAATTTTAACATGCAAGTTTTAGAAATAATGATAAAACAACAAATTGGATCGAACTAAATTTAGATTTAATTGCAATAAATAGGATTTGATCAAATTGAACCTGACCAAGTTTCCAACCGACCTGTACTTGCTCAGCTAATTACCTTATGATTACCAAAAAAAAGCAATTGACAAGTGTAGTTTCGGATTAAATTATATTAAAGTGAGCTTTGAAAGAAATATTGGATAACTTCTTTGGCTTTATTGAGGCTTTTGTAGTGTGTCCTCTCTATAATAGAGAAAGTCTTCTTACCCTATAAGGATAGACATAATGCTTTAACCTTCAACTAATACTAGATATGACCTCAAAATATTTTATGATTCGTTTGACAATTAAAAACATGGATATAGGTTTTGAGTACATGTTTTCTGCCCTTTATTTGTATTCACATGTCCTTTAATTGTTTCTTCATCATCAGAACATTCTAATATATAAAGTAAGAATTCAGGGCATTAAAACTTGATCACTTATGTCAATCGATTAACAAAACCATTTTGTGTTAAAATGGGTACTTAAAAAATATTGAATAGTATGATTTTTGTGGTTTAGTAATTCTTAGTACCTTATATGAAACACTAACTCTATCTGATTGTCTTAACAAAAAATAAACAAGTGAATCGACTCATCATTTTCTATTGAGATAGGATCCAACAATATCAGTAAGCACAAAATTTTATAAAAGTAAGAAATTGATTAATTAACTTGATAGATGCACCGTCATAGGATAAGATAATAAAATTTGATGAAATTAGATATATTTCTATGGCCACTCAAGTTAGTTTATGTGATTTTACTAGCTTTGAGAAAATGTGCCCCGACAATCGGCATTTAGGTAAGAATATTTATATAGGAAAATGGTTACAATCACCATAAAAATCCTTTGGAAAGCATAAGCATCTGCCTGTGTATATATATTCTTGTGGTTTGTTCTTGTTATATGTGTAGGATTTGTTTGTTTTTGATCTGTGAACCCTCTGCTTCATCAATTTACTAACTCGATCATCTACGACCGCCATGTATATTCCTGCTCCTTTTCCCCATAAGTTAATTAAACATTTAAGCTTTTGTCCTTCTTATGACTTAAATATTTAATAGAGTATCTAATATTAAAAAAAATTTAACCATGATTTTGTTTTAACTGTTGCACTTATACAAAGTGCATTGAAACTTCACAAATATAGCATTGTATTAATGAGAATACTCCAGACAAGGAGAATTACACTATTCTACATGACATCAAGAGTCAAACCCTACCCTCCTCTAAAACTCTAAATCCGCTCCCCTATTTTTCACGCCGCCGCCGGCTCCAAAACCCTAAATCTTGTGCCTCTTTTTCATGCCGCCACCGGCAGCCCTTGCCCATGGATTCTCCCATCTCTTCCTCTTCCACCCACGACACACATCCTACTCCTTCTACTCCCCCCCCCCCTCTCCTAACACCTTTCATCCGGCATTTGCCGTGACAAACATCAAGAACTTTATCCCTTTGATTCTTGATCAAGAGGATGGTCAATACTAATCATGTGTTAAACTATTTCGAATACATGCTTGTGCTTACAATGTCCTTGATCACATCGATGCCACCACCCCCCGTCCACCCGACGTCGACAACCCAACGTGGAAGCGCCTCGACGCTATCATCAAACAATGGATATATGGCACCATATCCAAAGATTTACTTCATACCATTATGAAAACATGTGCTTCGGCTCACGAATAATGGACGAGAGTAGAAGAAATCTTTCAAGACAACAAACATGTCGTGTATCTGGAGGAATAATTTAACAACATCCATCTTGTGAACTTTGCTAACATGTCAGACTATTGTAAACAACTAAAATTAGTTGCTGATCAATTGTCTAATGTTGGCAATCATATTTTTGAAACAAAGATGGTTTTGCAACTCATCAATGGGTTGCCGAAAGGTGAGTATGATACATTTGCATCTATGATCCAATAAGTTGATCCCTTCCCTAACTTCAATAAGACCCGCTCATAATTGCTATTAGAAGAGACTAGATGTGCCAAACAAGACAAACATAATCAGAAGGCATTGGTAGTAGATGCACCGCCGACCACCCTTGCACCCGCCAGACCACCGTAACCCGCGGACCAACGAAATTAGTGCGGTGGCAGAGGACAAGGCTGAGGCAACTACCACGGCGGTAGAGAAAGGTGCTTAGGGGGCCGGTCTAATTACGTTGGATAGCTACGGCAGGCCCAGTTCCCATATCTGTGGGCTAGCCCAATGTTGTGGCCTACCTCCGGCAATTGGGACTCCCCCACTTGCTCTTACCCAACCGCCCCAGCCTAGAACTCGAGTCTGACACCGAGTATATTTGGCCCTACTGCTGGCCCATGCCACACGGGTCAACCACACCAGGCCCATTTCTCCACGGCCTAACAGTAGACATACGACCATATGACCCCTACCGAACTGAGACAAACCTACAACACTATAAATCTCCAGCAGCCCGACGACGCATGGTACATGGATACATGTGCCACATCCCACCTCACTCACGACTCTGGTAATCTCCCTCACCTATTTAATTCGAACAATCCTCAATTTATTTTGGTCAGCAATGACAATCTCATTCCAATACAAGGCTATGACACCACTCAAACAAAACCATCTCACCCACCCTTTATCCTAAAAAATGTCCTATATGCTCCTAATATCATTAAAAACTTAATCTCTGTTAGGAAAGTTGCTAGTGATAATTCTGTATCTATTGAGCTTGACCCTTTTGGTTTTTCTGTGAAGGACCTACGTAATCTCTGTTAGGAAAGTTGCTAATGACATTTATGTATCTATTGAGTTTGACCCTTTTGGTTTTTCTGTGAAGGACCTACGTACGGGGACAACTCTTACGAGATGCAATAGTGTGGGGGACCTATATCCTTTCTCATCCAATTCCGCTGCAAGTGTCAATCCACCAACCTCTCTAGCTGCAATCTCTCCATCAACTTGGCACAGTAGACTCGGGCACCCGGGAGCACCGGTTTTTAAGTTTCTTAGAAGTCAAAATTTCATTCAATATAATAAAGAGAAATTTACTCACGCTTGCTACTCTTGTCCTTTATGAAAACATATTAGATTTCATTTTCAATATTCATTAAGTGTAACATTTTCTCCTTTTGATATTATTCATGCGGATTTATGGATATCTCCAATTACTAGCAAACTAGGCCACAAATATTATTTGGTATTTTGGATGATTTCTCTCATTTTCTTTGGGTTTATCCTTTAAAATATAAGTCCCAAGTTTACACAATTTTTCTTGAATTTCATGCATATGTTAAAACCCACTTTGAGAAGACCATCAAAACTTTTCAATGTGATAACGACCGTGAATTTGACAACCTCCCCTTTCATAAATTGAGCGGACCACAACATGGTGTTTCGATTTTCTTACTCCCATACCTCACCTCAAAATGGTAAAGCTGAAAGAATCCTACGCACCATCAACAATAAGATCCGCACTATGCTCTTCCATGCTTCCATCCCCCCTTTGTTTTGGGTATAGGCATTACACATGACAGCTAACCTCCTTAATATATCACCAACATAAACTCTTCAAAATTAAACTCCAACTAAA
Organism: Anisodus acutangulus; assembly: GCA_029783415.1. Lineage (NCBI taxonomy): Eukaryota > Viridiplantae > Streptophyta > Magnoliopsida > Solanales > Solanaceae > Anisodus > Anisodus acutangulus. The sequence goes on along the minus strand of CM056491.1, from coordinate 11,562,256 downwards.
ATTTTCTTCCGTCGGATCCCCTTTTATGATCACCTTCGGATTTTTGGTTGTCTATGCTACCCGAATCTCGCCTCCACGACCCCTCACAAATTAGCACCTATGACTACTCTTTTCGTTTCTTAGGTTTTCCGTCGAACCATAGGGGTACTTATGCTATGATTTGTCCACAAATAAAATCCTAGTCTCTCACCATGTCATATTCGAGGAGAATGTTTTCCCTTTTGCAAACGTCTGAAAATTTCCAATCACTGATTAGGACTTCCTTGACGATTCGGACACTTCCCCTCTCATTAGAAATGCAATACATAGTGCTAGTATTCCGGCTCAACAATCAACGCCCGTACTAGCCATCCCATCACTGCCTCAGAACCCATCGACTACCCCCCCTCCCCCCATCCCGTCGACCACCGCCCTATCCACTATTCCCGTCTCGGCCTCACCATTCCCATCAAACAGCACACTGCCCACTGCCAAAATTCTCCGATGACGTCCCCACAGCCTTTGTCGACCACCCCACTGCCCCCGACAACTCCACTACCCCCGGTTCCCATTACCTAAACAACCCCACTGCCCCAGTTCCTGTCACCCAAATAGTCCCGATTCTGACCACCGCATGGAAACCCATGCCCGGCATGAGATTTTCAAACCGAAGGTCCAGTTTAACCTATCCAATTAGACTATCTCACCTCTACCTAAAAACCCAAAATTAGCCATGCTTAACCCGGATTGGAATGTTGCCATGCGTGAGGAATTTGATGCGCTCACTATACAACGCACTTCCCAAAACCAGAGGGGGTGAATATGATTCATTGCATGTGGCTATATCATCATAATTACCGAGATAGTGGTGAGCTTGAACGCCATAAGGCGAGACTTGTGGCAAATGACACTGGACAATAAGAGGGAGTTGATTGTGGTGAGACCTTCTGTACAGTGGTTAAACCATCCACCATTCGAACTGTTTTGAGCATAGCTATGGGAAATAACTGGCCGATTCATCAACTTGATATGAAAAATGCATCCTTACATGGGGATTTGAAAGAAACCGTATATATGCTTCAACCGCCTGGTTTTGTGCATCCATCGGCTCCTTAGTATGTCTGTCATCCTCGAAAGTCACTATATGACTTGAAATAAGCTCCTAGGGCTTGGTATGAACGCTTTGCCACTTATATCACGCAGATCAGATTCGTGTGCAGCAAAAGTGATAATTCACATTTTATTTTTCATCGAGGTAATGACACTGCATACCTTTTGCTTATGTGGATGACATTGTTCTGACTGCCTCCTCTGATGTGCTAAAATACGAGATCATTACCTTGCTCAGATTCGAATTTTCCATGACAGACTTGGGTAAGTAGAGTTATTTTTTGGGAATTTTCGTGACCAGATCCCAAGATGCAATGTTCCTATGTCAGCGTAAGTATGCTGAAGAGATTGTTTACAGGGATAAAATGGCAAACTGCAAGATCATGCGCACTCCAGTCGACTCGAAGTCAAAACTTAGCGCCGATGACGGGGACTCGGTGCTTGGTCCTTCTCTTTATAGGAGTGTCGCTGGTGCGCTTCAGTATCTTACCTTCACTAGGACTGATATTGCTTATGCCGTTCAACAGGTATGTTTGTTCATGCATACTCCCAGGGAGCCTCACTTTACCGCTCTTAAACGTATCATTCGGTACGTTAAGAGTACTGTTGACTACAGATTACATCTTTATCCATCTGCACCGACCAGACTGATATCTTATACAGACGCCGACTGGGGTGGCTGTCTAGACACGTTGATCTACTTCCGGTTACTGTGTATTTTTGGGTGATAACCTCATCTCGTAGTCACCAAACGGCATAACATGCTTTCCCTTACGTAAGGCATCTATTGTCTACTGCGATAACATATCTGCTGTCTACTTTTCTCATAACCCGGTTCAGCATCAGCGAACCAAACATATTGAGATGAATATTTACTTTGTCCGTGAGAAGGTTGTCATGGGCCATGTTCGGGTGTTACATGTTCCTTCTTCCTATCAGTACGCGGATATTTTTACTAAAGGACTTTCTCGGCAGCTGTTCCTTGACTTTAGATCCAGTATGAGCGTCCGACCTCCTCCCGCTCCGACTGAGGGGGTGTGATAGAGAGTACATAAATATTCTTCATATATTATGTAATTATTATTTTAGTATAATTATGTAAAGTAGATATTCTCATACGATTAGGATTATAATTGTAAACACTTATATATATTGTATTAATGAGAAGACTCTAGACAAGGAGAATTACACTATTCTACGTGAACATTTCATACGGGCAGTGTTGCAAAAGATCCCCAGATTATGTTATAGATAATTAAGATGCTGTGTTTAATTGTTTATCATGTTTTGGTATTGTGTTTGCCTATCGTGCATGTCTCTTACAAAGTGCTAAGTATTACAGTAATTAACTTTGAGATGATGATTAATTTTTTGTTAGGAGTGTCAAAAGTGGCTATTTGCCTGTTTTTCCTGTAAATTCGACAGAGCCGCAAGAGAAGGGTAGGGCTTGGTGGAGAGGCTCATGAGTCATGACCATCTGTTGGAATTGGCCCATGTTGTATTAATTATTGGGCGGAATACATGATAACTCATTAAATATTTCAGTAATTTTCATTGGGGCATTCGTATTACAATACATTTCAATTGAGCATCTAAATACATGGTAGAGTGTTTCTATATATTAAAACTTCCAACTCATATTTTGGGAAAGGCTTTGCGCATATTCTCAAGTGCCCATGATGTAAGTAAGTTACAACAAACAACAACATACCCAATGTAATCTCACAAGTGAGGTCCGGGGAGGGTAGAGTGTATGCAAACATTACCCCTACCTTGGGAGGTAGATGGATTGTTTTCGATAGACCCTCAACTTAAAATATGTCATATCCTTTAATTAATATGTCATCCCCTTCAATTAATGCGAATCCGCTTTCACTTTTGTATGAAACATCAGCCTTAGTTGGAACATGCTTGAGGTTTTATGACTTATTGAGGCTAATGCATATAATTAAAGGATGTGATATATTTTAAGTAGTTCACTTATCTACGTAATGTGTTCTGAAAAACACCCGCATAATGTTTTCCGTTTGAGCCCGCAATATCTAATAGAAATACTCTATCATGTGTTCATGCGCTCAATCGGAATAGGTCGTAATTCAATGCATAAATTAAATTTACTGACAAATTTAAGGGGTTATATGTATTTAACAAATTAATTGCTAAGTGAGCAAGATGTATAGGCAATAATAGTACTAGGAAGATTATTATTTCATGTATACTTTGTATGAAAGAATCTATTCAATAATACAGTATGTTATATACGATTAAATGACATATGAATGATGTATAATCTATAAAGTATGTAATGGCGTTGTTTATAATTCACATTTGCAGCGACGAAGATGTAATTTTAATGGAAATTGATGGAAATAATGATGAAGTTGGATGAGAATGAACAACATATTGAATTAGAGGTTCTTTAGGTAAGTAGTGATTGTACATTGATATTCTTTGAATTCAGTTAGGCATAAATATAATAATTCTCTCCTTTCTTGAGCTTTATATTCATAGGCACATCCGCACAAATATAAAGATCCTTTGAAACGTGTAAATCCTTAATAGCACAATATATAATATTTAATTTAGTAGTAATTAAATCCTTATAGTAACGTAAAGTTCTCTTTATATAAGAACTCCTCTATATTAGGTAATTATAAAATTTTCCATTTTAACTAGAGATGCAGTTTATTATCTGGTCTGGAGAAAGAACAAGGCATGATGATTCAGGCCCAACAACGGCCGAATACTCTTAAAAACGTCCAAACTTGTTTTTTTGGGGCCATTTATACTTTTAAGTTTTGTCTCCTATTTTGTGCTGGTCTTTAAATTTTGGCCCTCAAATATAACTTATTCCTATTAATGCATAATTTCTTTTTAAAAATTCGACACTTGTTATAATCATCACATTTATTTCTGAGATTCTTTTATTATGCCATACACATGCTTGATATAATGTATATTTACAACCTACACACCTTATATTTTCTAATAAAACATACGTATGGGGATTTTCAGAATATACATGATGTATATGATAGATAAATATATAAGTGGTACTTATAATATATTTTACTAAAATATAGTAAGATTTCATACAAAATAAGTATAATTTTCAATAGGTTTACTGGTAGAAAAGAGTCCATGTATGGAAGGGAATCAATAGGGATTATACAGTTTGTTAGCAATTTATGACTCTTGAGAGACAAGTTAGGAATAAATCGTTTAGCTATAAAGTAACTGAATATTTGAAGCTAAAAATAAGACGTGATCGACCTGGATTAAACTTTTGTTAATTCATTAATACTGTTAAGATCACGTAATATTTTACTAAATATTGTACAGTTCATGTACATACACAAACTTTACTTACTGAAGTTCATGTACACACACAACTATACATGAAAATATCTGGTCAAAATTGAAAACAAAAAGTATTTGAAGATAATTTCACAAGTAGAGTTGTGTATGCACATGAACTTCAATTCACTTGAGAAAATAAATAAATAAATTTGGAAGTAAAAATTTTAAAAATAATATTTCACTTGAAATAATCCTCGAATAAATATTTCAATATTTTCACTAATATTTTAAATTATTTAATTTAGTATAAGCAAATACTGAATTTAATGTAAATATCAGATGTGATAGGCTATAAGAGAAGAAAAGAATGGACTCAAAAGATAGAAGAATTCTAGTTTAAGAGAAGTAAAAAGTAAAAATAATGAGCAAAGATATTTCACTACTATTAAAAGATCCTGCACTAACGAGGGAAATTAGAGGGATTTCAGGAAAAGAGCCCCATGTATTATCTCTCACTGATTTCATAACACGAACAACTTGGGTTTCCTATTTTTCTTGTTTATTCTCTTCTTCGATCCCTAGTTGCATGTTGGCTTTGCTTTTGGTTTTCACCGGAGGTAGTAAAATGAAATGCGATGGAGACTTAATAGTTAATGTTGCTAAATGTTCAAATTGGGAACATTTGAATGCTGAAGTTTTTGATTTTGAATTGTAAGAAGTTCTAGAAATGATTTAATTTTCAAATATTCGCTGGATTATTCATCCCCCGTTTGTGTAATTCCAGTGCTGATCATTTGATGGTTACATGTTCTTACCTTCTTGCATTTCTTCATTCTACTCCCTCGCAAAAAGATTAGGTGTATTGATTTTCAATTAAAACAGAGAGGCTAAACCTCCATGTTAGATGTGATATTTAAAGATATGGTGTATATGGATAACAAGCAATAGCGACTTGTTGAGATTAAGGCATAGTGTTGTGGTTACTTCTTAGATTAGGTTGGATGTGGATTAAAGAACATCTACTTTGAGATAATATCATAATTTGTCTTGGAAGATCAATTTTGTATTGGAGTTAAATGGGCTTGAAATAGTGCAAAATGTTTACAACCTAAAGGAAAATCATATAGTCGACCCATAATATTTGGAATTGAGGCTTAGTTGATTTAGTGATTTATGTGATTAAAAGGTGAAAATTGTTTGAAAGTTGTTTCCTCATGGACATTCAGTCAATGCTTGAAATGTGGTAAAGCTCCTCTTTGTTTCATTGTTTTAAATGCTAGGTTCTGTTCTTGTGATTGATGAAAATGTCTTTCAAGAGCATTGTTTGTAAGCTGAGGGAGATGAAAGATGGGAAGGGTGCAGAAAGAAAGCATCGGAGCAACAGCTCCCGGTCACAAATTGTCCCTCATGTAGCCCTTTCTGATCCCATTGAACAAGGGCAGTGGGCAAACTTACCACCAAAAGTGCTTTTGGATATCATTCGCAGGGTTGAAGAGAGTGAGCCATCATGGCCTGCTCGTTCTGTGATTGTATCTTGTGCATCTGTTTGCAAGTCATGGAGGAAAATTACCAAGGAGATTGTTAAGATTCCTGAGGAATGTGGTAGGCTTACCTTCCCCATTTCACTGAAGCCGGTAAACTCCTTGATCTGTTTCAGAACTTCTCTTCTTTTAACACCTGAAATGAGAGATGGATATCCTCTCAAGTGATTCCTTGTTTTTTTACCAGCTTCAATCTTTCTGTTGTATTCGATTAATTTACAGAGTTTGTCTTGTAAAGATTTGAAGATAGGCTTTAGTGGGGAACTTACACTTAGGCTGATGTACTATGTCTGACAATGAAGTTAGTACACCAGATGGAGATGAAAAACCTTTCATAACTTCTACTTAATGTTTGTGGTCATATGTTTTTGATCAGAAAATCCTCCTAGTCAATGAAAGATGCATAACTGATATTTTACTCATGACAGCTGAAGATGAGAGGTAAACTATTGTTGGCCACCAAAAAGATCAGAAGGGCAACAAGCAGAGACTTTGTGATATCATTGGTTGCAGATGATTTTTCTCGGGCTAGCAATACATATGCTGGCAAACTGAGGCAAGTTGATCTATCAAATTTCTTTCTTTCACGCACTCCTCTTGGCCCCTTCAAAATAGCAGGAAGCAAAGAAAAAGCTTCTACTTACCTTCATTTTACTTAAATAATGTTTGAAAATGATTTGACCAGGTCTAACTTTCTTGGGACCAAGTTTTCCATATATGATAGCCAACCTCCAAGTGATGCAGCCATTCAACAACCTGGTCCAGTAGCTACCATTTCATATGAACTCAATGTTCATTCATCGTACAAGAGGACCTAGGAGATTTCATTGTGCCATGCATTCTATCCCTTTGTCCAATACAGGAGGGAGGCAGTGCTCCAACATCTATATCATTCCCACAATCTTTTGATGACAAGTCATTTTCTGCACCACTCTCAAAAGCAAAGGAGTCAGCTATAGATTCGTCTGGCTTTTCAAAGTCAGCAGTGACAGTTACATCTCAAGAGCCGCATGTGCTAAAAAACAAGGCTCCTAGGTGGCATGAACAATTGCAGTGCTAGTGCTTAAATTTTAATGGTTGGTTACAGTGGCTTCTGTGAAAAAATTTCAGCTATTGGCAGAAGTTGATCCTTCTCACAAAGTACCAGTCGCAGAACAAGAAAAAGTAATTCTACAGTTTGGCAGAATTGGAAAAGACATGTTCACCATGGACTACCGCTCCCCACTCTCTGCTTTCCAAGCTTTTGCAATCTGCTTGAGCAGCTTTGACACGAAACCAGCATGTGAATGATTTCATGCAGATTGCAAATCATGATAAACTCCCTTTCTTCATTTTGGTTGCTTCTTAATGTTTAAACTCGTGTTCATTCTCTAATACTAGTATTCTCAGTTTTTCTCTCTCCTTGAAGTAAATTCATCATTTAGCAATTATATTTATCATTTAGCTTTTGGCCACTACAACAACAACATAGCCGGTGAAATCCCACAACGTGGTGTCTGAGGAGGATAGAGTGTACACAGACCTTACATCCACCTTGATAGGTAGAGCGGCTGTTTTCGGGAGCCCCTCGGCTCAAGACAAAACATAATCACATGCAATGCAAAGCAAGAGAAACAGTCAGACTCAGACGAGAAATTAAAACATTATGAACATACAGATAATAAAATTGAATACGCCATGATAGTGCATTCTAACAACAGAAAGCAGTAGTAAACACAACTAAATAAGATAAACAAATTACACTAAAGAACACATAATAGCATGAATCAAACTACAGGGGACTATAAAACACTAATGCGCCTATAAGTATGATAGACTAATCGAGCCTACAGTAATAACACTACACTATCATTTTGTAAGCGTAAGTAGGACTACGCTCGACTACCTACTACCTTATACCCTAATCTGTGTCATCTACAACCCTCTATCTAAGGTCATGTCCTCAGTAAGTTGCACATGCGTCATATCCCGTCTAATCACCTCTCCCCAATACTTCTTCGGCCTACCTCTACCCTTCTTGAACTCGTCCATAGCCAACCTCTCACACCTCCGCACTGGGGCATCCGTGTCTCTCCTTTGCACATGCCCGAACCATCTCAACCTCGCTTCTCGCATCTTATCGTCCACCGAGACCACTCCCACTTTATCCCGGATATCATCGTTTCTAATCTTATCTCTCCTTGTATGCCCACACATCCATCTCAGCATCCTCATCTCCGCAACTTTCATTTTTTGTATGTGCAAAGTCTTGACTGACCAACCCTCCACCCTATACAACATAGTCGGTCGAACCACCACCCTATAGAACTTGCCCTTAAGTTTTTGTGGCACATTTTTGTCGTACAAGACTCCAGATGCGAGCCTCAATTTCATCCACCCAGCCCCAATACGATGTATGACATCGTCATCAATCTTTCAATTCCCTTGGTTAATAGACCCTAGGTACTTGAAGCTTCCTTTATTTGGAATGACTTGAGTACCAAGCCTTACCTCCACGCCTGTCTCAAGGTCTCTCCCGTTGCTGAACTTGCACTCCAAACATTCTGTCTTGGTCCTACTCAACCTGAACCCTTTAGACTCCAGAGTCTGCCTCGAAACCTCCAGCTTGTCGTTCACTCCGCTGCGAGTCTCATCAATCAGGACTATGTCATCTGCAAATAACAGACATCATGGTACCTCCCATTATATTTGTCGCGTCAGTCCTTCCTCTCCCGTTGCTAAACTTGCACTCCAAACATTCTGTCTTGGTCCTACTCAATCTGAACCCTTTAGACTCCAGAGTCTGCCTCGAAACCTCCAGTTTGTCGTTCACTCCGCTGCGAGTCTCATCAATCAGGACTATGTCGTCTGTAAATAACAGACACCATGGTACCTCCCATTATATTTGTCGCGTCAGTCCTTCCATCACCAAGACAAATAGAATTGGGCTAAGAGCTGATCACTAGTGCAGCCCCATCATCACTGGGAAGTGCTCCGAGTTACCTCCTACTGACCGTACCATAGTCTTGGCTCCCGCATACAAATCCTTGATCGCCCTAGTGTACGCCACAAGTACACCTCTAACCTCCAAACATCTCCATAGAACCTCCCTAGGTACTTTGTCGTATGCCTTCTCGAGGTCGATAAAAACCATATGTAAATCTTTCTTCCTCTCCATATATTGCTCCACCAACCTCCTAATAAGATGAATAACTTCAGTAGTCGAACGTCCCTACATGAATCCAAACTGGTTCTCAGAAATAGACACGTCTCTCCTCACCCTCATCTCTACGACCCTTTCCCAAACTTTCATAGTATGACTCATCAGCTTGATACCCCTATAGTTGTTGCAACTTTGGATATCACCTTTGTTTTTGTACAAGGGATTCATTGTACTCCACCTCCATTCTTCGGGCATTTTTGTCGTCTTAAAAATGACGTTAAACAACTCAGTCAGCCACTCCAAACCTGCCCTGCCTGCGTTGTTCCAAAATTCAACTAGGATCTCATCAGGCCCGGTCGCTCATCCCCTGCACATCCTGCGGACAACACCCTTAACTTCCTCAACCTTAATTCTTCTACAATACCCAAAATCCTGGTACCTACTAGAATGCTCCAGATCTCCCAGCACAATGTCTCCATCTCCTTTTTCGTTCAAGAGTTTATAAAAGTAAGACTGCCACCTCCGCCTAATATGTGCTTCCTCCACTAGTACTTTGTCGTCCTCGTCCTTGATGCACCTCACTTGATCTAAGTCACGGTCCTTTCTTTCCCTAGCCTTGGCTAGTCTGTACAACTTTTTATCCCTGCCTTTCTCTTCTAATTCCAAATACATTCAAAAGCCGTAGTTTTCGCCGCCGTAACCTCTAATTTTGCCTCCTTCCTCGCCATCTTATACATTTCCCTATTCGTCCACTTCTCCACCTGATCCTTGCTTTCTACCAAATTCACATACGGCGATTTCTTCGTGTCCACCTTTTCTTGAACTTTACCATTTCACCACCAGTCCCCTCGATGCCTACCATGGTTACCTCGCGAGGCCCCTAACACTTCTCTAGCTACCTCCCGAATGCAGACCGTCCTGTCCCATATACCGATCGCATCTCCATTACTATCCCAAGCCCCCTTGGCCATCAACCTCTCCCCCATATCATTTGCACTAGCCATGGTTAAACTCCCTCATTTGATTCTTAACTTTTCATCTACAACCCTCTTCTTCTTCTCCAACTTGATATTCAAATCCATCACCAAAAGCTTATATCGGGTTGTAAGATCCCCTTTCGAAATAACCTTGCAGTATTTACATAGACCTTTGTCAACTTTCCTAAGGAGCAAAAAGCCTATCTGCGTCTTCACCACCGAACTACGGAAAGTCACCAGGTGTTCCTCCTTCTTCAAGAACCTGGAATTGGCCCCAGGTCGTCATAACCCCCAGAAAGTGACCCGATATGTCCTTTGAAATCCCCTCCTCCTGTGGCGCATAAGCACTAATAATGTTCATAGTGCACCCTCCAACTGCCAACTTAATCGTCATCATCCTGTCATAGACCCTCATCACCTATAGGTGGTAGGGGTCGGGTTATTGATGTGGCTCAACGGATAAAAGTTACTCTAGGGATAACATGCTGATCTTCCCCAAGAGCTCACGGGAAGGTTTGGCACCTCGATGTCGGCTCTTCGCTACCTGGGGCTGTAGTATGTTCCAAGGGTTGGGTTGTTCGCCCATTAAAGTGGTACGTGAGCTGGGTTCTAATCCCTTAGCTCACTGTCTACCAAAATGCCGACCCAATTCCTATATTTCGACATACCCGAGAACCATAACTTATACCCGTCTACATCCTTAGCCTTAGGTCCTACCCATTTGGTCTCATGGACACATGCCGTATTAATAATCCTCTTCTTAAGAATCTTAACTAACACTATAGACTTCTCTGTTAAAGTCTCAATGTTCCAAGACCCTATTCTCAGTCTAGTCTCTCCCTTACCCCGCTTATCCCCCCTAACCCTCGCCCCCGTCCCCGACCGAGAACATGACCCTAGTCTACCATCATTTACCAAAGCCACTAAAGCAAATATAAACTAATAAACTACTCAGACGTTTACCCTAAAACAGGAATGGATCAAAGTGCAAGCACAAGTTACCAAGAATCTAGAGACAAGTAAAAACACTACGCTAAGAGTGCTATCTGTCACGACCCAAACCGGAAGGCCGCAATGGGCACCCGAACCCTACCCGCCGGGTACCGCTAATAGTACATCCAACACCAAATCATAATTAAATACGGCTAAGCAAAAAAACATTATAGAAAATTTTAATCAGAAATTCAATTTTCATATATACATACCCATACCAGGGCCGACAAGGCCACACATGACCACTAACCACAGGACACTTGTCTACAAGCCTCTAAAAAATACATTATGTCATAAGGACGGGACATGACCCCTCCATACCCTTATGCAGACGCAAAAATACTATACCACGACCAATTGCAACTCTGAAACAAATAGAGTGCTCCAATATCAGCTGAACCAACAACCTACTAGCGTGAACCGTCACCTTCTTTAACCGAACCTGCGGGCATGAACGCAGCGTCCCCCGACAAAAGGGACGTCAGTACGACTGATGTACTGAGTATGTCAGGCATGAACAATAGAATAACAGAGATATAACAACAACTGAAACAGAAACAACTGGCCAACAGTACATGCCTCTGAAGGCCCTAACACACATGCCTAAATGTTATGCACAATGCAGTATACTTATACATCGGCCTCATCGGGCATCTTTCTTACCACAACAACTTATGTGGGCATCATACCATGTAATTATTAATAAATGTATGCATAATGCAAATGCGGTATATTAATGTCCACACAGGAATCCTCCCATAACCGCCTCTGTGGGCATCAGGTTATATCGCCACACAAGGGCGTCACATCATATTGGCCTCTTCGGGCTCTTTCGTGATAGTATGTACCAGCTGCAGGTGTGCGTATATAACGCCTTTCCCTCTTTTCCCATATCCCCTACATTTATATATAATATTTATCATATAGTAATGTGCATGACACAAGTGGTCCAGGGTAGTATATGAATGCAATGCAAATGAATATGCATGAATGATAATAAAATACCCCGAGTGACAAAATATCCTTGCACCTTTGGCTAATACCGTGAATATCAACACATCTTCTGTATGCCTCAATAAGGACTTAGAAATATATTTAGACATGCTTTCAGCATAGGAATCAACAACATGAATATTCTTAACTACTAGGAGTAGAATAAATTATGGAGCAATATCACGGTTCTATTTTATTACACGGAACATGCCAAAAGAATGAAATAATTTGTCTTAACATACCTTGATATTTTAAAAGGGGAGGAGAATGTTTGCTGCCTCAAATCCGAATTCTTACTACTGCTTAGTAATTCTTAAAACCAAAGTGAATTGGTTTGGTTACTGCTTTCGTTGTTATCCATTTTTTTTTAGTCTATGAATGGCTGTTGTTGGGGCTTTGTGCTTTGGTCAGCATGTTCCTCATTTACACTCCAACATATAAGTGAAATGGTGCATAATCACCGTGTCCTCCACCTAGCCAATCTTGGCGGTGGAGGGCATTTAATTGTTGACACATGGCCACTAACGTGTCACCCCCTCCTTAATTAATTAATCAAGTGATCTTCTCCATATAATTTATCAATCACACACATAATTAATTTTAGATCTCACTTCATTTAAATCCTAAAAACTCATAAGACATTCATATACTCAATGTCATAATTTTCTAATATGACACTAGTACATAACCTCTTCATGCACATACCAAATTTATTTTTCGATCCCCGTTGTCACACTTGTTGTGCCCAAAATTATTTCGGGGTCTAATTCTTTTATATACTAAACTCATTATTAGCATATATAAATAACATAAATTCCATAGTTCGGGTCTTCTTGCACAACTTAGCAATTTAAACCGTAACCTGAAAATACGGGATGTTATATCCTTCCCCCTTTAGAAACATTCGTCCTCGAATGCTGGGGTGACACATCTAATCCCTGTTACGTAGCCCAGAAATACAGTCGTTTCTAGTTCCACCAAATCCGCTAGGGTCCAACGGCTACAAATTAATATTGCACAATGTCACTAGATCCATATTTACAACACATCCATATTATGTAAAAAGACCGATATCGTACCTGTAACGACATCAAGTGAGGATTTCTGATCCTGTCGTCCCACCAATGCCTAAGTACGGTTTTGTTCCCTACCGAAATTAATTTCTCTACCCCTACTTCCACCTTGACCGGATAACGTGTGATGACTCTATCTTGACGGGCGTACTGACCGTGATGAATCTACCGCAGATCCGACCGGCTGAACTCCAACGTCTTCGCCTCCTGTCGGATAATCCCGCATAAAATGACCAGGTTCACCACAAGAGTAACACACCCTCACTCCCCACTGGCACGGCCCTGTATGAGTCTTACCACACTGTCCGCACCGAGCTAATGGTGGTCTCATTTGGATAGCATCCCTTCTATAATAAGGCCCTGATGCTTGTGAATTATGACCTGGTCCCGATTGAATAAACCGATCAACCCTCGACCCTGTAGATGGTAATGATGTGTTGGCCACCAGGTAGGATGTGCGTTCATAAGGCTGTGACATGGGATCATCTCCGAAATCTCCTACGTCACCAATGGATCGGGCCCTCTTATGTTGGCCCTTATCACGTTCTCGATCTTCCCGTTGTTGCTTCTTACGACCTTCCAAGTTCTGTGCATAAGCCTGAATGCGAGCGATATCCATACTCGGATTCAAAGAAGCCATAGTACACTCATTAATCAAGTGCGGCCCCAAGCCGGTAACAAACATATGTACCCGGTCACTCATCTCCGCTATAATCATAGAAGCATATCGGGCCAATGAATTAAATTGCAAACTATATTCTTGAACACTCAGGTCACCCTGCTCAAGACGTAGGAACCTGTCCTGCCTGGCCCGTCGAAGTTCAACTGGCAGAAAGTGTTGTAGGAATGCCTCTGAAAATTCTCTCAATCCTGCTGGTGAAGCACAAGGTCCCCTAGATTGCTCTCATGTATCAACCCATGTTACTGCGACATCCCGCAGTCTATAAGAAGTGAACTTTACCGACTCGGCATCCACCACCCGCAAGGTGTGTTGTACCTGATCCAAAAAATTCTGTGGGTCCGCGTTCAAATCTGCTCCTATGAATACCGAAGGGTCTAAATTGATGAAATATCGAGTTCTTACTCTAGCAGCTCTGTCAGAAGGACTAGGGACCTGACGCTGGGCTTGAGCGGCCACCAACCGTGTCAATAATTGAACTGCACTCCGCATATCAAGATCTACTTATGGAGTATCATGTGGAGGAACTAAAGGTGTTGCAGCTCTACTAATCTCCTCTGATGGTGATGTACCGGGAGAACCATACGAAGGAGTCGTACCAAGGGTCTCACTCCGGCCCTCGCTAACGGGTGGCAATCAGCTAGTACCTTCACCCGCCGACGTATCCAATGTCCTCATACTCTTGAACTTATTCCTTGTTGTAGGCATCACTGGAATTATAAATACGAAATGGATCATGAATGAAATACTTGTGACTCAGCTCTACCGCACGATTACTGAGATGAAAGAATGGAAACCATCCCTAAATGTCAGATAGCCTTTTGTTTATAAGTATGGTGCACAACATACCCATAAACAAGACTCTACTAGACACGGCTTGTAGACTCCCTAGGACAGACATTCTCTGATACCAAGTTTGTCACGATCCAAACCGGAGGGCCGCGACGGGCACCCGAACCCCACCCGCCGGGTACCGCTAATCGTACATCCAACACCTAATCGTAATTAAATACGGCTAAGTAAAAAAAAACATTATAGAAAATTTTAATCAGAAATTCAATTTTCATATATACATACTCATACCAGGGTCGACAAGGCCACACATGACCACTAACCACATGACACCTGTCTACAAGCCTCTAAAAAATACATGACGTCATAAGGACGGGACATGACCCCGCCATACCCTTATGCAGACGCAAAAATACTATACCACGACCAACTGCAACTCTGAAACAAATAGAGTGCTCCAATATCAGTTGAACCAGCAACCTACTAGCGTGAACCGTCACCTTCTTTAACCGAACCTGCGGGCATGAACGCAGTGTCCCCCGACAAAAGGGACGTCAGTACGACTGATGTACTGAGTATATCAGGCATGAACAATAGAATAACAGGGATATAACAACAACTGAAACAGAAACAACTAGCGAACAGTAAATGCCTCTGAGGGCCCTAACACACATGCCTAAATGTTATGCACAATGCAGTATACTCATACATCGGCCTCATCGGGCATCTTTCTTACCACAACAGCCTCTGTGGGCATCATACCATGTAATTATTAATGAATGTATGTATAATGCAAATGCAGTATACTAATGTCCACACATGAATCCTCTCATAACCGCCTCTGTGGGCATCAGGTTATATCGGCCACACAAGGACATCACATCATATTGGCCTCTTCGGGCTCTTTCGTGATAGTCTGTACTAGCTGCAGGTGGTGTGCGTATATAACGCCTTTCCCTCTTTTCCCATATCCCCTACATTTATATATAATATTTACCATCTAGTAATGTGCATGGCACAAGTGGTCCAGAGTAGTATATGAATGCAATGCAAATGAATATGCATGAATGACAATAAAATACCCCGAGTGACATAATATCCTTGCACCTTTAGCTAATATTGTGAATATCAACACATCTTCCGTATGCCCCAATAAGGACTTAGAAATATATTTAGACATGTTTTCAGCATAGGAATCAACAACATGAATATTCTTAACTACGAGGAGTAGAATAAATTATGAAGCAATATCACGGTTCCATTTTATTACACGGAACATGCCAAAAGAATGAAATAATTTGTCTTAATATACCTTGATATTTGAAAAGGGGAGGAGAATGTTTGCTGCCCCAAATCCGAATTCTTACTACTGCTTCGTAATTCTTAAAACCAAAGTGAATTGGTTTGGTTACTGCTTTCGTTGTTATCCATTTTTTTTTAGTCTATGAATGGCTGTTGTTGGGGCTATGTGCTTTGATCAGCATGTTCCTCATTTACACTCCAACATATAAGTGAAATGGTGCATAATCACCGTGTCCTCCACCTAGCCAATCTTGGCGGTGGAGGGCATTTAATTGTTGACACATGGCCACTAACGTGCCACCCCCTTCTTAATTAATTAATCAAGTGATCTGCCTCCGTATAATTTATCAATCACACACATAATTAATTCTAGATTCTATTTTATTTAAATTCTAAAAACTCATAAGACCTTCGTATACTCAATGTCATAATTTCTTAATATGACACTAGTCCATAACCTCTTCATGCACATACCAAATTTATTTCCGATACCCGTCGTCACACTTGTTGTGCCCAAAATTATTTCAGGGTCTAATTCTTTTATATACTAATCTCATTATTAGCATATATAAATAACATAAATTCCATAGTTCGGGTCTTCTTGCACACGCTTAACAATTTAAACCGTAACCTGAAAATACGGGATGTTACACTATATTTAAAAACAAGAAGCGGCAAAATTTAACAAGGTTAAGGAAAAAGAATGGATACGGGCAACCAGAGGTACCAACTCCAATTCAATCGAACCTGTTTGCCGGCGAAATCATTGATCCATGTACTGTTCACCGTCCCACAAATACTGTTTGTATGTCGCCGCACTGTTCCGACACTGTTCACCGCCCCGCAAAAAACTGTTCCTGTCACCGGGGTAAAAAAAATAAAAATCGAGTACCTGCGTAGATCTAGGAGGAAAAGAAACAAAAGAACGGAAAAACAAATGAAATTTTGTTAAAAAAACCTGAAATAAAATGTTTTTTCGTCGCCGCCGGTGACAGGTCGGAGCGGCAGGGGATAGGGAGGGGATGTTACTGTTGAGGGATTATGTTAGAGAGAGGAGAATATTTAGAAAATAATTTTCTTTAACCCATAGACCCAGTCTCATACGAGAAGTTGTTTTCTGACCCATACAATTCTCTTACAACATTTTCCTTAATAGAAGCTCTATGTCCAGACTCTTGAGCTGCTCTACCTTCTATATTTGCTGAACAAAGTTGCATTTGCATGTGTACTCATGTGTCCGGTTTTTCGCTTCATTTGCTACAAGTCTAGAACATTTGAAAATTACAACATGGGTGAAGATGTTTAAATTTGAAAGTCTCGTCCTTTTTTTGTCTGCTATGACATTTGGTCTCTAATATAATACAGGTACTGTTTACGTGAATTCTTGTTTTGAAAGGTTTTGACCTATGTTGAACATGGTTGAGGTTATCACAATGTGTTTTTATCAATAGATCTGCTTTCAAGTTATGCTTTTACCAACTAAAGAATAAAATCAGCTGTCTCTATAAAAATCCACTTGAATGGAGTCATATAGAATAATAAACTGAAAATATCAAAATATTTGCTAATAGAATTGAAGAGCTTAAGCTGGAAATGCAACTAACAATTCTAGCTTTAAACAATTAACCATGATTACATTCTCTACTCTAGCTAAACATGGATTAAAAATATCTAAAATATAAGATACAAAGAAAAGGGAGACTTCAATATAGCGGAAATTTGGAACCTATACCGGAAAGCTTAAAAGAAGACTTCAATAAGGAACCTAGCCTCCATCGTGAAGGCACAAATCTGAGAATAATTATTTGACGTAATTGTATAATATCTAAAGCAAATTCATTGTAAACAGTATATTTTGATAACCTCAATAATGACCAACAACACATCAAAATCTTTCAACAGAAGAATTCATGTACACAGTACATGCATCACATCACACCAAATGTCATAGCAGAGAGGCCAAGACTTCCAAATTTAAACACTTGATCACACTATAATTTTTAGACTATAATGGGAGGAGACTCAGAGCACTTTCCAGTTGTGATGAGGTTGCATCAAGGATTAGCTTTTAGCCCGTATCTATTTGCTTTGGTGATGGATGAACTAATGCGCCATATTCAAGAAGAGGTGTCATGATGTATGCTATTTGTAGATGATATAGTTTTAATTGATGAGACTCACGGCGAAAATGATAGGCTAGAGTTTTGGAGATAGACCCTGAAGTCTAAAGGGTTTGGGTTGAGCAGAACTAGAAAAAGATATTTGGAGTGCAAGTTTAGTGACCTAACTCACGTGGCAGATGTGAAAGTGAGGATTGACACACAAGCCAACTCCAAACGAGGAAGTTTCAAGTATTTAGGGTTAATTAATAATTCAATGAAGTAGGGAAATTGACGAGCATGTTATATATCGTATTAGAGCGGGGTGGATCAAATGAAGTCTCACATTCAGTGTTTGTGTGATAAGAATGTGCCACCAAGCTTTAAAAGTAAGTCTTATAAAGTAGTGGTTAATTAGACCAGCTATGTCGTATGGGGCGGAGCGTTGGTCAGTCAAGAACTCTTACATCTAGAAGATGTAAGTAGCGGAAATGAGGATGTTGAGATGGAAGTGTGGACATACTAGGAGAGATAGAATTAGGAATGAAGGTATCTGGGACAAGGTGGGAATGACCTCCATGGTGGACAAGATGGGGTATGTGATGCAGAGATGGTTCGGGTATGTGAAGATGAGATGCATAAATGCCCCCAGTGAGGAGGTGTGAGAGGTTGACTATGGTGGGTATGAGAAGTGATAGAGGTAGGTTGAAGAAAAAATGATGAGGGTGATTAGACATACATATCTGCATCTTACCGAGGACATAACCCTAGATAAGAAGATATGAAAGTCGAGGATTAGGATAGAAAGTTAAATAGGTGGTCAGGCGTTGTCTAGTTTCCGTATTATTATTATTATTATTACTCTTCTACTATCTTATTTTTTCGATTGTAGTATTACCTGTTGTTTCCTTGACTCCGATTATCACATTATTTGTTGTTGTTACTGTTCTCTCTACCCACAAGGTAGGGGTAAGACTGTGTACACACTATCTTCCGTATTCCACTTGTAGAATTACATTGATTATATTATTATTGTACAATATAATATATTTTTCATTTGAAAGGGATAAAAATATACATTTAATTAATTGAATATTAAGTGTGCTTAATTTTTATTACGAGGACCAAAACAGAAAAGACAAAATTTGCCCTGAAATAATGGAAATGGAAAAATAAAATGCCATTCGTTTGGTTTTGATCCAGAAATGCCCCGAACTACTGAAAAAAGAACAAAAATATACTCCTTTTGATTTTTTATCCAAAAATACCCGAACTGTTAGAAATGGGATAAAAAAATACCCTCGTGATTAGCAAACTGATTCACTATGCCTTATTTCGATAACAGACCTCCAAGTTTAATGTATCCCTTCTTAAAACTTACTCCCTTTGTTTCTAAATTATTTGAATTATAAATTATCATGACTTATATTACTTTTATTTAATGTAATTTTTAAATATATAAATTTTATTTTTTCAAATTTGAAAAATCTATATCAAAATTTAAGGTCAAAATTATAAAGTACTCCGAAAAGGTTCACATAAATAAAAACGGAGGAAGTATTTTTTTTGCCGAGATGGATTCCACCTTGAAAAAAACATTGTCCCACTTATTCGTATATATTGTGTTCTCTCTTTCATATATCGGAAAGTTCTACATTTTTTTTGTCAAAGGAGATAGAGATATCGTGATGGGAGATCTGGAGCAATCTGGTAGGTATCAGGATTTTGGGTATTGTAAAAGCATTAAGGTTGAGAAGGTTAATGATGTTGTTCGCAGGATGCGCAGGGGACGAACGACCGGGCCTGATGAGATCCCAATTGAATTTTGGAAGAGTGCAGGCAGGACATGTTTGGAGTGGCTGACGGAGTTTTTTAACGTCATTTTTAAGACAGTGAGAATGCCCGAAGAATGGAGGTGGAATACAATGATCCCGTTGTACAAGAACAAATGTAATATCCAGAATTGCAACAACTATAGAGGTATCAAGCTGCTAAGCCACACTATGAAAGTTCGGAAAAGGGTCGTGGAGATGAGGGTAAGAAGAAGTGTGTCTATTTTTTAGAACCAATTTAGATTTATACCGGGTCATTCGACCACATAAGTCATTCATCTTATTAAGAGGTTGGTGGAGCAGTATAGGGAGAGGAAGAGAGACTTACATATGGTTTTCATCGACCTCGAGAAGGCGTACGACAAAGTTCCTATGGAGGTTCTATGGAAATGTTTGGAGGCTAGAGGTGTACATGTGGCGTACACTAGGGAGATCAATGATATGTATGATGGAGCCAAGACCAGGGTACGGACAGTGGGAGGAGACTCGGAGCACTTTCCAGTGATGATGGGGCTGCACCAGGGATCAACTCTTAGCCCATTCTTATTTGCCTTGGTGATGGATGGACTGATGCGACAAATCTAAGGGGAGGTGCCATGGTGTATGTTATTCGCAGACGACATAGTCCTGATTGATGAGACTCGCATCGGGGTGAACGCTAAGCTGGAGGTTTGGAGACAAACAATGGAATCTAATAGGTTCAGGCTGAGTACGACCAAGAGAGAATTCTTGGAGTGCAATTCAGTAACGGGAGCGACCTTGAGCTAGACGTGAAGGTGAGGCTTGGTATTCAGGTCATTCCAAAGAGGGGAAGCTTCAAGTACCTCGGGTCTATTATCCAAGAGGATGAAGAGATTGATGACGATGTCACACATCGTATTGGGCATGGTGGATGAAATGGAGGCTCGCATCTGGAGTTTTATGCGATAAAAATATACCATAAAAACTTAAAGGCAAGTTTTATAGGGTGGTTGTCGCACCCGTTTTTAACCCCCCCCCCCCCACACACACACCGCGAAGAAGGGGTATCCAATATGGTCGTGACGTATTGGTGATTTCTAAACTAATTAAAGCTTAAGAAGTCGTCATCTAATTATTCTACGATGAATTAAGACATCTAAATGTTAATATAAATGTTGTAAAATGTACCCCGATTAATAATCTGCTAATCTATAAAATTCTGGGTAAGGGTTCTTATTATTTCAAAGGGAAGGGTTAGGCATCCTTTAAGATCTATTAACTACGGTTAGCCGGTCAAACTTAGATTATTTATAATGCTAAGGAAAAAATGCATGTTTAAAAGTATAAAGTTAAAAAAATGTTGCAAGTAGTTAATTAAAAGATGCATTTTAACAACGTAAAAGATTTTTACCACTTATTCTTTTTGAGGAGTCTCGCAAAGGTGATTACGGTTCTGAGAAAATAAATTTCTGCCATAAAAAATCCGAAAAGTATGCATTGCATTGTTTATAAAAATATATGTAAAATTAATTTTTTGGATAAAAGCATGTATTTGTATAGCATTGTTTATAAAATACATGCAAAGTTGATTTTTTGGATAAAAGCATGTATTTGTATGACATTATTTATAAAATACATGTAAAGTTGATTTTTTTTGAATAAAGGGCATGCATTTATATAGCATTGTCCATAAAATATCCATTTTTGGCAATTGATAGTAAGGAGAAAAGCAAATTGTTTGTAATGCAAAGAAGTGATTTATATAAAAGTCCATTTAAATCCAAATCAGATAAAAACAAAACCTTATTTGTATGATTAATAATGCGAATAAAAGATGACCAAATTGTTTTGAAAATTTTAAACATGTGTGACTAGCCTAGAATAAATAAACTAGCGACGGATTTCTAATTTTAAACTACTCTATTAATTCGTTCAAGGCCTAATTATTCTAAGTATTCCCATGACCGCACAAAGTTGAGTAATTAAATTACAACAAAAAATATGAAAATGGTGGAATTAAGAAATAAAAAAAACAGTGACTAGGGCGGCGGATGACGATGTCATCCCGCCCTATTTGTTTAGAAATCCCGAGGCAGGAGAATGCGATGAACGTGGATGCGGGTCTTCGTTTGTCAATAGTCATGATGAGTCTCATAACGAGACTATTTGTTGCTCCCAATGCATTTCATGTAGACGAAAGAAAAGAAAGGATTAGTAGACGGAACATGAAAATATATACATAATAAAACGTAAATAAATAATTCATGAAAAATAATATTTTGTGAGGCCTCATGTTTGATACACAACATAGATTAAAAAAAAGGAAAGAGGAAAGGGAAAGACATGCATATTTGGGTCTAGATAGCACAAAATAGGCTAGGCATAGTCATATTTAGCTCATTTATATTCAAACCTTTAGAAAGTTTCGATATCTCAACCGCACCTATACATACTTACATGAAAACATGATTGTAAACCCAAGGCATGCAAGCAGGGACTTAAGGTTTACATGATCAATTAAAAGAAATATCTTAAGTATGCAAAGCCACCGGTACCAATGACAACACATAATCATACCATCTTTTCATAGTAAGATAAATCCAGGACATGTAAAAATAGGTACAAGAACTTAACAGGAGTAGACATGCGTCATCAATACTCTCTAACCAACAATGAAAAAAATCAAAACTTTGGAATATACAATCAAACATACACAAACATTACAATATTGCCACTTCTTAACATGAAGCTTTAATTGGTTCATAAGCTAGGCACAAAATTCTATTGCCTTATTTTAGGCATAATATAACCTCCCAGGCAACCCCAAACCATTAACTTGATTATCTAAATTATGAATCATACTCAAGCAGGCGTATATATGATGGGATATGAATCCTAGCGCAACACACAGACCACTAAAACATACCAAATTATCATAATGTATTGAAATAAATCCATCATGATTCCTCTATATAAAAAAAAACATATTTGAACTTAAGCTAAACAGGATTCTTATCTAATCAATACTAATGGCATGTGTATATTTAAACGGAACATAAAATTTTCATATCAAGCTTAGGTACAACCCAATCCATAGTCATATAATCTTTAATAAGTTACTAATATAACTTTAAATACATGGAATCAAATATAACCAGCTTTGACCACTAGCTGTTTATCTTAATCACACTATACTTAGTCTAAATAATCACAACACGTACTACAAGCTATGTTGAACAGAAAACCAAACAACAATCAAAGAATTTTGAACAATATTGATTCACAAGGCCTAACTATTCGAAACAGTGTATTAATTAAAACTTAATAACACATTTAGGTGTTCTATCCTACTTATAACATAACCAAAAAAAAACTTAAAACACTTAATCACAGAAAGACACCTACAGAAAATCAGGAAATCGCATAATTAACAGGGATTTCGAATTTCGAATTCACTGACCTTCTCCGGGTAGCAAACCGAGGCGTCATTTCGAATCGTCGAACCCGCTACGGAGAAGTTATTTTGGATTTCGGATTTTGGACCCGGTTTCTGACCTGACCCGAAACAGACCCGGTTTCGGTTTTGACCCGACTCAAAACGACCGGAAACGTGAAGAACAAAAAGGGGGAATTTTTTGAGGATTGAAACTAGTATTCAAAAGGGATTTTTGGATTAAAAATTAAGGACCAAAGAGGAGTATTTTTAACCAAAAATTTAGGAATCAAACCAGTTCTCTTTTTTCTGATTTTTCTTCTTATTTTTTCAATGTTTTTCTTTAATTTTTTCAGACCTCGACCTTCGTCTTCGAATTTTTTTTTCGGACCTGACCCCCTTAAAATGAAGAACAAGGGGGTATTTATAGATGGATTTCTCCCCAAAACCGTTCATCCCCTACACCTTTCAATTTCGAGTTTGAATTTCAAATTAAAGGGGCAAATGGGACGATTTTGGAAGCGGATTTTAAGGGTGCAGGTCGCGGGTTTTGGGGGATAGGGTATGGGTGAAGTGATGGGTGAGGGTGTGGTGGCAGGTGAGGGGTGTGGTGGTGTCAGGGGTATGGGCTGCGGCGGGTTTTGGGGGGAGAGGGTGGAAGAGAAAATGGTGTGTTTAGGGTTGGTTTGTTTTAGGTTTACGGATAAATGGGGCTGGGCTACAGGTTGGGCTGGTTTTGGCCAGTTGGGCTGTGCGAGAATGGGGGTTGGGCTGGTTTTGGTGAGAAAAAATGGGTTGTGGGTTAAGATATAAAAGGGGTTTAATATTTAAGAAAAATGCTTTGAGGAAATGTAAATTATTTAAATAAAAATAACGATGTAATAATAATAAAATATAATATTTATGAAATGCTTATTGCTTAAAATAATAAAAACGCGATGCCGTTTCGCGAAGATAAAATAACATAAAATATTAGGGTAAAACTATGATTATGATATTAAAAGGCAAATGATAGTAGAAACACGAATAATTATAATAATGATAATAAATAATGATATTGAGAATAAACGGAGATATTAAGGCCTTATATATATATGTATGTATGTATATTAAAATTGTTTGAGGTGTCAAACTATTTTAAATCGCAAACAAATAATCGAAAAAGAGGGGACAAAATTGGGTGTCAACAACTTGCCCCTCTTTGGCTGGAGACGATGAAAGAGTTTTCGGATAAAAAAGTTGACTGATTAGCCAATTTTGTCCTGATCATCCGGACTTGAACGAAGATTAGGGATACATGGGTAGAGATAGAATTCCGAGAGAGAAGAGATTGCGATATCGGTAAATTGAGAAGCAAAGTTGGTGTAGATTCAAGAAACGTCACCCAATATCGAGTTATGATGACACCGGTTGCAGGTGTGGCAAAATATTGAGAAAGAGCAAAACGATGTTCGAAGTAGGTCGCTGACCTTTGTTGGGAAATCCAGTTCTCCAACAAATTGCCTCAGTTCGCTGCAAGAGATTGTTGTGTTGAAGCTCCTGCCGATTCAAACTCCTGCTGACTAGAGCTAAAATGAAAATTAGTGCATAACTGCTGAATACAATGGGTGTATGAGAATACGACTGAAACGACGTCCTCGCATAGACGTGATGAAAATGACATCCTTGCACAGACGCAATGTAAAATGACGTCCTTGCACATACGTGATGAATGATGTCCCTACACAGATGAAATGAGATGAAAATGACGTCATTGCACAGACATAGTGTAATGACGTCCTTGCACAGACGTAATGCAAAATGTCATCCTTGCACAGACGAAATGTAATGACGTCCTTGCACAAACGTAATGCGATGCGACGTCTTTGCACAGACGTGGTGAATGACGTCCTTGCATAGACGTAATGCAAAGTGTCGTCCTTGCACTGACGAAATGTAATTACGTCCTTGACGAGACGTAATGCAAAATGTCGTCATTGCCTAGATGTAATGAGGTGCGACATCCTTGCACAGACGTGATGTAATGACATCCTTGCACATACGTAATGAGATGACGTCCTTACCCAGACATAATGCAAAATGTCATCCTTGTCCAGACGTAATACAATAAAATGACGTCCTTCCCAGATGTAATGCAAAATGACATCCTTGCACAGACGTAATGAGATGTGACGTCCTTGCCCAGACGTAATGCAAAATGTCATCCTTGCCTAGACGTAATGCAATAAAATGATGTCATTGCCCAGACGTAATGTAAAATGACGTCCTTGCACAGACGTAGTGAGATGTGACGTCCTTGCACAGACCTGACACCCCACCCTAGTCCACAAGTTGACACCTTAGTTCTATGTGTCACGAATATGCACTCCTAAAGTGATTAATCACTAATAGATAATCACCACAGGCCACATGTATTTTAATGCCACATGATCACTAATAACTTTCATGTCTTCCACTAATTCAACATACACCCAATTACACACATAATTAATTTCTTGATCCCAATTTACTTAAATCTTGATGACTTATAAAACCTTCATATACTCAATGTCATAATCGTGCAATATAGCGCTAGTCCATATCCTTTTTATGCACATACCAAATATTATTTTCGATCCCCGTCATCACACTTGTTGCGTCCAAAATTATTTTGGGATTTTATCATTTTATATAATAAGTTTTTCATTTGCGTACGCGAATATGGCCAAAATCCTCCAACACTCGGGTCTATTTACATACGCCTAGCGACTCAAACCATGGCCCAAAAGTACGGGATGTTACAGGCACCAACTCCAACATTTTATTTTCAATAAGAGCATTCTATTCATCATCCATGGCCATTTTCCAATTCGGGTCATGAAGGGCAGACACTGAGTTACGTGGTAGGGGTGATTTAGTGACATTAGAATTGAGATTAAAATGTAATTTCTGTTTAAAAATACCCCGTTGGTTACGAGTAATGGGCCATTGACTCGGAATAGAAGTGGGCTGGACTTGGGATATTGTCGGGTTGTCTCGGGACTGGCCAGCAGGCAGTGGGCCTGCTGGCCGAAGGGCTGGACTGACGGACTAAAAAATTGGGCCAGTAGGTAGTGGGCCTACTGGCCGAGAGACTGGACTGTGAAGGGAATGAATTGGACCAGCAGGCAGTGAGCCTGCTGGCCGAGAAGCTGGACCGGAAGAAATATGAGATGGGCCAGCAGGCAGTGGGTCTGCTGGCTGAGAAATAGAAATTGGATTTTGGACAATTGGGCCAGCAGGCAATGGGCCTGTTGGCGGAGATTGGACACAAGGGGTCTGTTGGTCCAGATCCCGAGGCGGGAATCAGACTAAATAGTGGACCACATACAATGAGAGCCCACCATCCAAAAAATTATAAGAATTAGACACTGAATTACATAATTTAGCAAACAAAAATTGAGTTTCATAAAAAATGACATGACGACTAATTATGATTTTATTAGAGGATAAATCAAAATATTTGTAACCACGGTGATTAGACTGATAACTCAAAAACACACAAGCGGTAGAATGGGCTTGAAGTTTGTTAATTGTAGTAGACGGGAAGAGAGGATAACACAAACACCCAAACACTCTAAGATGAGAATGCGAATGATCCTTATGATAAAGAATTTTTAGTGGAGATTGGTATGTTAATCCTTTGCTAGGGAGTATGTTTAGGAGGTAAGTAGCCATTTGTAATACATGATGCCAAAAAGAAGGTGGTAATAAAGCATGGGCTAGTAAAGTCCGAATAATATTATTAATGGTACGAATTTTTCTTTAGACTTTCACATTTTGTGAGGACGTATGAGGACAAGAAAACCTAAAAGATATGCCATTAACATTACAAAATTCCCGTAATGGTTCATTATCAAATTCCATTCCATTATCACATTGAATATTTTAAATTTTCCGTTCAAATTGGGTAAGGATGAATGCTCTAAACGATAGGAATGTGAAAAAAACTTGAGATTTTTAGATAAAGGAAAGGTCTACAAAAAATTAGAATAATCATCCAAAAATAACACATAATAACGGTGGCCCAAAGAGCTCAAAACGGGAGATGTCCACAAATCACTATGAATTCAAATGACAACAAAGTACTAGAATTTGAGGCTACAAATGGTAATTTAACATGTTTTCCAAGCGGACAAGGACAAATATTAGTATTACGCGTACCATTACATTCAATAAAACTATTATTTTTAAGAGAGGAAAGAACAGACACCCCCGGATGACCCAAACGCACATGCCACAAGGAAGGTGCTAGAGCGACAAACGTTGATGGTGTGGCTTGATTAGTGGAAGTGGTGGTGGTGGTGGTGATTGGATAAAGCTCTGATACCATGAAAAAGAATAATCTCTTAATTATTTTCATTAATGAAAAAAAATATATATACATGATATACAATCTCTAATTATGGAAATTAATCTACATTTTCCTAATACAAGACTATTAGATTTTCCTAATACAAGATTACTACCATAATTATACATGTACAAGAACTCTATTAATTATGGTAAGGAATATACAAAATATACATAAGACATATAGGTAGTCTTTCAGTAACAACCATATTAGTTCACAGATTAACATAAGTTATTCGATATGACCTTACAACTCTATAGTCGATTTGCATGCAATTGAAAAATGCCTTTGTCGGATATTAAATCAGTGAACTCCATGACATTTTCTCTGTGTTCAAAATTATACAAGTGAAATTCCAGGATAGTATTTGAGTGATCGAGAAGGAGGAGAAAGAAATTAAAGGGAAGTAAAGTCCTATCACGCTTATCTTAATAGAGAACTGGCTAATTACTATTTCTCAGCTACTTGGCAAACATCTTTTTTTATTCATTCAACAAGTGGTCCCGAAGGTAGTTACCTAGTACAATTTTTACTTTGATATGTGGTATAATAGTCTGACTAATTTAAATGTGTACCACATACGATTCATTAAAAGAAAAAGTATTCCTTAACTGTTATGAAATTATACAATTGCAAAGAAGAAAAATTTATGAGAAAGGGAAGGAGCTTTGTATTTCACTTGTTGTTGATGTATCTTACAAATGAGGATTTAACCATCTATTTATAGAGACGGTAAACCTCTTGATGCCTACCAAATGTATAGTATCATGCGTACCAAATGTATAGTATCAAACCTACCAAATGTATAGTACCAAACCTACCAAATGTATAAACATTAATATTACATCTAAAATACAACTTGACAAAATAATTTATAATACTCCCCCTTGGATGTCTTATTAATAGATAATGTGACTCATTAAAACCTCACTAGAAAAAACGCAGTGGAAAAAAATTCTAGTGAAGGAAAAAGAGTACACATATCTGGTAATACGCATTTCTAGCTGCCTCATTAAAAACCTTGTGAGGAAAACTCAATGGAACAAAATCTCGACTAAGGAAAAAAGAGTACATCGCGTATTTTACTCCCCCAGATGGAATCATCAATTAACGCCTCGGAGATGACGCATTCTGATCATGTATACCAATTTTTTATATGTTGAGATTGGCAGTGTCTTTTGATCAAGTCTGTCAAATCATCATTAGAACGAACTAGTTGATCACATATGCCACCATTCTCTTGATATAGTTGCATTATCGTCATATAATATTATTGAAATCACGTCAAGTACATTCTTTGCTTGCTTTATACACTGTTGTTATCTTGTCACGTGGAACATGGTATGACCAATAATACTTCATGGTCATAAATAACATGTTTGGATCAAACATTTACGTCGACCATATGAATACCCTCAATATTTTTATGTAGGAGTAAAACTATATCATGTCCATTGTTATAACAAGAGATTTAAATGCATCAATTACACAAAGATATGATACTTTAGGACTAATTCAATTTTCTCAATTCTTTTAGCAGATAATCGACTGTTTTTATTAATTCTTAAAGAGTTCCAATAATATTCAAGTCATCAACTTGTACAACAATAGAAAGATTCTGATTATCATAAAGAGACAAAGGTAAACAGATTCATTTTATACCCTTTGTCAATGAACATTCATTTAAGAATCACAATCAAGTTTCCAAAGAACTTGTATATGCTTCAAACATTTTGAATTTTTTAGAAATTTTTATACAAATTTTGTCAAGTAAGTCATATAGGCTGTGACAACATCCATTAGTATAAATTGTGACATGTTTTGATGTCTAGACTGCATGTCTAATAAACTTTACGCTTACCAATATGCATCATTACACTTGGTAATTATTTCTACGTCGGCATGCTTTAAGAGATGTAGAATTCAGATCCTCTCAATCTTATACAATATTGCACGCCATATTGTACCAAATATATCGTTGACGATATCATTTTGTATCTGTTTCCAATTCGACATAACTTACTGAGATCTAATTGCTTCATTATTTTCATGTACCTGAACCTCTCATGAGGTTTCATGAAGTGTTATGTCGTAAGTTCTTCAAAAGCACATTGTCCCTTTATTATAACCATTTTGATCATTTGCTCCTCTTCCTTTTCAAAAATTATTGCATTTAGAACCGATTGGTCTACCATGCTTCATGCATGTTGTACACTATGTCCTTCAGGGACGCTATTTTTTAGAGGAGCATTTTACAGCTGAAATATGAAATTATGTGAGTAAGCAAATGTTTCTAGCATTTGACTTGAATTATATTTTGAATGAAGATCATACTAATGAACATATGTCTTAGCTGTTTATTCTCTCCCCCTCATGTTAGAGAAACTAACATATATCCCTGAATCTTCTTTGGGAAATCCATTTATGTGCATCGTGGTGGATTACTTAATCATATGGCGCACATCAAAATTTATTAGGCGAAAAATCATTTGATTCACGATCCTGAACCAATTGAAAGGAGAAATTTAATCATAATTTATTGAGCTGATGCATACAAGTGATGTTGTATGCAATAATCATATCTCAAACCAACACATGATGCTTTGTTCTCATAAGCAATAATTTAGCCATTTTTAGAGGCATTGAACGTCAAACCAACTTGGTTATAAATCAGCATTATCAAGATGAATTGTCTTGATTACATAATCTGAAAATTGTGCCATCCACTCAATTATTTTTTGAGTAAGTAACTTCGTAAATATCAAACTGCGGTTTGAAAATAAACATATATGTGACTGTCTCATAGATGCATCTATTTAAGACATCACATGACGGGTGAACGAGTCCATATTCACCTTTTGAGATGTTCTAGAATTAGGGGAATTTAGTTCCAATATTAGTTGGTATAATCAACTAATCATGAGAACAAGCAACGGAAAAAATTTCTTGAAGAATCTTCCAGTTCTTTAATATATTTCAGATACTCAATTAGCACATCATATTTAAATCAGGATGACCAAATTGGTTATATCAACTGATAAAATTATTTGTCTATGTAAATTTTAAATTTACCATGACATGTGCTATTTATCTTAGTAAACTTCTGATTTACTATGTATGAGATTTTATATCAATAAACTTCTAGTTTATTATGGCATGTGATCTCATCATGCTCGGGTAATATTTCACATATGTATTTCTTACCCGTTGTAATTTGGAGATTTTCAATCATCCAATTATTTGTAACCTCATTACGATATTCATTTTTATTATCAATAAACTTCAGGTTTACTGTAATTTATGTTCTAGTCGTACCAATTACGATCTAGGATGAATGGTGCTATCATATATAACCTCTTCAAGAGACTTTACTTTATTTGTCATAATCAGATATTATTTGGACACTACTTGTGTTTTGATTCTTGTAAACAATTAGCTCTTCTGGAGCCCTTGATAATTAGTTTTGTATTACAAAATATTGCTTAGATACTGCTAGTACCATGAAAGAAAATTTAGTCAGACACTACTAGTATCATAAAAGCAAACAATAATCAAATGAAAATTTAAAGACAATTTAATTTATAAATTCCGAAAAGTAAAAAACATTAAGTCCTAAACTTTATTGTTTCAAATTTCTCTTTCAAGGAAGTTAGCTATTAACATCTGAATCTTTTATATCAAATCAGCAGCTATATCGTAATCACATCCTTCAAGAAAAGATACATTAGTTGTTATCCCCTTAGAGGAAATCAATAACAACTTGACCATAATGCATCAATGTGGTTATAGCAGAAATATTCTACTTTGCTTTCTTATGCCTTAAAATGATATTTGAAGAAATCATTCAAGAAATACTACGTATGATAGGAACATGTTGCAAAGACTTTTATACCACATGTATTTTCTTTGGTATTTTATCTCTTCAGGAGGTAAGTTGCGGTAATCTTCATTCACTTCGGGAAATGAAATCAGATTATTTGAATGCGCTTGATATACGGTGTTCATCTGTAGCTTATTATTTTGCTCAAGCACAAGAAGATATTGCTTCAGAATACTTCTCAGATAACCAATTCTTTCTACTTCAAGAGTAAAGTTTGAAGTTCCACTACTTAGGGAGTAAAGTTAAAGTTTACCACTTCAGGAGTAATGTTTAAGGTTTTACCACTTCGGGAGTAAAGTTTAAAGTCTTACCACTTCGGGAGTAAAGTTTGAAGTTTTATTACTTCGGAGGTAAAATTTAAAGTTTTACCACTTTGAAAGTAAATTTTAAAGGTTTACTACTCCAGGAGTAAAGTTTAAGGTATTACTACTTCAGGAGTAAAGTTCAAAATATTTACTATTTCAGGAGTAAGTTTCAGAGTTCCACTACTTCGGGAGTAGATTTCAGAGTTATACTACTTCAGGAGTAGAATTTAGAGTCTTACTACTTCTGGAGTAGATGCAGAGCTTTACTACTTCTGGAGTAGAATTCAAAGTCTTACTGCTTCGAGAGTAGAGTTCAAAGTTTGCTACTTCGGGAGCAAATTTCCGAGCTTGCTACTTCGGGAGTAAAACTTAGAATATTTAAAATATGTTTTCTCAATTATTCTATCTTTTCTAGAGATGAGTCGATATTTTCACAACCAAATGCACGTTCATATTTATAGGCTTTACTATATATTGTCACATTCACTTCAAGAAATGAATCTCTGTTTGTAACATTTATCAAAAGTTCTCATTTTTCAGGAATGAAACATAATTACCTGAACGTGCCTTAAGCATATCAAATTATGACAACTTAGAACCTCTGTTAAGATATCGCTACTTAAGAGCAAATTGAGGTATACATATAATGTAGAGAATTTTTCACTAACATATCTTCCACATTAATCATAATAAGCTTGTGAAAATATTAGCACTTTTAGTGATTAATGAAGACATGATATTACCACTTCTGATTCTTATATATTTTTTCATTTATGAACTCTGCTGGAATTCAAGTGAACTGTGACGTCTATATCATAATATTTCTTAATGTCTCATCACATATTACTCTTCAGGAGTAATTATTGATTTTGAAATTTAATAGTGTGAAACGAAATAAGACATACTTGTAAAGAATGGATCTTGGGTTTAACTCAACTCAAAAGTTAGCTTGTAGGGTGAAGATTATCTAAGTCCATATAAGGAGTCCATGTTCCCATTCCATATCCGATGTGGGACTCTTAACACTTCCCCGCACGCCCAGACCTTGTTAACTGGAGCGTGGATAATATAATTTGGGGGCCCAACATCGGTGAACAAAGAATTTGAATGAGTCTGGCTTTGATACAATGTAAAGCATGGATCTTGGGCCTAACTCAACCCCAAAATTTGTTTCTACACGGGGATTTGAAAGAAACTGTTTATATGCACCAGCCGCCTGGTTTTGTCCATCCAGCAGCCCCTCAGTATGTCTGTCGTCTTCGTAAGTCACTCTATGGCTTGAAACAAGCCCCTCGAGCGTGGTATGATCGCTTTGCACAATATATTATGTAAATTGGGTTCGTATGCAGCAAATGTGATAATTCTCTATTTATTTTTCATCGAGGTAGTAGCATTGCTTACTTATTGTTATATGTGGATGACATTGTGTTTACTGCCTCTTCTAATTTACTGAAAAATGAGATCATTTCTTTACTTAAAACCGAATTTTCTATGATTGACTTGGGGAAGTTAAGCTATTTTTAGGGATATTAGTGACTCGTTCTGCAGATACTATGTTCTTGTGTCAACGCAAGTATGCAGAGTAGATAGTGTACAGGGCTAAAATGGTGAACTGCAAGATCATGTCCACTCCAGTTGACTCAAAATCAAAGCTCAGTGTTATTGATGGTGATCCTGTATGCGATCCCACTCTTTACAGGAGTCTTGTAGGTGCATTGTAGTATCTTACCTTCAACAGTCCGATAAAAATTGGTACATGGATATGGAAGCCACTTCTCACCTCACCCGGACTGCAGGTAATCTTCCCAGACTGTTTTGTTTAAAGTATCCTCAATATATCATTGTTGCTAATGTCCACTGCATTCCAATTCAGGGCTATGGTACAACATAGCCCAAACCTCCTCACCCACCCTGCTCTCTACATAACATCCTATATGCTCCAAACATTATTAAGAATTTAATTTCTGTCCGAAAATTTACTCGTAATAATTTCGTCTCCGTTGACTTTGACCCTTTTGGTTTTACTGTGAAGGATCTTCGTACGAGGACATCTCTTACGAGATGCAATAGCACGTGGAATATATATCCATTCACATCCACCTCCGCTGCCAGCTCTTGTTCTCCTGTATCTCTCGCTGCTATCTCTCTGACAACTTGGCATAATAGGCTCGGACACCCTGGAGCCCCAGTTTTCAATTTTCTTAGAGACAATAATTTTATTCAATGTAATAATGGGAAACTTGCCCAGCATTGTGTATCTTGCTCTTTAGGCAAACATATCCGTCTTCAATTTAAGTTATCTCTAAGTGTTACGTTTTTTCCATTTGATATTATTCATGCTGACTTGTGGACTTCTCCTATCTCTAGTTCATTGGGTCATAAATATTATCTTGTCTTATTAGATGACTTTTCTCACTTTATTTGGATCTATCCTCTTAAATTTAAATCAGAAGTGTTTACAAAATTTCTTGAATTACGTATTTTTACTAAAACACAGTTTGAGAAAGAAATCAAATCCTTTCAGTGCAATAATGACCGTGAATTCAATAATTTCACGTTTCACAAAATTTGCAAAAATAATGGCATGATTTTCCGATTTTCGTGTCCCCACACCTCCCTTCAAAATGGCAAAGCTGAGCGAATCATCTGTACCATAAATAACATGGTTTGCACACTACTTTTTCATACCTCTCTCCCTCCCTCATTTTAGGTCTATGCAATCAAAATGGTAAAATACATCCTTAATGTTTTGCCTACTAGTACTCCGCATAACATGACTCCAACCGAAATCTTATACCGTCGGATCCCCTCTTATGATCACCTTTGGATTTTTGGCTGTATGTGCTACCCAAATCTTGCCTCTACCGCCCCACACAAATTAGCACCCAGAATCACTCTGTGTGTCTTCGTAGGATTCCCGCCTAACCATAGGGGCTATTTGTGCTATGATATGTCCACTCGTCAAATTCACGTTATGTCTGACGAAACTACCTTTCCGTTTGCAAATATCAAAAAAATTCATAAGACGAACTAAACCTTTCTTGAGTCCGACACCTCTCCCGTCCTACTCCATGAAATGTGTCAGTCCACCACCAACGCTGCTACGTCCCCGTCACCACCACGGGTCATCGCTGCACGGCAGCTTCTTCAGACCGCCACGTATCACCGATCGCCATTCCCACTGCCGACGGTCGGCTGCTCCATATCCACCGGTTCTCCCATCTCACACCCACCGGTTGTCTCCACCGGTAAACCCACTGTCACCACCACACATCCCGGCATTCCAGTTACCCAGCCTCCCACCACTGTCACGGTAACCCCGATCGGATTACCTCCACCGATACACCCAGCTTCACCACCACCCATCCACATCAGTCCAATAACCCAGCCCTCCCCCACTGTCATGGCAACCCCGACCCA